>MU224257.1:955267-976056 GCA_018584345.1 Thuja plicata | reverse complement strand
AAATTCCCCTTTCCAACCTTCTAGCATCCATCTCTCAATCACATAGGAGAACAACAAGCCTCCAAGACATGGCGGAATTTAGAGGGGGGATGGACAGGGTGTCCAAGGTGGTGGCGGAATCCGCCATCACCTTGGACAGGGCCATGTCCATCAATCATTTCATGTTAGACTTTACTTTGTTGCCCCTCCAACATCTTTCTAACTCCTCAAAACATCTTCCTTGACTCCTAGCATCAATCCATCAGCCATAAAGGGGAAAAGAGAAGCTCTAAAGGCATGGCGGAAATCAATGGTGTCATGGACATGGTGTCCAAGGGGGTGGCCGAATCCACCACCACCTTGGACATGGTCCATGTCATGGACCATAACTTCATCACACTCCTTCATCAAACTATCTCACCTCTTCCAAACTCCATTTCAAACCCTCTTCTCATAGCACATGCCCAAGTTTGGGGACCTTATAGCTGGGCGGGATTCCATGGTGGGATGGACAGGGTGTCCAAGGGGGTGGCGGAATCCGTCATCACCTTGGATAGGGCCATCACCACAAAACATCTAACTCACCTTTCATTTCCCAGCTTGTCTTTTAATCCAAATGCAGATATCTTAACTTCATTCTCTCAGCTCACCTCCATGTCATTTGACTTCCAACTTGAGGGAAAGATCAGTCATCAGGGTGCTGGTGGAAAACAGAGAGAGAGAGGGCTGGACATGGCATGCCAATCCTCAGTCCAGCAGCATCAAAATCTCCCAAAACACTTCCTTAAACATCTTCAAAGTTGGATTCCACCAATTTGCTACAAGCACCTTCAAGCTCAACTCCAAAATTTAGGGTGTCCCCAAGAATTGGGGCGATGTGTGAAAGACTTCACAACACTACCTGGCCATGAAAACCTACCTTGCTGCTAAGTGTTTCATTATCAACTTGAATGTATATACGACCTTTCATAGCTATATTATTATATATTGGGTCGAACTTCTTATTAATGGTGCTTTGGCATCATCTTCCTCACTGGTATACCTACCTTTCTGCCAAATGTTTCATCAATGAATTAAATGTATATCCATGATTTGTCATAGTGATATGTTTTGCTATTTTCAGTCTAGAAAGTTGTTGCATTGAGGTAAACTCCAGATTTTGTATTTACCCTAAAGATTTTGCAGTTTTCAAAGGTCTAATTGGCTTTTGCTGCTAAGTGTTTCATTATCAACTTGAATGTATATACGACGTTTCATAGCTATATTATTATATATTGGGTCGAACTTCTTATTAATGGTTCTTATTAATGGTGCTTTGCCATCATCTTCCTCACTGGTATACCTACCTTTCTGCCAAATGTTTCATCAATGAATTAAATGTATTTCCATGATTTGTCATTGTGATATGTTTTGCTATTTTCAGTCTAGAAAGTTGTTGCATTGAGGTAAACTCCAGATTTTGTATTTACCCTAAAGATCTTTTGCAGTTTCCAAAGGTCTAATTGGTGTTATTTTGTGACTGCAATCTTTTGTAATGGAATTTACCAAAAGATCTTTTGACACCCTTTTTAATGTTTATTTTGTATATTTTCCTTTCCGTTTATTGAAGCTCATGCATTCTTTTCAAATACATTTATTTTCCCTTCAACTTTCTATGTATGAATATTACAATTTGAGAATTAGGACATGCACATGTTTGTGTTGGTTCATCTTCTATAAAACTGTGTTCATCATTTATAACGGTGTTCTGCAAAATTAAAACTAATGCATACCACTATCTTGTTTTACTTTTTCCAGCCTTGCATAAACTTACCTTTGCTACAAAACAGAGAGAGTATTACTAATCTGAAGCTTGCAAAGTACACCAAGGTGAGCTTTAAGAAGGTTCTGTTTTTTTTTATAATAATACTTAAGTCATTTTTAATTTAAAATTACATGTTTTATTTGCAAGAATCTGACGTTGTATAATATCATTACAGTCTAAGCATCAATATTCAAACACCACCTTGTGTAGTTGTGACTGTAGTTGAAAGTTCGTTTTTCATTAGAAGAATTTCATATATTTAGTTGTATGCCAGCTTTTATTACTTACACTTGCTATTTGTTGTTATTTGGAAATACAAATGGATTAACATGAATTGAAATTAAAGATCTTGAGTGGTAACAGGACTGTTGCCTTCTAAACATTTTAGATATATGTTGTTCGAGATAATTTAATCGGAGACACAATGGCACAGATATGATTGTTTTTCAGTTCTTTCGGTTTTGTACAGTGGTTTAATCATTGTGATGATACTATAAGGGAAGCTTGTTATGAAGCGCTAAATCGACTTGAATCTTATTATGGATGTCAGGTATTATAAGAGACTTGTTATCCCAATTGAAAATCTAGTCTTATTCTTCCTTTTATTCCTTTATTGGTTGTAGTGAAAATGCATATTATTCATGAATACTTTTGAATGACCTAATTAAAATAGAAGGTATTCTAGATTGCAAAATAGATCTTTATATCTTCGAGGATGTTAGAATTCATATTACGAGGACTTGTTATTTTCATAGTATATCAATGTTTTTGACAACATATTTCATTGTTTGTTGAAAGATTTTAGAGGTTACTCTGCCAGAGTTGGAGGAAATGCGCCTTGCCCATTATGTAACGATTGGTTGTGAATGCGATGCTTCATTTGGTCTTGATTTTGAGAAATTGTATAAATTTCTCCTTCTTTTCTATTCATGTATATGTTTTCCATTTTTTGAATAAAGCCAGAGGGAAAAAGCATGGAGAACAGATGCTCTAACAACATTAGAATCATGTTTAACATAATTGATTTTTGGTTAGGGGTGTGAGGAGATCGAGTGGAGACACAGAACTTGCATTCCATGTGTACAAAAACTTAACTAGCCGCGAACTCCTTAATGCACAACGGCTTAGGTGAGTTTAAGACGTGGTATTTATGTTGTAATTTATTAGTATTGAACTGATAATACAGTCAACACAAATCAGTCATTTTCTTTTTTGATGAAATGTGTCTTATAATTCTCCGGAGAATGAGTAGTTTGCATTCGACGGGGATTGGGATTGAAATGAAAATCTCTTTCTAATGAGATAAGGAAAGAAAGCATCTAGACTTTTGTTCCAATGGGAAAAAATGCCCCTCTTTTTGGAGCCACTCAAGCTTAGCTTGTAAAATCTAGGCCACTTGTTTAAAAATTGCATTTTTATTGCATTTTTTTTTTTCAAAACGAGTAAGTAGATATCCTAAGAAATAGCTTTGCTTTACTGAGAATTCTTAAAATGCGTATACAAATACTATTTTCATCACCCATCCTTCCTATGAATTACAGGTAGAATACTATGCCCTGAAAATTCATACCTTAAAGGGGTCTTTCTAATTTTACACAAATGATTTAAAGTAGGATCGATTTCCTTTGCATGACATTTGGAAAAGAGAATGCATATAAATTTATGATATAGGTTGAACAAAGTTAGTACTTATGCCCAAAAAGAAATAGGAGTAAGTGGTATGCCCATTCTGCAGATATAATTAAAGATAACTTTTGGTCTAGAAGATAGACCTGTCATGGAAGAATCCCTTGACATGTTGTAGTTGTTTAAGGTTATGAGGTAAGTACCTGTTAATCCTAGTTTTCTTATGAATCATATATATAATAACTTCTGAATTTAGTGATTTAGGATTGTGGTCAACACATCCTGGATTTATAGCTAGAATAATGTGTTCTGAAATTTTAGGCCTTAAAAGTTGCGTTTCTAATTTCATTCAGCTAATTTATTATAGTATTGATATCCTCTGCATGGCATTTTGGAAAGGGAATCAGAATAATAGTTTATAAATCAAATTTAGACTTAATTAGTTTGTAAAAGTGCATGCCTATTATACATAAGAATTTGTTTAAAAAAAAAAGATCAATTGGGATGCCAATTACGCAAATATAATTAAATATAACATTTTTGTCTTGAAGATAGCGTGTTCATTGTAGATCTAGATATTTTGTAGTTGTTTAAGTTTATGATGCAAGTACCTGTTAATGGAGTTCTGTTATGAATCATATAGCTTCTGAAGGTAGTGATTGTGTTCCTTGATACTTATCAATCTTAATTGTTATGAAAACGCTCCCTTTGAAACCTAATGCAAATGATACTTCATGAAAATAAATTTGGACTTCTGTTGGTTTTTTAAATAAAGAATAATACTAATTTCAGATAATAAGAAGTGGTGAATGTGAAGTCCAGAAGGATGCAAGCAAGAGAGCGCGAGAAAAAGATTCCTAAAACAGATCTTTTGGGATGTCATTTATGTAGGTAGAAAAAAGATGATTTTTGGACTAGAAGATACAGGTTCCAAGGTAGATCTGTAAGGATACAAGTAAACGACTTATAAGGAAAATTAAAGTAAATAGCTTGCAAATCTATTTAGACAGACAAAAGAGTTAGGCCGAACCTTTTACCTTTCAAAATTCCTCAACATAAATAAAACATTATTTTTAATATCCATTTTCATTCACGCCTTTAAATACATCTTACTGATGTTTATAATAAGTGCACATGCTAATAATATGTTTATCTCCAACATGTCACTACTGTAGGGTATGACCCTCGGTTGTCAATGTTTAAGACTTTTATTATGAAGGTTACTTTGCTGGACACTAGTAGTATTTTGGTCGTTATGATAATGGTTATTACTTATTACTATAGATCTAGTACCTAATGCTAGTGGTAGGTTAGCTATTTATCTGATGAAAGCTAATATGATGAGCTCTGTTCAGTTACTGTGTGCTGTTTTTGATATGGATGTTAGGGTGTCTGGTTTTGTCATTCCCTGTGCGTTTGATGTGCTGTTGATGTAACTCTGCTATTTATTGCCCTCTGGGCTTGTCTGTAAAAGGGACAGCACCCTTGTTTTTCTATATTTTATTATCAAAAACAGTAGGTGGCTTTAAAATATGTCATTTGATTTCAACCATATATTTTCCTACCATCTTAAGATAGAATGGAGTGCCTAATGCACACATGTTATAAATAAGAGTCTGAAAAATAAAAATTACAAGGGAGATATTATTTATGCAGGTAGAATTAAAGATAATTCTTGGTCTAGAAGATAGAGGTGCCATGGTAGAATATGTAGGGATACAAGTGTCTTTGGAATGTTATCTGATCTTAATTGTATATTTTTCTATCATTTAAGATGAAAATTATTATTTGATGACAACAATAATGCCACAGCTGAACCATGACACTATAGAAAGAATTCCATGAATTAACATATATTATTCTTCAAGCCTTGCACTTTAATTAATTGCAGAAAACTGAAGTTCAATAAATGCGCAGCAGCAATGGATATATTTATTTCCAACAATCAAAGATTCAAATTCAACTCGCAAGCAACAACGATTAGAAATTGACTTTATTATGTCACTGATAGTGTTGTATGGCCCCATTCATTAAATAGTAACCAATTGCCAACTGTGGCTAATACGACTGACGGTTTGCAGTAAGTTACCTTTTCGTGTCGCAGTTTGAGTCATCCTTTATGGCATGACTGTCGTCGTATCTTTGATCCCCGAATTTTGATGTTTCTTTCTAAATATTTTATTGGAGTCGATGATGCTTGGGCAATAAAGTATCTTTGACTCTTGATCATTGACATTTTGCACTTCGTTATCTTCCCCAAGTTTATGAGTTCAGACCTACCTTTATTTGGATGCTTTGTGGGATTAATTCCTTAGTAAGCTCAATCCTCAATTCTCAATATTTCTCTTAATGTGTCTTTTCAGAGTTGGTGATGTGGTGATACCTTTATTTTCTTGTTTGCACACTATATGGTGTGTCCTTGATCCTTGATCCTAACCACCTTGCAACTTTGCATCTCCCATATTTGGCATTGTTCTCTCCTATATACCTCCTTATACAACTAATCCCAAGGGTTTTTCTTGCCTAAAAATAGTTGTTCATCACAAGAGTGTGGATACACATGCCACTCTAATGGTGGAAGATAAAGGAAACCCAGGTAATTATTAGAACGTTGGTTGAATCCTGGCTCTCGATGGTTTTCATGCAATCTTTAGGTCGCCATTTCATCAGATTTTGTAGGCTCTGCCTTACCCTATGCACCCTAATTGAGGAGTTCTATTAATGCTCTGAATGACTACAAAGAAAAATAAGATTTCAAAAGCATGTTTAGATCATTGACACCTGTCTTAAGTTTGACAGCATTTCTGTCCAACTCGGTCATAAGTTTTAGATCTCTGTACTAAGTTTGAGACATTTAGCACTTATGAGAAGATTTGGGTTTAGGGATTTGGGACCTACAACTTTGTCTGCCAGCCTATTCTAGACCAAGATGAGGACCTATTTTTAGGTCACTTTAGTTAATGTTGTTTTAACTTTTATTAGTTGTTTTAGGATAGGTTTGCATTAAGTTTCTTGCATTCTAATTTTTTTTTTTTAGCAGATTTAGGATAAGTTGTTTTAGAGCATTTTTTTTCAAGATATTTAATTATTATTTTTAAATTGTCAAAATATTCAATTTAATCTATAAATAAGTTTCTTGGGTATAAAAAAATTGAGAATGGGAGTTGAAACTAAGCTTATGTTGCGGAGATTGTCATCTATATAATCAATTTAAGTGTTATGTATTTTCAGGTATAAATTTAAAATGTACATTGTTGGGAAAAATAGTTCTAAGTTTCGTATGAATAGTACTGTTAATCTTAGTAAGTAACTTTGTATTCTATTGAAGGTTTGCTTTTCTTAAATCTTGTAGATGCTTTAATCTTTAGATCGAGTTTTTGTTTAATCCTTTCTTATGTACGTGGATCTATGGTTCTTTGTTTTCAGCTGGCTTATAAGCATTTGTGATTTATTTATTCTATTTAGTTCTATGTTACATGGGAATGCGTCCCCTATTTTTAGCCCTCTAGGAAACGTCACAGAAATGTGTCCTTGTCGTCCCCCATCCCCATCACCGAAACACCATGGAACATTTTAAAAACCAACACAAGTCAATGTTTTGCTTAAGACAGCAAAACTACAAATCCAAGTGGGCTTTGACATTAACTAATGGTTCTAAGCTGGCACTAAGTTGAATCTATGTTTCATGCATGCATTAAAGTGTTCGAGTTGCAGGCTTATTTTGTATCTTAGACGAGACCTTTTTTGATTTCACCATATATATATATATATATATATATATATATATAGCTGTCTCTTATTTTTTATCCTCTAAGAAACGTCCCAAAAATGTGTCCAATGTCTTCCCTCCACCCCCAAAATGCCATGAAACAGATTTAATTGTAACCTTTTCTTCATAAAATAATCTCAATTGTGAGATAAGAGGCTTTTAGGTCTTGTGCTCAACCTTTAAGACTGGAAGAGATATGTCAAGTTAGTTTTAGTTATTTTCTTGTATTCAAAACCCCATTAATGATTCTTGTTAAGTTTTGGTAGCCATAAATCTTGTTCATAGTTTTAGTGTAGGAGTAGTGTTTGGTTTTAAGGAAGATTCCCTTGCTAATTTGAAGAGTTTTATTTTTGTATGCTGTTTCGTTTTGGGTTGTTTTGTAAGAGACAAATCATAATGTTCAATATGCCACGATCTTATCAATATTTGTAGATTACTAAGTTAGTTGACCATGCACCTGTGGCATCTATTGATCTACCAAAGCATAGGTCTTCTTGACGGTCGATTAGGGACCGCAATTCGTGGCTTAATCTTATGTGTTTGGATGTGCAAGCAAAGGGTTTCTATGTTTCCCCAAGGCTTAGTGTAGTTAATACATTTGCATTCGTAGATTGAAAAGTTATGCACCTTCGCAATGTATAGATTTATTGAAGCTATTATTTATAAAAGGCATTTAATCTCGGTCATTGATCAAAATGAGATTCAAACTAGTTATCCAGCTGGAGAAAGTGGCTGTTAGGAAAGAGAGACTAGCTGGCATTGGTGAAGGTTTTGTGTGACTTCTGAAGCTGTCCTACAATGCGAAACCAACTAAATTCATTGGCTTTCTCAATTGGACGGAGCTTGCTGCAACCCAGAATTTCACACCTGCAGTTTTCAAATTTGAAATGTTCCCTGTTTCTAAGAAATTCATGTAGACAAGGGAGATTTCAACTGATTACCAAAAGCCGGTGTCAAATCAAAGCAAGTGGCAATCAAACAATCGATCAGTTCAAACAAGAGATTGCTATCATTGAAAGTTTTTTCTTTGAAGAAAGGATATGTGGACTTAATCAACCAATGCACACTACGATTAAATGGGAGTAGTGTTGGTCAATTAGGTAGTGCATCGTTGAAAAAACCTGTGGGTCCTTGTAAGTTGAAACCCTAAATGGTTAATTGTGGGAAAGACTTCGTCCAGTTTTTTTCAAAATACGCAGCACAATTTTGGCACAAAAGTTAAAACGTCATCAAATAACTGAAAAAATCATCATAGCTTATGTTTGCAGAAAACTTGAACTGGTTATTATGAGAAAAAAGGTGCTGTCAGAATTGTTTCTTGCAGATTGTGTAAAAGAAATGTTAATTGGATGGTTGTGGCATGAGTTGAGATTGCTTGATTGGATTTTAGGGCATGATTTTTGAGTTTTGTTTGGATAAGAGTATATTTAAAAGTTTATGTATTTTCTAATGCTTGATAAATTTGTCAGAGTTATTGCTGACTGTTTAAGCAAATTTTTGGTGAATCTCAAATTTTAAATGTGTAGGGTCAGCCGAGTAATTGTTGAGTCTTGAGTTTTTCAACTATGAGGTAGTGCACTATCCACACTAATTACGAATCACCCTCTCTTCTTCACTCCAGTGTTGTCATTGCTTAAAGTGAATGTGCAATCCGAAACAAAATGTTTAATCCCACCTGTTCAGATTTTCTCCCTTATGGAAGTAGATCGGTAGATTGCAGTCAAATGGCTACTCTAGAATTTGTCCTTTGAAAGGAGAGATTGACCTAAGCCAGTTGTTTCCAATGATTGTATGTATGGATGATCTTAAGATTTCTAAACTTCCATTGAATTTACGTACGATCCTAATCTGCTTTAATGTCTTCATTGTCGCTGAATTTTTCCACTTTCACTTCTGTACAGTCCTCATGTCTTCAGATCTGAAACAATCATTCTTGATATCATCATTTTTCTTTTGTTGCAGGTTTCGTCAAATGTATATGCATATGGAGATTTTTAAAAGGGCAAATGTGATTGTCACTCCTACAACTGGGTACAGTCTTGAAGCTTCTTTAGACGGATATTGCCTGAACTTTTTCATTGGGTAACTGTTGACTTTATGTGATGTGTTTTTTCTGAATGGTCGGTTGGCTTAAACAACAAATATTAATGGCTGACTTTTGAAAAGTGTTAAATAGTCAAGTTGATTTTTTCAATACTTAATATGTTCCTTAAGTTGTTATTTAAGAATAACCTGAATGGTAGATATCTATAACTTTTTGTGCTGCATATCAACTTGATCTTAATAGATACAAATTTATTTGCATGTAAATCTCTATTGCATACAAATATTTATTGACTCCACCTGATCGGATGCATCTACTAATTCATGTTTTTGATATAGGTCTTATCATGAATTGCTATCCCGTAATGACATCATCTTAATCGCTTTATCATCTGTCCATTTGCATTCTGAGTTGTTCTAGCTGGGTAATTGGGTCATTGTAGCTGCAAAAAACCAACAATATTGTCGAAAATTTTAAAACCCTTCTCCTTAGGTGTATGCTTCCAGAATCGAGTATCCATTTAAAATATATATTATACTGTAATGTGCATAATTTTTTTCTCCATCTTTTCTTTGCCTTGGACCCTTGACCCACTCGTATAGTTCTAACTCTTGACGAGGCTTCATCCTGTACTTCAGTTGGATACATGCTAACAGAGATATTAGAGTGGGATATAAAGATGGAGATGGGAAGAGGACTGAGTGCATCACTCTCTCTGAACATATTTATACTCTCAAAATTTGTCTTTAATTATGTAAAATATTATTATGTCTTCAATGGGTTGACACAAAGATTTAAAGTAATTTGCATGTTCTCCATAGTTGAAGTTTTGTATTTTTTTTTTATGATTTATTGGGTTTATTTTACAGGGTAACTGCATATCGTGTTCAATCTGATACCCACAAATGTGGTGAATTGGATTACAAAAATGGTGGTAAGTTATCTTTCAATCCTTTCCCACCTTACTTGAGCTTCTCTGATATAATCGGACTTATTCTATTGTTGTATTTGTTATATTTTATTTTGATAAAATGTTTTAATCTTGCTCTTTATTAAAAATGTATTTAATTATAATTAACAATCTGTAATTATTTTTTAATTGTATTTGTTATGCTTCATACTGCTTGTATTTATTCTTGCTTAATCCTTGGAAAATGATTATTCTCTTGTTGTGCCCACGTGGCCATTGACAATCAAATTACCTTAACACGCATTGCTTTTTTTTGGAACTAGCTGCAATGTTACGGTTTCAGATAGCAGGAAATTTTCTTGGGCTTCCAGCAATTACTGTACCGGTTTGTTCGATGACCTTTACTTTGATTCCATGAATTTAGCGAATTGGACTTAAATTGTGCTAGTTCAAATTTTAGTATGTTGAATAGGAAATCTTCACTCAGAGAGCTTCAATTTGACATCTATATAGGTTGGATATGACAACTATGGAATGCCTATTGGTCTTCAATTTGTTGGTTGCCCGTGGTCTGAATCAACTCTACTTCACCTAGCCAATGCAATGGAGGTACTTCAGTTTTTTTTCCTATGTTTTCAACTTCACTCCAAATCTAAGTGTGAACAAAAACAGGAATCTGGTGCAGGCGGATTAATTTTTTTGGTATTCTGGAACATTTATTGAAAATATTATAGGATCCATTTGTTTAGTGCTCTATTTGATAAAAATAATACATAAATTAATGATAGAGATAATTCATATCAGATATATAGAGTAAAATATATCTTTATTCATACATAGAATTATTATAAAAGAAGATCAGAATGGACTGTCAAGGATCAACTTTGATTTGACTAGATTATCCTACTTTTCTTGATGATACATAATCTATTTAAAGGATCCAACAATTGCACAGAGGAACACAACCATCAACCGGCCGACACTTGTAACTATCCGAAGCTGACAAACACTTAATACGAACAATTAATATATAGTCAAATAACCAATATTACCAAACATTATAATAGACGTTGTACATTGACTACATCATCCCCCTCAAAAGAAAAAGTCTTCTTCCAAATGACAAGTAAACATCAATTAATATTAGGGAAGATTGATGATGATATTGTAGTTGAGGACTTGTACATGGACTTGCAAGTGTACCTGGCAAACTTGGACTTGTAATGTACTAGGCAAATCAAATGAGTGTAGTGGCGGTTTGTGGGGCTCAAAAGTAGCATCCCTTACCGGGATTTGGGGCAATGACCCTTGCAAGGTCTTAAGGCACACTCCCAATTGCAATAAAAGGTGGGCTTGAGAGGAGCCCCTCCTATCAAGCTCGAAACCTTCAAAACTACATAGTTCTTCATTGCACACATTATTTTACAAAATTTCTTAAGACGCTAAAAGCAATGTTGACAAAGCCAACAAATAGGGATTTTTGGAGTGTTAACCATTGTATGATGTTGACTAAGGAAGTTGGTGTGTGATGATTGATGGCAATACACTACAAATTTTTTAGGTGATGTGAACTGGTCATACGATAGAAACTCCAAATGGGTTGTATGGTGAGTGACAACGTTGTACAATAGAGAAGATTGTAGATGTCATATGGTGTAAACAAGATCAGTAATAGAGTACGGTGAAGAAAATTAATAGTGCCTGATGACATATAGTGAAGAAAATTGCTAGCACTGGCAATAAATAATGTTGCTCTCGACATCGTATAATGAAGAGAATGATGTTGTCTGTTGGAAAACCATACACCCACCATATGATGTGTTGACAATTTGAGCATATTGTGTGACTTGTTTGGCAAAATGACTAAGAGATGGTGCATGTTTTGGAGTTTTTCTTCTTGAATGCGTATGATGGGAGGTCCTTGTCTTATGATGTACTTTATATTATAGTCGAAAAACTCAGATTCGGTAATAATTCGATTGGTTAAGAATCTTGAAAAACTCGGGACTCAAACTCGCTAAAAAGCTTAGCAAAAAAACTTATCGAACATTTGAAAATACAAATTTTTTTAAAATATTCTTCAAAAACACACATATATACTAAATTTGTAGAACATTTAACGATTTCCATCATATATAAATCAAAATTTGAGATATATATATATATATATCATGGATGAAGAAAACAAGTTCAACCTCTCAAAACATATGAATTTTAAAGAAAACAAGTTCAACCTCTCAAAACATATGAATTTTAAATTTCGGTATAATGAATATTATAAATTCTTTCAATTGTAGTTCCTTGCTTGCATTTAGCCATATAGAAATGAACATGACATTTTCAAATAAAATTCTTACACATTTCTTGGTCATTTGTGTAGAACACTTGTATTATTTAGAAGTTACAAATAAAAAATAAATTATACCATATGATTAAATTTGAAAATAATTAAAATTTAAAACTATTAAGAAATAAATATATATTTACCTTTCTATTTATAATTTTGAAAATAGGTTAAACTCAAAATTATTAAGAAATAAATATTAAATATATGTTTAATTGTGATATTGCTATCAGGATTCATGTGTAATTTTTTGGATCTAGGTGATGTATTATTGTAGCATCTAACCACAGGATTCATGTGTAATTTTTTGGATCTAGGTGATGTATTATTGTAGCGTCTAACCACAAAGTTTCTTCCAAAAGTCCACTCTGTTTGCAACCCCATTTACAAAACCTTCCCCAAGTGTTTTGCTTTATGAACCATTCATTGTAAAACCCCTTAAGCTCATTGATTGATAAATATGAAATAATTTCCACAACAAGGAGGTACAATTTGATTTTTTAAATTAATTTGTAAAAGAATAAACATTATTAAACTATAAATATATATTTAACTTAAATAATAATTTATAATAAAAATAAAAATAACACTAACAAAAAGAGATTGTTTAACATTGGGAAAATAATATTTTAAAAACTAAAACTATAAAAAAGGAAAAAGGTAGGCTACATGAAAAAAACACCTGTTTGCTCACGCGGTGTGTCGTAGTTGTGCTTCGCTTCTGTAAAAGGTGCTACAAAACAACCTAAAATCTGTTTAAAACTTTTATAGATGATCTGATAAAGATTTGCCAAATTTGTCTCCATGCATTTCTTCTCACTGCACTTTTTCGGTCTGAAGTCAAATTCCTCACCGGCATGAAAATAAGCAATAAAACCTTCAAATAAATTCCTTTTTCGTTTTATTGGTTTTTCTGCCGACTTTCACGTATAAATCGTGCAATTTCGCAATCTTTTTCGTAAAACTCTACGCGCGATTTTCATTAAATCGCCCCCGATTTAAATCACCACGATAGAAAACCCGCGAAATATCACAAGTTCTACGATAAATCGCAGATATTATCAACTATACAGGCTTAGCGAAGTACTGATGCTATAGTAAATATACCGATCGTATCATACATCTTGCGCTGTGTTGATGCTATACTATGTATGCCCATCGTATCATACATCTTGCACTCTGTAATATTTAGCTTATGATGGTATCGCACCATGTGGGTATATAATGGTCTCATATTTTGTTTAAAAAAATGTTTTAAAAAGTAATTTTTTTTTTCCTTTTTTAGTGGTTTTGGATAGCTCTTGGATCCTCTGGGTTTCTTTGCAGGTTGTGATCTTGGCAAACCCAATGAGGAACCTGAACCAGACCCCAACCCAAACCGTGCTCGCATGGGGGGTTTTGAGGAACTCGGTAACTTAGCAGACAAGCTTTGATAGCAAGTGTTAAGAAATAAAAAAACATTTTCCACTCTAATCCTATGAGGAAAGTTTTGAAGTGATCAGATCGAACAAAATTTCAGCAGCATAATGACTTGTAAACAACGCTTGGAAAAAGAGCTGGAATAGAAAATGAAAGAGAGAAGAAATATAAGTACATACCACAAATTAGAGACTGATATTGCTCTACTAGGATTTTCAAGGTTGATAGCACACTTGATCCTAACAGAGGGTTGGAAGGGGAACTTTGAGATCCACCTACTCCCAATATATCAAAGTAATATGCACAAGGGTTGAGTTACCAGTGGATAAATTTTTTCGATTTCTAGTTATCTGAATTCGAATGCAATCTCTTCGCGCACTCAAGAACCCTCTATGAAAAACCCTAAGAAGCAAACAGGGCTCAGGTATGCAGAAACAGTAATCCCTCGTAAAGGAGAAGATGAGCAAAAATAGTTGATGCTGGTGAACTTCACTTTTGTAGGTGGAGCTTGGAACAAACACTATTGCAGAAGACCTACATATACTGCAATTTGCCTTGGGCACAAGATTTTGTTAAAAACAACTCGTCCTCAGGGATCTTCTTCGAGTAAACCAAGTAGAAACGGAGTGCAAAGGGAACAGTAGTTTGGTGGAAGCAAAAGCCACACAAAGTCTGGATTGATAAACTATATGAAAAAGATCTATGCACCATTGATGAATCCGACATAAATTTAAATAAATCAAGGATGGTAAGGGACTCAATCAAGGAGTTGGCATCAAATGTTGGATAACATCACTACCAATGGTGATTTCTGATCAAATCTTTACAATATGTCAACTGTGGACGCTAAGGAGCTGATCAAGTTAAGTTTTCTTAAAAGTGATAGAGAGGACCATAACTTTCAATTAATGGAAATGTTTAAATTCACTATTGACAAGAAGATGAAACTTACAATGTTGAAGACAATATTGAACATGTCTATACCATGCTTGAATTATGACGATGACATAAAAGAAAATGATATATCTAGTGTCAGAAGAATTTGATATAATAATTAAGAAAGTTAGGTCGCATCTGATGGTTTCCACAAAGAAAATATGACAAGTGCCTGCATTGCTGGGGGAGTAATAACACTTTTCATTGGGAAAATTAAATGTAGAAAGTCAAGACATTTTAAATCAAATAAACGATGAACATTTTAAATATCAAATAAACGATGAGTTCAATATGGTAACTTGATGAGACGAAGGAATGAAAGGAAAGCACCAGCGAAATGTGCAATTGATTATTAGATTAGGTGTTTTTAAACATCTACTTTTAGAGGAAAGGTGCTTTTGCATGCAAATTCAGTGTAATTTGTCTTCTTTCATTTTTCAAAAAATAGTGTATCCATACAATGATTGTAAGATGACTATAAATAAGTGCATTGTCATTCTAAAAAAAATGGTGAATTTTGTTATATAATATGTGACTTTTCATTATTCAAGTTTTTGCTGCAAATCTTGTGTAAAAGTTTTTCAAGTTAGATAAGAATTAATGGTGATTATAGGTTATGTGCTGAAATTATCACTTTTTGATTCCTCTTCGCACTTTACTTTGGCTTTCAATATTTAACTTGTAAAATCTTGTAATCCTTTTTGTTTCAGCAATCAGTTTCGGCGGATCTGATTTTTGCCTTCTGTAATAAAATGGATTACAAGATGGATCTAATTTCAGGAATTCTTGCATGTAACTTTTATTTTGGAAATACGAAAAATCCTTTGTATGTTGAAATGAAATATTGTTTTAGCTAAGGCTATCGTAGAGATCAAAAATATTTTGTGTTCAGTTTTTTGAAGTATGGTGAAAACCTCAAATCAACATTAGTACACTACTAGGATGTTTTTTTGAATAAAGGGAGTTTCGCCTAATAAGTTGAAGAGAGCTTTTACCTCAAACCCCTGTTTTGGTTATATGGCCCAAAAATGACGAATCAAAATACTAACAGGATTACACCGATTGATTGTAACAGAGATTTAAATCTGTTCAACTACTCTTCAATTATGCGAGTTGGTACAATTTTTTGTTTTAAGATAAGTTTATTAATGATCCACAATTGGTATTCTAAAGACATGTTTAAAGGTCATGAACATTCTTGACCCTGTATTGTTATTAGAGGGATAGGCTCACTGAACAAATTTGTCATACATATTGAGTACGAGTTTGGTCTGAAACAAACCTGGCGTGTTTTGTTTCCAAAAAAAAATGGAGAAGACATGGATCTCCTTGTATCTTCATTCTCCTTGCGAAGTCCTTTGCAAGCTTTTTCTATTCTGGACACCGGTACAACATGCCTTAGTAAATCATGTTTGTAAGAAAGTATATGTGTACCTTTTGTCTATTTAGTCAATCATGTTTGTAAAAAAGGGGCCATCCTCAAACATTCCAAATTTACAAGCCCTATGCATCAACAAGGGCTTAAAGCCTGCAAACTCAATGACCTAACCGGCAATTTAACCTGGGTAGCAAACTCCACAGCTCAATATTGCACCAGTCTCAAAGGGCAATGCATAGCTTGATGAAACTTGCTTCTTAGGTTTTTAATTTTTTAATTTTTTTTACAATACTCTTGCTAGGTTAGGTTACATGAACTCTAATCGTTGAGTGCATATTTTTTGAGTTTTCCTTCGAATAAAATTATGTGTATCTTCTGTAGATAATAATAATCCCCTCGTTAAGCGTTTATTGGTATGCTCAGAGGACTCCGAAACTCATGTTGAACACTTTTTCTTGCAAATGTATTTTAAGTATAATCTTCATTTCTGAAAGACTGCTCAGTTCTTTTAATTGGATTCATTCACATTCATATAGAAAATAGATCAACTTAGAAACTCATTTTGCGTATCATGTAATGAATTAGAAGGATTCTCTTTGTTTTTAGATGTTGGTTTAGCACTGTAATATTTTTCATGTTAATGTCTTCAATGTTGGTTTACAGGGATTATTCCACCAAGAACAGAGGAAACCAAAAGTCTTCTACAATCTGCTTGATTGAAGAGAAAATCTAGATATTTTCTTGTTGGTCTCCATCGATATTTATATCCCTTCTATTGCAACATTTTCGAAGTAAACTACATTGATATGAACCCAAAGTTTAATTGTCGCAAACATCTATATATATGGATAAACTGCTATTCAAACGTAAATAAAATTATAGGTTTTATTACAAATATCTCGTACCTGGACTAGTGAAAAATAAATAAATTTATTAATGAAGAAGCAGCCTAATTAGATTGCATTCACAATAATTTACAGGTATTATATAAGAAGAATTATTAATGAATTGAAAGGTCTTATATAAGAAAAATTATTAATGAATTGATAGGATATATGACTAGCTTGAGGCTATTCAAACAAATAATGCTTGGACACTTTTTTTTCAAGTTTTTTTCCTATATTCTGAATAAAGCATATATTTATATTTCATTTTTTCAATTTGTTTCAACTTTTAAATGTAATTTGATAAGTTAAATAAAATAAATTAAAAGGATTTTTTAAGAGGAAGTTGATTGTTTAAATTCGCATTTTGTGGGTTTTGTGTACACAAGGCACAGATTGTAATTTTTAAAGATGAGTTTTTTTTTTTAAGTTTTGAAATTTAAATTGTCTTAAATGTACTTATTATCGATCAAATACATGTCAATTATATTTAAAAATGCATTAGCTTAATTATTTCTGTATTTTCTTAGGTATCACAAATGAATTTATTTGTTTATTCTTAAATCTCATAGAAAATTATTGAAATATCTTGAAGTCTCACAAAGTGTCATAATATTCATTTCAATAGACTCTATATCATTGAAATATCTTCAAGTCACAAAAAGTGTAGTAATATTCATTTCAATAGTCTATATTAGATAATTGAAAAAGGTTTGTAGACTCATAATATCTTTTGATTATTTTTTACACTACCTATCATAAGATCAACCCCGCCAAAGTGCTTCAGGAAAAAAAATGACATAGAAGAATTACCAATAATTATAAAAGAATAGATCAAAACATAATATCCAAGTTATTAACACTTTTTTGTTGCTATCAATTTCTATGCAATAATAGGTTTTGTTTTGTATAGTCTTCTTGTTTCTTCTCATATCCATTGGCTTCTCTGTCACCAGCTTGAACACGTGTCTTCATGTAATATTTAGTACCTAAAGCTTGTTCTCATCCAAATAGTTCTTCTGTGGCCAAAGGTGGCCCACGTATTTCCTCTAATGGAGTGGAGCAAGGTCCTGTTTGAGAAAAATCATATATCTTTCTTTTGGGATCTCCATGATCTTAAATACGTGCTTCGTAATGCTAAACAATATGAGATCATGGTGAGAGTTGGTGAGAAGCCTTCTAGTTTTATGAAACAACTCCTCATTCCCCGTTTTGTAAATATGTCGTAATATTCACGACTGAGCAACCTAAACAAGTCAATAAAAAGTCTTTAAACATACTCGGAAGGGACTTCAAAACAATTAAATCCCTCCCCGCTAGCCCAACTCAAAATGTTATTCAAAAAATAAGGTACAACTTGAAACTAAAAGATTAACAATCAAAAAATAAGGTACAACTTCAAAGTAAAAGAATAACAAATACCATTTTGTAATGAAAAAAGCATTTTATTGTAATATAATATGAAATAAAGTATCTCATAAAAACTATATTGAATTAAAAGAACAATTTTAAAATAAATTAAATGATGTATGATTAAAAACTATGGTTAAAATAAAATCAACACAAAAGTAATTTCAACTGACCGAAAAAAGAGCTCTTATAATACAAAACTAATTCAACCAATCATATTTAAGATAAGTAATTTATAGAACATAGAAAATGAATAAATAAATATCTAAACTTTAGAATTATTCAAATGAGTAAAAAATAGTGACTTATGAAGGGTTGATTGGTACTAAACTAATTAATAGTTGTGCACAACTGAATACAATAGTATATTGCCTACGACAAATACAATAAGAAAAATGATGCTCGGATGGTTCATAAACATTACAAAGGCTACACAAATTAGCGAGAAAGTTAGACATTTGATTATCGTTAAAACAAGCTTCTTTAGAATCAATAACCATCGAAAAGGCATTTTCGTCAGTTTCATACAAGTGCCCAAAAGTACAAATGCAAAGACATTTACAAAGTTAAACATCAGTAGGTTCCATTTACTATTGATTTTGTGTAAAATATATTTCATGTCCACTAGTAAATTGTATAGATTTTCAAAGGTCTTTTTTAAATCGACGTATTTGAACATTCCCCCAAAAATTTAACACAAGGAAGTTAACACTAAAGAAAGCTCTTCTTTGGACTAGTAATGTTATTTGCATATTTGAAATGCCATATTGTTTCTTTGAAAGATCTCCAACTTTTGAGATGGTCCTTGGACTCAAGATGTTGCCAAAATTATCAATGCGATTCAACGCCCGTGGTTTATAAGAAACCTTACAATAATGTCAATTACTTGTTCCAATCCACTTTTTAATTAATATATCTATAACAAATTTATCAGGCTTGGTAAAATCATTATTACTTTTGATTAAGTGTTAATACTTTTAAAAGCTCTCCAACCTTTCCAGATATATTGGATCCAAAAGAGTAACAACTATTTTTCCAAACATGTCAAGAGCATGTAGAGCATGCTACTCTTTTTACTTTTTTTTTTTAAAGATATAACAATGTTAATTCTAATCAACACCTTCCATGGTACATCCCCATTAAAAGATTTCAGAATGTATTTAACTATCAAAGAGATGTCTTGAATTTTAAAATCTTTGAAACAAAATTCCCTTAAGCATTTAGGGGTGCAACATTACGACCAAGAGATTGCATGCCATCTTCTCCCCCCTTTTCCATCAGACAATAAGAAGTCTCTAAGCAATTTTTGAATTTTATCCATTTGGTAAATTTCTAAACAACGAAGCAGAGGCAAAGTAGTTGTTATAGGATCAAATGGATTTCCAATGGACTTGTAACTTGCTACCAAGGGAAAGCAAATGGGTCTATCCTTTGACATTCTTTGTTTTCAATTTTCTTGAATATCCACTCACATTGCTTTCAAGGAGGGCTTAATATAGAATGTGTTGCTCGAATACCTACTAATTTTATTCAAAGTCCATTGCTATATAGAACCATCTAGCTAGTTCGAGGGTATCCTTCAATTGAAGATTGATATAATTGTGACTAACAAGTTTTTTGTTGGGGGCATTATAGAAGATCTTGAGCCTACTCTACTTATCATTAAAATTAATTTGATAAGGGACCAAGAAGAAGACACTATCATCTGCAAATTATGCACTCATAAAATTAGGTTTTTTTAGTTGATTTTTATTGCTTTGATTCAAGGAACAGTAAAATTCATATTTAAAAGCTAGTGGATTACATTAGTTGCTATAAAAGAAGGTGTTTAGGCTAAAGGGAATCCTTGCCTAATTGATCTTTGAATCATAGAAGACTCAAAGACAACATCGTTTATATCAATTTCAATAGAAACTGTATGTGGTAGATTTGGCCTTGTTAATCAACCATACACTTCAACATAGTCCTTATTCATCAGATACACGCAAGAATGAATATGAGATTATTCATCTTGCCTGTCTGTATGATTCGACCTGTTGCCTTCTATCCAGACGGGGTTTCAAAATAGCTCTCATAACGAGAGTCTCACAACCATAGACCAATCTAGAACGAAGGATTTATGCTTCCATGAATGCAATGCACTGATTAATCTAGAAATGAAACATGCAAGATTAATCTAAATGATCCATTTAAACTAGAAATGAGATTAAAACTATGCCATGATTTCAATGAGATTATTCTAGAAATTGAAATTAATCTATTGCAAAATGAGATTATTCTATATGA
>MU224257.1:935718-948927 GCA_018584345.1 Thuja plicata | reverse complement strand
TTGAAAATACTTCAAGTAGGTATTTTAACATTTAAGAACACGCTCATTCAAAAAATATTAAAAATAACAAATCATGTCAGAAAAATTAAAAATTTATATTTAACACTAGAGGAGAGAGTCCTCTTCAGGAATATGTAATTTTTTTTTTACTGGTGTAGATTTGATAGGGAAAATTGAACGCGGACTAAAAACTGTTGATTTTAGGTAACACCAACTTTGGATAGTTATAACAGACAAAATATATAACGAAATCCAATATTTGTTTTTTAATGCATTAGCTATACATGTCATCTAAAACATATTACAAAATTAGAGGAAAAAAATATTATTTGCATATAGTTTTTTAACGCGGACTAGACCCTAGATTTTCAGCATATTTTAGGAATAAAAAAATGGACTTCAAAAATTAAAAAACTATGTCAAATTTTTTTCAAATTTTTTTAAAAAAATTATAAGCCTAAACTTCATTATTTTACATCATCTTCAAATTATAAACACAAATGCCACTTTTATGTTGTTAAAGTTTAAAAATTTGAATGTTGTCATCCTTTTCCTTTATAAAAGTGTGACACAGGTTTGTACTTTTGAGAACCATCTCCAGAACGAAGCTTGATCCTCAAGAATATGAGTTAGATTGCTCAGATACTTAATAGATTGAGATTTCGAGAATCATCTCCAGAACGAAGCTTGATCCTTAGGAATCCTAGTTAGATTGCCCCGATACCTAATAGATGACAAGATGTAAGGAACAAAAGATGCCCTTATTGATTGTGGAGCATCTAGTTTTGACTATGAAGTACGAAAAACTGAACATGCCCCAAGTGATGAGATTCCCCTAGCAATGAGGAATTTTGAAAATTAGATTAGATGTATAAAATAGATTTAATGATGTAATCATCCTACCCCCTCGGGAGTGAAATGGAAAGATGACACGTCATATGATGATGGAGAGCAAAAAATTGCAGATAGATGTTGAATCAGAGATCAAGAAGAACTCAAAATAGATTACGGAAGAATTTGGAAGATGAAGAATCAATTTCAAGAGATGTTAAGGTCTGGTTGACCAAGTTTGACTAGGTTTGACTAGAGTTGAATTTTGAGGAAAAGAATCAAAGATTTGAGAAAATGTTGATTAGATATGATTCTGACAAGAAAGCGACGTTAGAAAGTCGACTGCACAAGTGTCAGATCGCGTCGGTCCCAACAATTTTAAAATGCAATTTTGAGCGATATAGGAATGTCAGATTTTGATTTCGATCCCAAAAATGGGTTTAGCATATAGTTGAAGATAGAGAGCAAGGATCAAACACTTGGGTAGTCGTGATGAAGCCATAATGGTGAAGAAGAACCCTTCATCGTACAAATCAAGGAGAATGCAATGAAGAGAACACTGAATCGCTGCCATAATGCAAGTCTAGAATGAAAATGCAATCCTATGCTAGATGCAATATAAAAGTGCAATTCTAGGACATGGTTGTGAGACCCATCATAAAATCATCATCATTGAGCATTTTTGGGAACATCAAAGTCGATACAACCCTTAGTGGCGCCACAATGCAACCATAAGGATATGGATATGAGTTTTCATCGGATAAAATGTAGGAAACAAATGTAAGCACCAGGGCACAAAAGCCAAGATGACCTAAACATTGTTTCCAGTTAATGTTGTAAGAGTACACCAGTATCGAGACATTCAAAGCCAAGATAACCATGTGTGCGATCATGCGTAAACAACCAAAGCAATAACAAATAGAGAAATAATAGGAAAGGAGATAGTACCGACCTCACCATGGTGTATAAATAAACAAGATCAAGGGATGTGAGGTTGTTCCACCTTAGTGCGGGAGCTCTTATCACATACACCCTATTTATATGATGTTGTTAGATCATCGGGACTACACCAACAAGCAGTAGATAAAGGAAATATCAATGAAATTCATGAGAACAGACATCATACAAAGAAATATTCAATCATAGCTCAGTCAGTTTCAAAGTTTTTGAATATGTTCATGTTTAGAGGTGTTGAAAAAAACACCGTTGTGCTTGTGAGTGCATTGTGTTTGATTGTTATTGAGAGATGTTTACGTTTGAGATATCTGATGTGTGTTAAAAAATATAGATGTGTCCAAAGATAGTGTTAAAAAACACTGTTTATGGTGGTGTTAAAAAATACTAGTTTGTGGCAGTAGCGAGTGTTGTCCTTCAGAAATGACAATATTACTGACTCAGGTGTAAAACAAAGATGTGGTCAAATGGGGGACCCATGCCCCCAAGTAACGATGATTGACTTGACATATGTTGCGAGGACAAACTAGATTTGGTTGCCCCCAGGCGTATGGCGTTGAATCAGTGTCAAATTAGGAGGGTTCGCAAAGGAACTAGAGTGTCACGAAAGTGATTGAAAGTTATGTACAAAATAAAGCAAAGAAGCATCAAGACTGAGTGTCGATAGATAGAGCATTTGAGTATAACTCCAATTGTAATGGATGCGAGCAATCTCAATAGTATGGCGACAATAGACAGACGCAGTGAGAACCACTGGTGACTGATGCGAGAGAGGTGCTCAAGTGAAGAGATCATAGGAATAGCTAGACATCAGTAGGCAGATGTAGTGAGAACCACTGGTGACTGATGTTAGGGAGATTCTCAAGAAGAGAGAACTCAGTATAAGCTAAGCGACAGTAGGCAGACGCAGTGAGAACCACTGGTGACTATCGCAAAGAAGATCCTAAAAGGTGATAAGGTAGTACCCCCTAGACCAGGAGGGTTGCCCTGAGAGTATGACCAATTTCAATCCATATAAGTTGGTGTCTTGACGGGTAACTAAAAGCATGCAGAAAGCAAATGCAAGTAGGAAAGAAGGAAAGCAGCAATGCAGGAAAGCAAATGCGTAAAGCCAAGTGGTGCTGCGATAGATATAACATTATGGAACAAGAAGCACCTGTTTACCAAGTTTTCACCTTCTTGGCAAATTTTTTTTTTTTCTACCATGATGCCTATTTGTTAGGTTTTCATCAATGACACCCTTTTCTCTTTTTCTCTCTTTTTTTTGTATTTTTGGAATATATAATTTTTTTGGAGATACATCAAAGCACCTATCGCTAGGTTTTCACTAAGATGATCATTTTTTTAGGACTTTTTCAGATTTTTAGAATTTTTTCAGGACTCGACTATATATAGGGGCATACTGAAGATGTCTCAGTTGTAGAGCCGTTTTAGATGAAGAGCGTTGATGGGATCTTTGAGTTTCTCTCCTTTAGTATTAGAAACTTGATAGGTACCATACCCAAACACTATAGTGACAACATACGGACCGAGCCAATTTGGTTCAAATTTCCCTTTCTGGATCCGATGTTGTTGATTCTTAGGGTTCTCCCTCAGAACGAGGTCACCCACTTAGAAATACCTTGGTCTAACCTTCTTTTTATATCTCTTGGACATCCTTTTCTGGTATGCTCTAAGGTTAACGAACGCCACTTGTCAACGTTCATCAAGTAGTTCTAGCTCTTGTAGCCAAGATATTCTATTATCTTCATCAGTAATGAGGCCTTTCAGGGAGATTCGTAGAGAAGGAATCTCAAACTCAATTGGTAAGTCAACATCTGATCCATAAACCAAAGCATAGGGGTAGCCCCTGCTGGTGTTCTTATGCTTGTCCTATATGCCCAAAGAGCTGGATTGATCCGGAGATGCCAATCTCATCCAGATTTGTGCACTGTGCGATGCATGATTTTAAGGATTGTCTTATTGGATGCTTTCACCTATCCATTTCCCTAAGGATTGAGTATAATAGATGGAAGACCAATGCTGAGTAATTTTAAACTTAGAGCATAGCTCTGTCAAATCCTTGTTTTTGAATTTCCCCCCATTATCAGTGGTTATTGCTGAGGGTACACCATGCCTGCAGATGATGCAGTTGACAATGAACATAGCTACTGATTTTCCTTTGGCAACGGTGAGAGGGACTGCCTCTACCCACTTGGTAAAATAGTCTATAGCTGTGATTATGAACTTATGTCCATTTGAGGACGAGGGGTAAATATGACCCACCAAGTCAAAGGCCCATTGTTGAAATGGGCAGAAAGTAATGAAGGGAATAAGCTCCTTGGATGGAGCATGAATCAGATTACCATGTAGGTTACACTGTTTGCAAGACTTAGCAAACTATGTAGCTTCTTTTTCCATATCTGGCCAATAGTAACCAGCTCTAATAAGTTTACAGGCCAATGTCAGGCCATTAGAGTGGGACCCACAGATGCCTTCATGCACCTCTACTAACACACATTTGGACTCATCAGGTTCTAAACACCTAAGTAGGGTACCATCTAGACCACGCCTATACAAGTCATTAGCTATGATGACAAACTGTGAAGCACTGTAGATTAGGTGACATTTCTCATTCTGGGTGTAAGTATCCGGAACAATCTCGTCACGAAGGTAGGAAAAGATATGGTGGTAGCGAGATGAGTCATGTCCAATGATAGAATAATTCATCCAGGAATCAGGGGAATCATAGGCTGGATGGCGTTACGTCTCCACTAGGAATTCATGTCGAAAATAATTTTCTGGCATCTGTAGCATGGAAGCAAGTGTAACCATGACATCTGCTACTTTATTATCTACCCTTGGAACTTGTTGAAATGTGATATGAACAAAATAATTTTTGAGGTCATCAACCAATCATTTATAAGGTACCAGCTTGTCATCCTTTGTCTGATAGATATCATTTACTTGATTCATGACTAACTGTGAATCTCCAAGGACATTGAGTTCATCTACTCGCCACTGAAGGGTGATCTTCATACCATTGATTAAGGCTTCATACTTAGCAATATTGTTTGTACAAGGAAACAACATCTTATATGCTTTTGGTAAAGAGTACCTTTGAGGTGTAATGAACAGTATCCCAGCACCTGACCCCTATTGGGTAAATGAACCATCAAAAAACATAGTCCAGGATCGATGTGTGAGAAGTAATATGGACTCATCTGGGAATTCAATGTGCAATGGTTGATGATCTACTAGAGGTGCTTCTGCCAATTGATCTGCAATCGCTTGCCCTTTGATGGCTTTCCTTTCTACATAATCAATATCAAATTCACTGAGAAGCATGACCCATTTAGCTAGTCTACCTGTGAGGGTAGCTTTACTAAGCAAATATTTCAGAGGATCAATTTTAGCAATTAGGCGTGTAGTATGCGCCAACATGTAGTACCACAATTTTTGTGAAGAAAATACCACTGCAAGGCAAGCCTTCTCTATAGCAGAATATTTTTTTTCATATGAGACCAAAGATCTACTAATATAATAGATAGCCCTTTATTTGTTGTGTTGATCCTCTTGAGCCAATAGGATACCCAATGATGCATCTGTAGGAGATATGTAAAGTATAAGCGACTTCCCATGAATAGGAGGCATCAAGATTGGCAGGTTCGCAAGATACTATTTGTTTTGTGTGAACCCTTCATCACATTCCTTGTTCCATTGGTAAGTCACACCTTTGTGTAAAGTCTTGGTGAATGGTTGTGACTTGTCTGCCAGTTGTGAGATAAAGCGCCAGATGGATTGTAGTCGGCCTTGAAGTCCTCTCATTTGTCTTATATTCTTTGGTGGTGGCATTTCCATGACAGCTTGTACTTTCGTAGGATCCACTTCAATGCCTTTGGCAGAGATGATATAACCAAGCAATTTTCCAGATGTTACGCCAAATGCACATTTCTTAGGATTAAGCCTTAGACCGAACTGTTCCATGCGATCTAGGATAGGGCCTAAATCTGCAAGATGTTTCTCTCGGTGCATGCTCTTAGCTACAGTGTCATCAACATAATATTCCATTGTTTTATGCATCATGTCATGAAATATAGTAGTGACAGCTCTCTGATATGTAGCACCAGCATTTTTGAGTCCAAAGGGCATGACATTGCAACAGAAAGTGCCCCATGCACATGTGAAAGCAATTTTCTCTTGGTCCTTTGGCACAATTTTTATCTGGTTATAGCTAGAGAAACCATCCATTAGTGAGTACATTTCATACCCTACTGTCATATCTACAATCATATCAATATTGGGCAATGGGAAGTCATCCTTCGGACATGCCAGATTCAAGTCTCTAAATTTTGTGCAGACTCGTGTAGATTTATCATGTTTTGATACTGGAACAATGTTAGAGATCCATTCTGCATAGTCAATTACTCTGATAAACACTGCCTTAAGAAGTTTCTCCAATTCAGCTTTGACAAGTAGAGCTACATGTGGATGCATTTTTTGAAGCTTCTTCTTGACGGGCTTGACACCTGGTGCAATGGAAAAATGGTGCATGATTAGATTAGGGTCTAATCCTGGCATGTCTGAATATTTCCATGCAAAATTTATCTTTTTTCTCCTGAAGAATGTAATGAATTCCTCTCTTTCTGCCTCAGATAGTGATTGTGCCAGGTGAATGATCTGATGTTCAGCCTTTGTACCCAATTTGATTGGTTGAGTTTTTTAAATAAGCATAGATGATCTTTCCTAGAAATGACTTGGAAGCTCATCAAGTATCTCATCCTCGGGCACCTCAGAGAGGTTTTCACCCTTGGATACGTCTTTTATTTTGACTGTTTTAGGCTTTGATACTGCCATAATGTGGTTTTCACCATCACAACACCTATTTTTTCTTCTTTTGATTTTGTGACTAAGATACTTGATGTCAGCCTCAGTCATGTTGACACTTTCTTCGCTAGTGGAAGACGTTACATGTTCGACAATGTGTAGGTAACAAGAAAGAGCGTAATCTTTCTAGAATGTAAGGACTTCATTAGATGGGGAGGTAGAGTTCCAGTCTATAAGCTCAGGATTGAGAAGTGAAAGAGAAGTGATGGGTTCAAGTGCATTCACAGTATAATCATCAAAATCATGGACAAGCAAGTCGAGACCTAAAGTGATCTCATCTAGAGGTATAGTCAAATTCCTTTGATTCCTAGCGACTGTAGTAGATGACATGTTAACATCTATGGAGTCAGACTCGTTTGACCTTACAATAGACCCTTCACCTACTTTGAGAAGGTTTTCATATGTGTGAACTATATCTGTATCTCTATCAGAGGTGACATATGACAAGCTGTCGAACTCATATTTATGAGAGTCCATTTCATCATTAGGTGTCATGTCAAGAACGTGAGTGAAATCAACCCTTTGTCCCCAGTTGGGATGAGTTCTACCTAGAACTTCCACTATGGTCAGATGAGCACCTTTTGACCTAGGTACCTCATTAGTGTTTGTAGCATCAACTGCCTCTTGTGTAGTGAGAAGTGACTGGGATTCTTGTTCAAACTATTCTTGAAAGTGTGGTGGTATGTATAAATCAACTTGATGACCTGGATTTATAGTTTGTATTTCTTTCCACTCTTCATAGGTTAATGGAGTAAGTGAAGTGCTGTCATCAGAATCGCTGTTAGTTTCCACTATACTGACACGTAGTATAAAGTCATCTGGCTCAGCAAAGAATGCCGCCAGGTATGGAGGAATAGGATAAGGAAAACTATCCTCATCAGAACTGTCTTCAGATTCTTCAATTTTAGACATTTCTTCAGGTATTGGTTGTTTATCTTCTCAAAGTACAAACTTGTTTATCCCCAGTTGAAATGTGAGTTTCATGAAGCCTATACCTATAGAGTCACATGTTTTGCAACCAATAGCTTCAAGTGGTGCAATCAATCCTTTATGATTCGTACCTATGGGACCATTTCCTTTGTAGCCAAAATGTTGCATAATGGATAGACCTTTGCCATACTACTCAGTTTTATGTCATAAGGTGGAGTAGTTTGTTCAAAAGTGTCTTCTCCTTTATAGATCCAAGCTTTGATAGCTCTATTTTTAGCTTCTTCTTCTAATGGTACCGTGGTTTGTACAAAATTACCACCATACTTTGTTGGGGGAGGAACCATAGAAGGTTTAGTGCTCTCAGAAGGTCTCCCAAAAGAACGTGGAGACAAAGACAGAGATGTAATAGATAGCACAGGTTCAATCTGATATCCTCCCATGTCAGTTTCTTTGAGCTTCAAGGTCTTTTCCATTTCTTTTAATTTAGACTCAGGGAGCTCAATAGATTCTCTGTTGGTAGGCACAAAGATGTCAACAAATTTTGTGAGGGTATTGCAATCATAGCGTGTGTTAGCAGGTATAGTCACTTCAGATCCTTGGAATGGGAACTTAATGCACTGATGGTATGTGGAAGGGACAACCTGCATTTCATGGATCCATGTCCAGCCCAACAGAATATTGTATGCCAAAGGGATGTCAAGCACTTGACAGATAACATCTCGTTCAATAGGGCCAACTCTGATTGGCAACACAACTAGCCCCTTAGATTTATGTTCTTCTTCATCATAGGTCTTAATAGTAATCTTTTTGCGGGCATCAATGCAATCTTCACTATAGCCTAATTCAGTAAGGAAGCTAGCAGAGAAAATATTGAGGCCAGTGCCGTTATCTATGAGAACACGACGAACACGCTTTGGACCAATCATGACTTCAGTGTGCAAATGGTTATTATGCGGGTGACTCAAAGAATGGTCATCTTCCTCAGAGAAAGACAAGTAATGGGAGGAGGTCAAGTGACCTACCATGGATTGAAACTGGTCAAGATCAAGATCTTGTGGGACATTTGCCTCGGTGAGGGATTTGTCCAGGATTTCCCTGTGAGCAGGGGAGATTTTTAGTAGCTCAAAAATAGTGATCTGAGCATTAGTACGTTGCAATTGATCAAGAATGTTGTAATTGGAAGCATTAAATGAGGAACCCACTTTCAGCTTCTTATTGGCAGAGCCGACATTAGCTTTGTCTTCTGGTTGTGTTGATGTAGACATAGAAGGCTTAGGGCCTTTGAGGATGATCTTAGTGCGAGATTGAGTGACAACATTAGCACTGACCTGAGACTGTTCTTGTTCAAAAGACTGAGGTGTAGACCCTCGCAAGATGAAAGGTGTTTTGGGTTTGGGAGTATCTTCCCTTCCCTTGAGAATGATGACATTACAGTATTCAGTATCAATAGGTTCAACCATTTTAATGACATTGTCATTATTGGTGTATGTATAGTTGACCTTAGCATCAATATTTTTGCCTTGAGATGATTCACCTTTTCCATGAGGAGGAAATGGATCTTTGAAATCTCGGTGATCAGAATTCTTGTTGTGACCTCCCACAATAATAACCTCACTATCAATGAGATCCTAGATTTTATGCCGCAATTTAATTCAAGTAGCCATTTTATGACCTTTGTTTTGGTGAAAATCATAATAAGCAGATTCATTCCACCAAGAGGGTCTTGGTTGCAGATCATAAGGTCATGAATTATCCAGTGGAGTAAGTAAATGGTTGTCTAAGAGAGTCTTGTAAACCGCATCAAGAGGTTCTCCTAAAGGAGTGAACTCACACTTGGGTCTAGGAGCCCAAGGTTTAGATCTAGAAAATCGTGAAGTACTCAGTTTGGAATCTGCCATAGCCTGTTCAGTGGATTTGGCTGCTTGCATTATGGTAGTGAGATTAAAGGCAACCTTGGAAGGCTTGGGAGTCACATTGTCTACAACTCCATTCACAAAATTTTGGTTCTTGTTGGGAAATTTGAGTTTATCTTTGCTTGAGGAGGAAGACCCTTGTTTATTTTCCTTGTGTAAGGTCAATTCTCCTTTCTTGATCATAAATGCCTCGATTCTCACAGCTTTCTTAGTCATGTCATCAAAGGTTAGAGGACCTTGCAGCTGTACTTGATACCCAAAGTTGGGGAGAAGGTTGTCAAGAAAGATGTCAAACTTTTCAGATTCGAGTATCTTGCGAGAATATAGTGTATAAAGTTGTCTCCATCTTTGGAGAAATGTCAAGAAGGATTCCCCATGATTTTGTTTCAAGTTGCAAAGATCTCGGATATGAACAGGATGTTGGATGTTGTGAAAATAGTGTTGTAGAAATAAATTGGCAATTTCGTCAAAAGTTTTGATGCCAGTTGGTAGTCTAGAGAACCACTCCATAGATGACCCTCCCAAACTATGTGGGAAAAGATGCACGAGATAGGTTGTGTCATGTATGAACTCCATAGAGAGAGCAACAAACTCTCTCAAATGGTCTTGGGGATCAGATGTACCCAAGTATTTATTGTATTTAGGAAGTTCAACTCCTTTGGGGAAAGGAGGCATGCAAAGATTCTTGTCAAACAGGAAAGGACAGATGCTTTCTAGCGTGAATTATGCAATAGGTTTGTCTTTCTCTTTCAAGAGTTGAGAGAGTTTCTCTTGCATAGTTTGCATTTGTTTTCACAAGCAGGAGTTTTCAGTTTCTTCCTCTTTCTCAACAAGTGTTTCTACATCATAGTTGGAGGGTAAATTAGCCCCTTGATTGGCTAATTTGAGAATGTATTTCTCTTTCTCCTCAGCTAGGAGAACTCCCATCATCCTATATAAATCTTTATTGGCATGAGCATTTGCAATCTCTTCCTGGGTTATTTCTATTTCCACATCGTTAGGGGGGTCTTGAGAATGGGACTTACACCAAGCTTTAAGGAGGTCAGCTCTGCTAGCCTCACTTGATTGGTCATGATCTGCCATCTTGCTATAATGCAAGGGTTCAATGTGTAAAGATTTAGTATGAGAAGGTTGAGTGTTCTCAAAATTTAGATCTTCTTGGAACAAAGGATTTTGAACCTGACTAAAATCCACTAGAAATGACTGTTTGATGTAAGGTCGAAGTACCAGGGAAGGAGATTGAGATGATTCCTCACTAGATGTAGCTAGCAATGGTGTGGAAAGCACAAATTTGTCTTGATTGATTGAAGGAAATGTTTTTCCACTTCGAATTGTGATAGTCATAGACAAAGATTGAACAAGGGATGTGAAATAGGATCAAACTTGAAACTCTCTCAAAGTAAATGCACATAAAGTGCCAAAGGGTGAAGTATCCTTGGTGCAAATCGTCAGAGATGAGGCTAGAACAGCCAAGAGATGACTATTGTGACACAAGGCATGACGACATAGTAGAAATAGACCAAAATATATGAGACAAGACCAGTTTAAGCAAGAATCACGTAATCCTCAAACCAAGAAACCTAGTTTTTGACTATGTGAAGATAGAAGGTCGATAAACATACCCAGATCAGAGGTCAGATTTAACAGAGGTACACTTGACAAACAAGAATTAGCTCACTGTTTTGAAAAAAATCTTCAGACTCGTGTGAAGAAGTGCATTCTCGAGTGAAGATTCTCATAGATAGGCGTGAAACTTTACAGTCTCGTGCGAAGAATGATGCCAGACTAGTGAAAAAATGTGACAAAATAATAGCACTATTGCAAAATGTCACGCGATAGTTTCCAGCGTATAGCATGAAGATTCTCAGGTAATGATGTGAAGATTGGCAGAATGTCACGCGAAACTATGCAGTTTTGATAAATGAAAGTCTACAGAATCAGACAGTTCAGACCAGGTTGCATTTCCCGAGATAAAATCATGTTGTTTTCTGAAAAATAGTTTGAGTTACAGATTGTGTTGGACATGTTCAAGTTTGACATTTTGTGTGTTTTTTGATGATATTTTCAATTGTTCTAATGATACACCCACACAAAACACATTAAACAGAATGTTTGTAGTACCAGAATAGAAACATCATAATCCTAGGATAGCTAGGATAGTATCTTTTGAATCCCCACTTGAACTGAAGTTCAGCTACTCCTACTCTTAGTGGAAAACTTAGAAGCTTGGAGGCATGGGCTCCTCCTTACATGTGCACTCACTTCTCAGGCACACCAAGCTTCGAACCCCAAAGGAATTGCTTCCCAAAGGGCTATTGTCTCTACTAAGAGCTGTAAGAGTGTGGGGCATCTTAGTCAGCCTCTGACCTTCTGTGCAAATAGATAGAGGGTTTTTGGAAACTAGAACAATAGTTTGTAGTAAGGACATCTGTTCAGGTGGTTGTGATCAATTCATTTTCCCAATAAAGGGGGCTCTCCCAATCCTTTCAAAGCAAGACTTTTACCTTAACGATGTCAGGACTTTAACGCACCACTAGGGTACTGGAGGAGATTTTGGTTGCCACAATAATTTACACCTATCTATTGTGCCATTAATCACAATAGAATGTTTTGTATACCAGTTTGGAAGGGCTTGGCTTTAGCCTTTTACTGGTTGGGCATCCACTCTCACCGGCTCTGCTAAAGCTCTCAGGAGGTAGCCACTCTAGAAGAATCACATGAATTTCTCTTACACCCAAGATCCATAAAGGTGAGGGGAGAGGATACATTCATGTAGTTCTTGGAATTACAATCTAGAAAACACTTCAATCACGCAAGACAATGATTCATTTTAAGCACCAACTGAAGTGTGTTCTAACTACTAAAAACATACATGAGAATTTGTGAAAACACGCAAGGTCTTCGACAAACATCCTGTAATAAACACATTAGTAGTTTGTAATGCCTTTATTCATTTCAACATCCTACAATAAACACATTAGAAGTTTATGATTGCTTTTCTTTATCTCAGCGTCCTGCAAACCACTGTTACGCTGTTCCAGAAGATAAAATCAGAGAAACACAGATGTCAAAAAACAAAAGATGGTTAGAAAAATGAGACAAGAAATATTAAATAAAATCTCTGGCATTGAATTTTGTGCGATGATTCATCCTAGATTGCGCGAAGAAGTGCAGAAAGCCCCGCGAAGAACTAGAAAGTTCGCATGAGACACTGAGAAAGTTTGCGTGACATTAAAGCAAAGATGTACGGAAGTACGGATAGAATGCAGAAAAATGAAAAAAGTGTAATGAAATGGGGCTAGAACAGATTACCTCAGGCCCTACGATGGGTGCCAGAAATGTATATGGTAGATTTGACCTTTTAATCAACCATACACTTCAACATAGTCCTTATTCATCAGATACACACAAGAATGAATATGAGATTATTCATCTTGCCTGTCTGTATGATTTGACCTGTTGCCTTCTATCCAGACAGGGTTTCGAAATAGCTCTCAAAATGAGAGTCTCACAACCATAGACCAATCTAGAACGAAGGATTTATGCTTCCATGAATGCAATGCACTGATTAATCTAGAAATGAAACAAGCAAGATTAATCTAAATGATCCATTTAAACTAGAAATGAGATTAAAACTATGCCATGATTTCAATGAGATTATTCTAGAAATTGAAATTAATCTATTGCAAAATGAGATTATTCTATATGAAATTAT
>MU224257.1:916828-935668 GCA_018584345.1 Thuja plicata | reverse complement strand
GTATTCTAACAATGCATATGACTAGAAATTCAGGAAAGGTTTTGAATGAGGAATGGGAGTTCTTTTATAGACTGGGAGACTGTTCAGAATAGAAACTTTCCTCTTTTGAAATAAAACAGATAGAAAAACCAGTTCAATTTAGAAAGCTTTTTTAAAAAAAATACAATACATTGTTTTCCCTTTGCTTTAACTATTTTCTTTCTTTGATTTTAAGTGTTTTATTTGTTTTATCTGTTTTCTTTCTCTTTAAAGCATAATTAAAGAGAAGTTTCCAATTCTAAACTGAAGAGATGGTTTTGTTGACAATATTTAATTAATTAAAATAAATATGACCTCATAATTGTTTTTTCTCAATTATCTAAATAATTAAATTCAATTATTGAAAATGAGGATATTTATTTAATAATTAAATATTATTTAATTCCCTTTTCATGTGTTTTAGCTAAAAGGGGTGAATTTAATTTAATTAAAGTGTTAGGACTTTATAATTAAATTAATTCAATGATAGGGTTTGTTTAGCCAATTGATATTTAAGAATTAAATATAATATATGATTAATGCAGATTTAGGGTTTTCTGCATTTGACACTCAGGTCGAGTAGAATCAGTCAAAACTCAAAATTGCCTAGTACAATAGGACTTTGATGATTCAGAAGAATAAAAAATGCAACAAAATTGGTTAGGGTTGCAAGATGCCAATTTTGGGGTGTTATAGAAACATCATAAAATGGTACTTTGACCCCTTTATAGAATGTGTGGGGGATTCCAAAAGCTTCCGCCAAAGTAAAAATAATCCCCACTCAATTATATCAAAAACTTTTTTGAAAATCTAGTAATATCATACCAACTTTTTGATTTGAATCCTTAGCACAATTTATACTTTCCTAATTGGTGATTAGATTTTCTAAGATATATTTGGCCTTTATAAAACATATTTTTTGGCTGAATTAATTCTTGCTACTATATTTGGCAACCTCATGCAAAAATCTTGGTGAGGATTTTCTATGAAAAGTTCATTATGGTAATTGACTTCTAGTTCCTAATCAAGGACTTGTCTCTCTTTTGGTAGCAACTTAATTAAATCTCTGTTTATACTAGCCGAAGAGAACCTTTGTCAAATGCTTCATCCCCTAGAAGTTCCTCAATAACCCATTTACTATTCTTCTTATAAAACTCAATAGCAATACCATTAAGTCCATGGGACTTCCTAGATTTGAAATAATTATTTTCTCTAATAATTTCATCCTTGTAAAATATTGTCTTTTTTAGCTCCTCTCAATCACACTCTTCAACCTTTAAAGGGGTGATTCTTTTAATAAATGTTCTAGTAAGTAAAATAGAAATGTCTTCCTGAGACGCTCAAACATTTTTTTTATAATTTAAAAAAAGTATTCCTCAATTTCATTTGAAATTTCAGTTAGATCTGTTCTACCAAAATTTTCTTAATCATTCTTAGCTTTCAAAATGTTGAGGAAACATGCAATCCCTTGATCAAGTGCATGTTATGAGTGTCATTTAATTTCTATTTGTAAGCTACACTGCCACCTTGTTTTGTTATGCATAATACATAAACCTCCAATCCCTCTTATCCCTCTTCTATATTGAGTTTAAGGTAGAGATACAACTTATAGAGAGTAATTTGTTGAACAGGCCGGATAACTAAGAGGGGGGGTGAATCAGTTATTCCCACATAACTTACAAAAATTTCTCTCTATCGGTCAACACTTAAACAATTCTAATAACAACATAAGATTCGTCAATTTAGCACATTAAACATCCATAAAAAAATATAAACATGAAATGCATAGGAACACCGAAATAGAGAACAACAAATTTTACATGGAAACCCCATAATGGGTAAAATCAAGGAGAAGCTAATTCTCATGAAATGTAAAAATACCTGTTAACGTGACACCGAAAGGTGTTTTGATACAAAAGGCTCACTGCTAGAAATGATCATTGCAAGAAGGCTCCCTGCCAATACACAAGGGCTCACTACCGATACATAAGGGGTCATTGCCGATACACAAGGGCTCATTGCTCAATACTCACTGCTCAATGCTGGAAGATATGAAAAGGAATAGAATCCACCTCTTAGATCTACAAACTTCTCTACATGACCACAAATCTCCTTCGTATGAATTCATAGTCACTTCACATATACTTCATGTACATAAGCCACATGTGCATACTCATAGATACAAAATGTTCTTCTTTATTAATACCGGTATATGATCCTACATATGTTGGCTCTACACCAAGCATGTGATCACCAATGCAACACGTCACATTTAAATATAATTCATAACATCAGCCCTAGATTTAGGACATACACAAGAGAACATAAAAAGCTACAGTGTGATCCACAAATAGGTTGGACATAAGGATTTACAATACACGTTGCATTTACCAAAGCCATTTGAATGCCACAACCAAGATCAAAAGATGGATACATAAAATATTTGTTAAACCACAAATAGGGTTCAAACTTGAGTGTGCTTGTGGCCGACACACTAATCCATCTTTGACAGACCAGGAAACCTAGGATGTATTCATTTTGAATCTCCCTTATGTATAACTGATAACCCCTGTTACACCACCGATAGCTAATAGGACATTCCAAACACCAACTGGAACACCCAGACTGTTGGTAAGAGGTTTTGATATCAATGGCAATTAATGCCATCACTTCCTTACATATTCTAACATGATTGGGGTACAAAACTTCAATATGTGATCCAACACACTTTTTCCTAATATTGCTTCCATTGTTGGGACCTTTGTTAGGTGGTTTAGAGGAGATTAAGGGAAAGAATATATTTTTTTAATTCAGCTAGTGATACTAGAAATAACATTTAAAATTTTCTTATAGTTTTCACTATTATCTCCTTGGTTCTAACCTTGTGACAGAGGTTTAGGCATCCAAGGGATAGAGAATGGAAAAGGGGGAAATCTCCCAACAGAGAATTTGAAAATATGTGACCTATTAAATTAAATATAAAAATAACTACCATTGATGAAAATAAAGGAGTAATGTAACACAAAATCACAAACACCCATGGAAAAATGGGACATTGAAAAATGTAAATAGTTTAGAGAGTAAATTAAATTGCGATTAAAAGTTAACATGACAAGCTAAAAAACATAAGAATTGAGACAAATATGTTGAAAAAGAGCAGAAACATTGTAGAAGAAAGGAGAATGGAGAAAAAATAGATTTTGTGGGTGCTTCTAGAGAATGAAAAGGAAAAGTAATCAGGAAATAAGAATGGAAGAGTCCAAAATAGATAATCCCCCATTTAGAAGAAGCATGAGAAATTGTAACAAGTTTGGAAAGAAGTATAGAAGAATATGAGGTACCAAGGAAGTTATTGGTAGATGGCTATGGAAACAATGAGACTCCAATACCATCACATTTAATAAAAAGTCCACTAATAAAACTACATTTATAAAATATCACAACTTAATTAGAAGAAAGATTTCTACTCTTCCTAAGAACCTCAGAGAAAATGTTTTTGATTACGGTAACAACAGGTTTTGAAGGGGCCCCAAAACCCTTTAACAAAGCTAAAGAAAGATAAGCATTAAAAACCCATAACTATAACTATCTGTCATAGACCAAAACAAAAAACCAAGAAGGGATATCACCCCAGATTTACAATACAAAGTTCAACCACAACAAAAAAAATTGAAATAAAAAAAAGAAACTTCTAGCAAGGCGACCAAAAAAAAATCTTCCAACACACGTCTCAATCCAGCATCTTAGAACACTTCAAGACATGTTATCTATGAGCCTCAGAGAAAAAGTTATCTATGAAATAGGATTATTTAAAATAATTATTTAATAAAAGCATCATAAATTTAAAAAATTGGGACTAGTAAAATAAAATAAAGACATGTTTAGTTTGAGAAAGGACATGCAACCAATAACTCATCAAATATCATTCACTAATTATAGGGCATTACTAAATATGAAGAGTTATTATGAACGTGCATGACCCTCATACAAAGGAACATACCCCATGCCATATAAAATAAATTTTTTTTTTATTCAAGAAGCATTGGAAGAAGAAATGAAGAATCTAGAAGAACAATTTATAATAGATTTATAATTTCTTTTAAGAAAAAGATACTTTAAGACCAAGTTAGCAAGGAATTAAAAGAAAAAAGGATAATATTGCAAAAGTAAGAATTGTTAAGAGGGAGAAAAGGGGGACATAATCCATTTGAAAAAAAAATATTTAAATACTCCATGGAGAAAGAAGGCTAAGTATAGAATGATGCTTCCAAATGCAAAATCTCAAAGGAAAGCAAGTACAAAAAATATCTTACGAATCCTTTAATTAGTTACATATTAGTTACACATATGCAATATCAATTTCAAGTAGATAAACGTATAAAAGCATAAGCACAATATTTATGTGACAAAAACCTTATAGGAAAATGCCCACACTCTAGAACATAGAGATCAATTATATTATTCAGAGAAAAAATTACAATATAATCCATAGACACTATAGTCTTTTAAGAGTATTTACAACAACATATATTTCTAGAGTAATTTTGATAGCATAACAAAGTCTTCAAAAATAATCAATATGTCCCACTTAAATTAAGGAACCAACATATTTATAGAGCTCATGTATGAAAGTTAGGTGTGCATGGTTTTCATAAACATCTCCCATTCCTAGGTAGACAAGTGGTATCCAAAACAACAACCTTGCATGTTCTTGACACTTTACAAATATAACTTTCTAAAACATTAACAAACGACCTTCCATAACTATAAATTTTAATGATACAACTATACCCATTGCATAGAAACTTTCCTAATCCACATTTGAGAGTCCACCATGCATAAAGTCACCTCCTCAAATGAACTCACCATAAATATAAACTGTCAAACATTAAATCCTCTTTACCCACAACTCCCGACTAGCATTTTTTATATATCTTGCCAAGAGATACTCAAAAATCAAGGAAACATAACCAAATCACACCTTTGAGAGGTTTTTATAAACTCCTCTCTCTAAATGAGCACCCAAGTGACATGACAAAATTTTATGCTTCATAGTTTGCAGGTAGGAAGCCAATACTAAAATTGGTCCCACAAAGTGACATAGAAACTTAGAAACTTAACTCTTAGGATATAATGAACAAAATAAATGATAGGACTCTCAAAGGTTGAGACACCATAATCACAACATCATCCCACTTATCAAAGACATACATAAGTCAAAACTCTATCATCTGCTCAAGCCCCAAAGGCCCTTAAAACTTACATAACATCTAAACTCCCTAGTGCTCATTGTCTTATTTAGTGCATCTGCAACATTCACCAAAGTATCAACCTTCTGCATCTTCACCTTTACATTTTTTACCATATCGTGTAATGCCCCACCAGTGAGCACATTTTTGATTTATGTTGATCAAGTGATAACATTATTAAAAATTATTAGGATGGTGGGATTTCACACTAAAAAAGATTACCTTGATGCCTTGCCCATGTCACTAGTGCTGGTATAAAATAGGGATGGGAGTGGGAGAAGGTGCCTTTGTGATGGCACAATCAAACAACCTTGTCTCCATGAAAGGTGTTTGGTTCCGCATGTTCCTACTTGGAGGCCATGAAGGATAGTACCGGGGTAGCCCAGGGGGTGAGGGCTATGCAATGAAACTCACCTAGCTTGTAGCTCAGAGTCCCTACTAATGTAATCATGCTTCTGGTGGTCCTTTTTTCCTTCTTGTGTTTAGTTTTGTATGTTGTGGGAAAGGGTATTGCCACCCTAGGAGTATCCTAGTTGTACCTTCTTGCACGGACCTTGGTTTCTATCCCATAGCATGGGAGAGTGAACCCTTTTGGATCCATGTGGTTGGTTGGTTAAATATTTATTTATCAAGGTACTATTTGTGATTCTTGGATGATCCATGTTCATGCTTTCTTCATATTTGTATATGAAGACTTTCTATTGTGTCAATCATTTGTATTTGATGTAATTTATATTTATGTAAATGTGAGCTCCTGAGAGGAGACAAATGTAATTGATTCAATGATTCTATGTTGTATTTCAAAGTTATCATGTAAAAGGGAAGGGTAGCTTTAGGAAAAAAGGAGGGCAAGATCTCTATTTATGTAATGTTTTACACCTTGATGTAAGGAAACTCTTTACATCTTTAATGTTCACAATATCCTTGAATGGATGCATTTTAATTCAGTACTTATATGTGATTATGTTAATACAAACAAAGAAAAGGATTAATTAAGTGTGTTAGGTTTATAAGTTATTAATTGATGACTAGGAACATGGATGATCACATGAATAATAAAGGTCTATTTATCTTAGAGAATGCTTAATGTGTAAAAGGAAAAGATCATCATTACTTTACATATTTGCAAGAAACTTAGTGTGTTAGTAATTTATCTTGTTTAATAGATGCATTGGAATTTAAGTAAATGAATAAGTTAGGATCTCTTAGATAGTGTAATGGAACAAATAGAGTTATGCAATTTAGGTGCATCACCCTAAATGGACTAGTTAATGTTGTTCAGTAACAACGTTAGGGAACCTGGGGAAGACATAGGTTAAAATAACCTTAACAATATTACATGATTGTTATTCACTTTAGTAAACAAGAAAAAGTAACCTATGATGTTTTTTTTTTAAAATTGACTTGAACTTTAGTGCTTAAAAGCTTCATGCTTTTAGGTTCCCTAGCGGGGCGTTACATTTAGTATCAGAGCCCTAGGTTTCCACACTGGTACTCTAGGGACTCATGGCTCATTGTACTTAAGTTTAGGAATGGTTAATAATGAATTTTTATGTTAGGACCTTTGTTGTGAACTCATAAGTCTTTCCTTAGAACCATCTTATCTTTTTAATCTTACTTCTTGTACAATGCCTCTTAAGACCCAAAGAGGTGGTACCCACATCTCCCCTCCAAGATTCCTTTAGGAGAGCTCCCATGGTGATCAAGAGGAGGAACAATATAAAGAAGAGAGCCAACATGGGGAATCTGAGGGAGCCCAAATGCAGGAACTTTTACAACAATTTTTACAGAGACTTGATGCAGGGCAGGATAAGGGTAACCGAGATGAGTCTCAAGAATCCCATCATGAGGAAAGAGAAAGGGATATGAGTCCTAGGATAAGGGACCTAGCTTCTGAGGAGGATTATTTTCTTTTCTCACAAGTCATATGAGATACCTAATTAGAGCCAAGCCTCCTATGTTCACAGGAACCAAGGATGGTTCCTCCATTGAGACATAGGCTTGATTTAGAACAACTCTTTGCTATGCAACCCTATGGCAGTAACACTAAGGCAAGGTGTGTGGGCCCATGCCTCCACTTGGTGGGAAACAAAATGAGAGAAAATTCAAATTGATATAGCCACATTTTATTGGGAACGTTTCTTGGAGATATTTAGGGTTAAATTTTTATCTGATATTGGAGGTAGAGTAGAGCAAAGGAATTTCACAATTTGAAGAAAATGACTATGTCAGTGGAAGAATATGAGTGCCACTTTTACGAGATCAAGCCCTATTCAAGATATAAGAATGATGAACCTATACTTAGCCAACACTTTCTCAAAGGCCTCAATGGCCGTATAGTAGGAGGAGTAAGAGTCTTTGAGCCTTAGATAGCTAAGGATACAACCACTAAAGCATGTATTGTAGAACATAATGCAACTTTGGGTTTAGGTGGTTAGATTAGCAGTTCAGGAAGCAATACCCTTCAAGATGGATTGGGGTATAGAGGGAACCAGTCCCATGGAGCATCTGATTCCAAGAATCACCCTTCTTCCTCCATGGGTGGTTAGAACCACCAAAATAAGAAATTTTAGAATAATAGGAATGGTCGAGCTCAGTCCACAAACACTCATAATTGGTTACACAACAAGTGTTATCAAAACTATCAGCCAGCTCAGAGTGTATCTTAGAATATCAATTAGGGTAGTTTCTAGAAATCTAGTGCCCCTCCATCAAGGAGGATTTTTTTTAGGAATATAAGATGCTTCTATTGTGGGAAACATGGGCATATTGCAGTGAATTTCCCTTAGAAATAAGTTCCAACATCTAGTCACAGGAAGGCTGATTCAGAACCCACATTTGGTGATTTGGGAAGATCCCATAGAGTATTTTCCACATGAGATTAGAGCCAGGAAGAACATCAAGGCATAGTAATCAAGACCATAGGTTTGTTAGGGGGTATCTCTACCACCATCTTATTTGACTCTACAACAACTGATTCTTTTTTTCTCCATCTTTAGTTGCATAGTGTGGATTGGCGGTAGATAAGAAAGGAATTAGGTGGTAGTTAGAAATATCTTATGGGGATAATGTAGCCATAGATACATGTGTTCAAAGTTGTAAGCTAGGTCTAGGAACCTTCACCACCTCATTAGACATCCGAGTGATTCCTTTAGGTTCCTATGGTGTAGTTCTCGAGATGGATTGGCTTGATGCCCACAGAGCTACCATTGACTTTAGAAGGAAGAAAATCAAATGTGTGGAAGATTTGGGGGCACATAGAAAGATTTTTGGGGTCTAGAAACCCATCTCCCTCCGCATGATTTCTGCAATGCAACTTAAGAGGTGCATGTGCAAGGGATGTCAACTATTTTCAATTTTTGTCAATGATCTTGTTGAAGGAGAAAGAAATAATGCGTCACTTGATCAACCTCTTTTGTAGGATTTTTTAGATGTGTTTCCTAAGGATATCCATAGGATTCCTTCTAAAAGAGATATTGATTTTTGTATAGAGTTGGTGCTAGGAACATAAGCTATCTCAAAGGCTCCCTATCGCATGACCACTCAAGAGTTGAGAGTGAACTTAAACTATAGTTGGATGAAATCTTGGAGAAAGGGTTTATAAGACCTAGTGTATATCATCTTGGGGAGCTCCAATAATTTTTTTGAAGAAGAAGGATGGCTCTCTCAAGTTATGTATAGATTATTGACAGCTCAACAAAGTAACCATTAAGAATCGGTTTCCTTTTCCTTCCATAGATTAATTGTTTGATAAAATGAAAGGGGCAAGAGTCTTCTCAAAGATTGAGCTTAAATCAATATATCATTAGTTGTGGATTCATGAGGCATACATTCACCATACAACCTTTTGTACTCAGTATGGGCACTGTGAGTTTCCTATAGTACCTTTTGTCTTGAAAAATGCTCCATCAATATTCATGAGTCTAATGAATAAGGTGTTCAGAACTCATCTGGATATATTTGTGATTTTTTTCTTGGATGAAATATTGCTCTATTCCAAGAATTTTGAGGAGTGTGAACAACATCTTTGGCAGGTACTGTAGTGTCTGAGAGAAAATAAAATTTATGCAAACTTAGATAATTGTGAGTTTTTCCAAATGAAAGTAAAATACCTTGGGTATGTTATCTCTAGAGAAGGTATTGCACTTGATCCCACAAAGATACAAGCTATAGTAGAATGACCGACACAAACTAATGTTTTCAAGGTACGCAGTTTCATGGGCTTGGTAGGTACTATAGGCAATTTGTGAGAGATTTCTCCAGGATAGCTCATCTTATCACTTCATTTCGAAGGAAAGGGAAGAAATTTATATGGACAAAGAAGTGTGAGGAAACATTCCAATGTATGAAAGAGAAACTAATCAGTGCTTTGAATTTGGCAGTTCCCGATCCTTTAGGTGATTTTGTGGTATGCACAAATGTGTCTCTTATAGGGATTGAGCCAGTACTTATGCAGGGTGGACGAGTTATTACTTATGTGTCTAGAAAGCTTAAGCACCATGAGATTAACTACCCCACTCATGATCTTGAGTTAGCAGTATTTTTCCACACTTTTGTTAGATGGAGGCACTTTTTGTTGGGTTATAGTTTCAAACTTCATACTGATCATCATAGCCTTCAGTATATCTTCACTCAACCTAATCTCAATTCAAGGCAGTGCAGGTGGATGATGTTCTTATGTGAGTATGATTTTGAGGTTAGGTATATTCAGGGGAAATAAAATATTGTGGCTGATGCTCTGAGCAGATGTAGGCATGAATTGTCATCACTTTCACTTAGTGTAGATTTGAGGAGATGAATTCTTCTAGCACTTACTTAAGATTCATGGTATTGTGAAGTGAAGACAAATTTGGAGTCAGGGAGGCCCTTAGAGGGACACTTCTTTGGGTATTATTTGGAGTCTAATGAGTTGTTTCGACAATAGGATCAAATATATGTTCCTCTTTATGGATATCTTTGTACAATGATTTTGGTAGAAGCCCATTGGGTACCATACTTAGTGCATCCCAGAGTGGAGAAAATATATATTGATATGTGTTTGTTATACCATTGGTCATGAATGAAGAGGGATATAGAAAATCTTATGAAAAGATGTTTAGAGTGTCAAATGGTGAAGGTTGAACATCACCACCCAACAAGTCTCCTATAACCTCATCTCATTCCAGATTGGAAGTGGCATATTATTGATGACATATTTTTCCATTAGTATACAAGGGAAAATAGTTTTGAACCGTCGGTAACACCAACACCAACACCAAAACCAACACCAAAACCAAAAGATAGGTTTAGTGCAACCCAAAACAATAGTTAACAGAGGTCACCAAAAATGTTAAGTACAAGGGAACCCGGTAACAAAGTTTATAGTGTAACTGACAGAGCAAGTTACAATGTAAACCGATGACACATTTTAAAAGTGCAACCCAAAAATGTTGAAGAGGAACCCGACAGAGTAGATAATAGAGGAACTTGACAAAGTAGATAGCAGAGGAACCTGACAGAGTAGACAACAAAGGAACCTGACAAGAAGTTCACAGAGGAACCCAAAAGGCAGACTACAGAGCAACCTAAGCACCAGTGTACCGAGAGACAATTATAATTATGAGAAATGTGGATCTGCCTTACATGTCACATAAAACACTTGTGTTTTATATTTAGCTTTTTGATTTTCTTTAAATCCATTTCTTGAGGGACAAGTAAAGTAATTGTAATAGTTTTAATTAGTCTAACTGATTAGAAACATGCAAACTAGGAGATCAAGGTCAAGTTGTAAACCTTTGATCATAGAGTTATCATTGTAATACGTGAAACTTATTTAGGTTAAATTCATTGTATAAATAGATGTGAAATCAATCAGAACAAATATGTGTGACGATGATTGTATCCGCAGACACTTCTATGGATCAAAGACATAGTTTTATGTAGAGGGACAAAACATGATGAAATTAGTTACCAAGAACAAGATCCAAGGCTACCGAGCAGAACTGAGGTATTAATCAGTCACTATAGGTGACACATCATATTGTAATCTTTAATGGATCTATAATCAACAATTCTAGATTGCATACACTCAGGTCAATAAGTATTTTTGACTACATTCTAACAAGTGTAGTAAATAGAAGAAATCCTTTGAGAAGGTGGATTTAACAATCCTTTGTAAATTTCTTAACCAAGTGCACACTAAACAGTGTTGCTAAAGCTCTTAATAGAGTAGACCTTAACCAGTCTAAATATGTTGCTCCTAACAGAGTAAGATCATCAGAAGTGGTCAAACTTGTAAGCCTTAACTGGCCCCTTCCATTCTACAGATAGTGAAGTTTTGTGGGTTTCACCCCCATCATAGTTTTTACCTTCTAACAGGGGTTTTCTGCATTACCAAATCTTGTGTCATGTGTCATTAAATTTCATGAATGTTTCTATGAATGTTTACATGCAAATTAAGTTTATGAATTGATATAACATGCATAAGATAAGAATAGCACATATGGTTGGTAATGCAAGGAATTGATTACTAAAGGATTAAGGTTAATTAACTAAATTTTTTAAAGGGTACTGATTCACCCCTCCCCTCTCAGTACACACCATTCCATTATTCCAACAATTGGTATTAGAGCTAGATCTCTTATTTGGAAAATTTTAAAAGACTTGAGAGAAATGATCATACAATGGGAATGTATAAGTTAGACAAGAGTATTGAGAATAAAAAATTAGAGATACAGATCTTCTATGAACAATATAAAGAAGCTAGAGTCAAGATGAGAGAGCTATTGGATGAAAGAAAGGTAATGAAATCTCACTATAATGAAATAGACTATCATGAAGAAGAGATACCTAATTTATTTGAGTCTTTAGGATCTACATCTTGCAATACATCAGACACATCTTAAGGAAGCATTACAAGTCTAAATGAAATCAATCAACATCTGGTTGGATAATTGAAATCACTAAAAATCGATCAAGAGACATAGATGGTAAGAATGATTGAGGTTATGAATAATGCTAGACAAGATGAACACTAGAAATTGATGACAGGAGGAAGATCATTGAAAAGCTACAAGAGAAAGAGTCAGAAATATATAGACTTATTGAACATCCTCATGAGATCAAATTAGTCTTATGAGTTAGGAGGAAAACCGAATGAACATAGAAATCAATGGAAAATTAGAAGCTATTGGTGAGCTAAGAGAAGAAAATGAAAGACTGAAGCATGAAGTAAGAATTCAAAAATAACACAATGATATGATCAAGAGAGATGAAGAAAGTACAAAAAGAATGGATGATTTTTTGGATGGACAAAGAAGAGTTAATAACAATACCATATTAGGGTATACCAAGAATGGAGAATCACCATACCAAACTGATCGAATAGATGTATACACAAATTCAAGACCAAGAAATTAGTCATGCTATCACTGTGGAAAACCAGGCCACACATCAAATGTTTGTAGGATAAAAATAAAAGGTATTCCTAAATCCACATCTTCATTCATAGGAAATTGTTATAAATGTAACAAAAAGGGACATAAAGCACATGAATGTAAATCTGAGGTGAAACAACCAAAGAAGGAAACCTACATGGAAAATATTGTCCTTCTTGAAAAATGCATGGGCACACATTTCTTGAATGCAGGAAGAAGAAAAAGAAAGCATGGAAGCCTAAAGAACAAGAAAATGCTTATCAACCGAAAAGAGTCTGTAACTCATATGTTTGGGATTACAATAGATGGAAAAATTGCACATGTGGTAGATATGGACACATAGCAGAAAACTGCACAAGAAAATGGATGAGAAAGTCTAGGAGTTGGACTAACCCCGAAATGGCATGCTTACACTCTCATAAAGTTGGTCATCTAAGAAAGGACTACAAAGACCGAGTGACAAAGACAAGCACTTTTCCCAATGGAGACACCATTGAAGACATCAGGAAGATGAGAAACAAAATGTGGATGAAAGCTACAAACACTGATGATGCTGGACCAAGAAATGCAATTGGTGACACCTTATCCAATGGATCTAGTGACATTGCCACCCCCACCTAACTAGAACAAGTAAGTATGGAATTGCACTATACCAAGTTATACTTTATGTATCAGTTTCTTTATACATTGAAAAAATGCCAAACTAGCATGAATAAAGATGCACTATGGTATTACTTGTTATGAATATGTGAATCCAATCCTATCAGTCAATACATACCAAGAATCATCGGTGTACATGTGAAAACCAAGTTAAACAAGTAACCCGAGACTCGTTGGTAATCATGTAAAAGGCATTGAAGTCTTCCCCACTTATCGAGCACTGTCGGTAAACCTGTGAAAGGTCAAGTGAGTTGTCACTTAACCTGAGCCAAAAGTTTATGTGATACCCAAGCGAATCCATCTTTGAACACTGAGAAGTGGGTAGAGAATTAATTGTGCCACTTAGGGAATCATATATAAAAAGGGTGATGGAAGAGCTCATTATTCACCATGTGATTGAGAGCGAAGAAGCAGAGCAAAGCTGAGAACAGAGTGACCAACAATGACCAGATTGCAGAAGTAATTAACAAGAAAATTTAGGGCATTCCTATGGATCAACAACAACTACAATAGGTTAAAGTAAGTAACTAAGGCCTCACCGAACTTACTATTATTTATGGGAAAAGCCCTAATTTCTTATAAACAATGGAAACCACTTCATGAGTTTCCAAGATCAAGAATGCCAAATAGAAAAAGGTTAACTTAATCAAGAACACTATGTGTGAGGAGCCAAAATACAAAATCTGTCTAGAGGTTGCTTTACAACCCAACGACGCTGGAGCATTTTCAGGAATACCACCTAGGGTTTTACTGATTAAGGATTTCTAATCGTATATCCACTGCAAAGTTGTAGAAATCAGAGATCTTGAGGTTGAACAAGCTTACAAGAACCTTTGCAAAGATAGAAACATCAAAGATGAACATAAACACATAGAGGTGAAAGGGATGAAAAATGCCCTAATGTTCCCGAAGGAGTTTAAAACTGAGTGGATCAGGATAGTGCTGAGAAGAGTGCATGACCAAAAGATGTGGCTGGACGAGCCAAAATAGATCACTAGGGATGTGATACACACTATGACCGGTTATCCTATAACCGACAAGGCCAAGGCACTCAAACACCCTCCTCGCCTCGATATTGAGAAGATGACATGTGCAAAATGGGATGGAAGAGGATTGAAGGTAAATTCCATCAAAGATCCAAAAATGAAATTTGGTGCATGTGTGCTGGGATACAAGATATTCCAAGCCAGCAAGATGAACAACATGCATGTGGAGAAGTTGATACTTCCCACAAGATTGTAAAGAAGGGATTACAGTTGGATCTATGTGAGCTTCTACTAAAGCAATTAGATAACAACTTAAGGACAATCAAGTCTACAAAGTCCAATTCATGTAAGTTTGGATCACTTATAATGTGCATGTTTATCTACTTTCAAGACTTATTTCTATCTATCAGTAATGTCAACTGGGATACTACCTGACTAGTGACAATTCAAATCAGTGAATTCATCAAGTCACTAAGTGAAAAATTTACATCAGTCACGGATGAATACTTCACTGGATTTAAGGATAGAATGTAGAAAAGGATGAGGATACTAGAAGAACTGGTAGAAAAATATAAGACTGATATTTTTTTTATGGTGGACACTGATACCACCTTGATCAAACCAGCTATACCGAGGACAACATGGTTAGCACCACTTGACTATGAGATCAACATAGATCAAACCACCAATGCCATTGAAGCATTGTTAAATGAACCATTGGAAAAATCACAAACAAGGTTTGGAACCTATGAGGAAGCCAAAGAAAGAATAAAAACATGCTTAGTTGTGAAGAAAATTGATAGAAAGAAAGACAAAATGGTAAAGACACTTAAGAAGAAATTTATGATAGATGATGAAGAGTCAGAAAAAAAAGAGGATACCGAGGGACAGTCACCCATCAGTGAAGAAGAAAAATTGAGTGACTCCGAATCTAAAGAGTCCAATGCATGACCACCACCACCTACAAAGAAACCAAGGACTACTGCTGCATCAAGGACTAGAAGTTAGACAACTAAAGATACAAGTTCATCACCGGTAAAGAAAGGAAAAGTGAGGACTTACAAGAGAAAGACTCAAACCGAGAAACATGGACCAATGAAAAGAAGAAAATTCATCAGAAGTAAGGAAAATATGGAAGACACCAAACAAGAAGAACAACCTGTTAAGAACAAACTTCCTACTACAATTGATGAGGTATGTGCATCAATCATCAAGGCAGGTTCAATAACTAAGCCTAAGATTAGAAAATGGCTAACTCTAAATCTCAAGGATCAGAACAAGATAGAGGAAGCAATCATCACAACAATGTGTATATTTAAATATATACCAATATAGTTTGAAGGTAAAATGCCACAAGAAATTCTAGACAGATTATCGGCAAGGTGGACATTTGCATTGAATTCTGAAAAATAGATAAGGGAAAGAAGTCTAGTTTCTGTTATGCCACCCGTGTCCAAAATGGAAGAAATTGAAGAAATGATGAAGTTATATTCAAAAAGCTTCTCAAAAATATTGAGAGCTTACAAATTCCTACAAGAAAAATTTATTGAGCTTGGAAAAGAAAGTGAGGATACTTGGAGAAAAATACTCGATGTACCTAAAAAGGATACAAGTCCTGAGAGAGTATTAGAACTTACTGATAAGCCTCACAATGAAGAAACATAGGCTATACTAAGCCCAAAGCACATTCTGATAAATGACACTAAGGATGACAATCAAATTGAATTAAATATCGAAGCTAGTAAAGTAATGGATGACATTCCTCAGATTTTGCAGTCATTACAAAACACAACAGATGTCACATACCAAGATGTGACAATCATAGATATCACTGAAGGTCCTACTAATGAAGTAAAGGCAGATGAAGATGTCAATGTTACCTTAGAGAAGATCAAGGAATGGGACAAAACAATGGATGGTGCACAAGTTAACACATCAGGTCAAATACCATTATTGATACATGATATCAATATCATCTCAGAAAAGGAAAAGTCACCCGAGCAAGATGCAAGCATACTCGAGGATAAGGGTGAAGAGGAACAGAAAAAAAAAACTGATAAGAAGAATGTAACAAATGAAGAATAGAAAGAATCAGATGGAGAACATAAAGATAAAGGTGAAGAAGACAAGCAAGGTGATGCCACTCCTAAGGATACCAAAGGAGAAGTTGTAGATAAAGCAAAGGTTGATGTGGAGACATCCAGACCAAACCAAAAGGTAGACACCAAGCAACATCTAAAAGGAAAAACACCTCCAAAGCCTTCATCGAGTACATCAAACCAAGCAAAGGAACTTGCTATGGTACTGCATACAGGTGCCTCCACTACACTTTCTAAGAAGAGAAGAAGAATAAGAATCCAGTCACCCTGGAAGAGATAATTGAAATACCAGACTGTGATTCGAGGACATTAGATCCAGAGTCAATACTTAAAAATTATGCATAACTTTGTAAAAGAAAAGCTATCCAAGATAAGCTTAAGAAGGAGACAAAGGATACATAGGTACTAGAGACAACCAAAGAGATACTTCAATAGATTGTACCTGATACAGACATTGATCAAAATGCTTCTATCATTGATCAATTATCCATTCTTACCAAAGCCATCACATCATAGAATGCAGATGCAAATAAGGCAATAGAAGAATATGCAAAATAGAAATACCAATACAAATTGATAGAGAAAATCAGCCAAGAAGTGGCCAAAAACAAGGTAAAGCTATCTGAACTAGTCAATGAATTGGAACCAATCATTTCAGAAGCTATAACCTTAATTCATAAGTTAAGCACATTAGAGAACTTCACTAAGGAAAATAGTGAAAAGATTGCAAAGATAGATGCAGATTTTACTGCTAGTGCACAAGGTCTCTCAACCACTGGCAATGCAATCAAGTTGCATTATGAAAAGGTAATGCAAAAAGAAGTTGAGAATTAAGATTCAAGAGGTAGAATCAACATTCAGAGATAAGGTAACCAAGCTACAAGCTCTACTGCTACCCAATCTCACATTATTGCAACAACATATAAGTTTATCCAGACAATTAATTGCCACCATAGAGATGTCTGTCACCGACAACATCTATGACATGACGCAAGAATTGCATTGGATCATATGGCCCTGGAACACCTTCAAGAGAAATGAGAGAAAATGATGAAAGACATGAAGAACTCTCATTCCCACATTTTTGACAAGTTGTAAGCATTTACACCTTTTCCCTTATTATCAAAAAAGGGGGAATATGATATGATAAAGGGGGAAATAATGTGTCAAAGAGGGAATTGATAAGGTGATAGGGGGAGATGATAAGTGTGTATACATGTAAATATACAATACCGATGGATGCACATAGGGGGAGTCATAATGACAAGGTGAACACATGGTGTACATACTAAACATTTTAGTTTTTGCACATATCAGTTGTTGATACTAATGTCAAAGGGGGAGATTGATGACATATTTTTCCATTAGTATACAAGGGAAAATAGTTTTGAACCATAGGTAACACCAAAATTGAAAGACAGGTTTAGTACAACCTGAAATAATAGTTAACAGAGGTCACCGAAAATGTTAAGTACAAGGGAACCCGACAACAAAGTTTATAGTGTAACCCGAAAGATCAAGTTACAATGTAAATTGACAACACAGTTTACAAGTGCAACCCAAAAATGTTGAAGAGGAACCTAACAGAGGAACCTGATAGAGTAGACAACAGAGAAAGCTGACAGACAGTTCACAGAGGAACCTGACAGGTAGACTATAGAGCAACCTAAGCACCAATCTACCGAGAGACAATTATAATTCTGAGAAATGTGGATCTAACTTACACGTCAGATAAAAAATTTGTGTTTTATATTTAGCTTTTTGATTTTATTTAAATCCATTTCTTGAGGGACAAGTAAAGTAATTTTAATAGTTTTAATCAGTCTAACTGATTAGAAACATGCAAACTAGGAGATCAAGGTCAAGTTGTAAACCTTTGATCATAGAGTTATCATTGTAATATGTGAAACTCATTTAGGTCAAATTCATTGTATAAATAGATGTGAAATCAATTAGAACAAATGTGTGTGATGATGATTGTAGCCGCAGACACTTCTATGGATCAAAGAAATTTTTTTATGTAGAGGGACAACAAATGATGAAATCAGTTACCAAGAATAAGATCCAAGGCTACCGAGCAGAATAGAGGTATTAATTAGTCACTATAGGTTACACATCATATTGTAATCTTTAATGGATTTGTAATCAGCAATTCTAGATTGCATACACTTAGGTCAATAAGTATTTTTGACTACATTCTAACAAGTGTAGAAAATAGAAGAAATCCTTTGAGAAGGTGGATTTAACAATTCTTTGTAAATCTCTTAATTGAGTGCACACTAAATAGTGTTGCTAAAGCTCTTAACAGAGTAGACCTTAACCAGTCTAAACATGTTACTCCTAACAGGGTAAGATCATCAAAAGTGATCAAACTTGTAAGCCTTAACTGGCCCCTTCCATTCTACAGATAGTG
>MU224257.1:881828-911828 GCA_018584345.1 Thuja plicata | reverse complement strand
TGATATATAATTTTAATGGCTTCAAATATAATAGTTTCTATGCCATTCACAAATTCAAATAGAGTTACCTTATTTAGTGCCACTACCTGGCTAATCTTCTCTGTGACTTTGTATTGTATCTTCTTCTCAACTCTTTCTTCTAATTTCTGCTCAGCATCAATGTCAGGTTTGTTAATTGCCTCAGTGAGTAGTGAAAGTTGATCAAGTATGGGGGTTGATTCATCTATGTTCACATCAGAAACAAATTGCATGACTATCTTCTTTATAGTCTCTAGCACCTATGCACTTTTGCGTTCTTGTCTCAGCTTATCCTGTGCTACCTCCAGTGCAGAGTTCCCCATATCGTGTCAAAGGTTCAGGGTCAAGTTTCCGTGGATCACAATCAGGGATGTCGATGATCTCATCTAGTTTCATGGGACCCTTTCTTCCTTTCTTCTTCTTTTTTTCTTCTTCTTCTCTTTATTGATCAATGAAGGAGATAAGGTACCAATTGAGCCTTTTTCTTAGTTTGTGGCTTTACTTACTTGGTACTCAGTGTGATGACTTGTGATGGTGCTTTGGTAGCTGACCTTGTGTCTGTAGTAGAAGTGTCTATTGTATTGTCTATTTTTTCAGTAGTACCTTCACCTTTTTCTTCTAAATCAGTGGTATCTTTGGGTGCATCACCTTGTGTATTTCCACCACTTTGCTCAGTCTATGTACCATGTGTATCACCCTTATCTTCATTTGTGTCTGTGGCTTGCTCGGGTGTCTTGTGATGTGATTCACTCTCTATTTCAATTTCTTGTACCAAAATAGGTAACTGACTTGGTACATTTTCTCGGGTGACCTCTAATGTGTCTTGCTCATTTATAGTATTGGTAGCTCTGATTGACTCATCTTCCTTATCCTTATCATCCAGATCACATTCTGTTATGTACTTTATTGTGATCTCTGGATGTCCTAGATTTGTCAAGAGTTTAGGAATACCATCCAGTGTATTGTCAACATCTGCATCATTAACATAAATTGTTATTGCTTCTGTACTTAGTCAATGCACCTTGGTATCGACTATCGATACAATGTTTATTTCTTCCTCAGTGTCCTTGATTGCCTCTAGTGGATTCAACAATTTATTCCATATTTGGGTGCTCTCTATATCCTCTTCCTTCAAATTTCCTTGTAAGATATTCAATTCTTGTGCCTTCTTAGGAAATTTCTTGGCATACTGCTGCATGATATCATTTATCTATTCTACTGTACAATCAACTTTAATAAGAGTGAGAGCTGCTTCTTTTATCTATTTCTCAGTTTAAAGTGCATATGACCAACATGTTGATATCTAATCATACAACTTAGATGGAAGGTAAGTATAAAATTCAACTGGAACTTGTTTGAAGTTGATCATCATACATATGATTTCTTCTTCAAGTTTATCCTTGTGATCGGTAGTCAGATCAGAATATGCATGTATCTTTGGATGTCCTAACAGTCCGGTTGTTAGGATTTCCTCTACAATTTCATCAATGGTCTAAGGTGCCTTATTATGTACAACCTTGAATTGATCTGGATTGTCATTAGAATCATCCTTTTCATCTTTGTTCCTTACATATCTCTTACTTTTTCTCTGCGTTGGATTCTCGGTAGTGCCCTTCTACTTTCTTGTTTAGTATGTGAACTTTGGTGAGGGTCTTGTTATCTTTGCAACTCCTTTCTTCAAAGGTGGTGAATCTATAGTCACTGGTTGTGATCTGGTCTTCGGTAGAGACTTAGTATTTATGCTTTTGCCCTTTTTTTTCCTTAGGTGCCTTATCTTGTGCTTCATTTGACTCGGTGGCATCAACATCATGTTCAGGTTCTTCTTCTTGACTGACTGAGGTTTGCTCCTCAATTTCATCTATAGATTTGTCTAATTCTTCATCTGTGATTACAAATTTTCTCTTCAATGTCTTTGTAATTTATCTTTTCCTGCCCATCTTTTGAATGTGTATACCTATTGTGATTAGGGTCCAGGCTTCATCATATGTGCCAAATCTCATGGCAGAATTGTCAACTGGTTCATTCAAAAAAATTTCAATGGCTTTTGAAGCAATGTCAATATCTAACTCATAATCTAACAGAGGTAGCCATGCTGTCCTTAGTTGAACTGCCTTGATTAGAGTAGTATCAGTGTTTACTACAAAACATATATCATCTTTGTACTTATCTACCAACTGTAATGGAATTCTAGTCCTCTTTTCCATCCTAGCTTTAAACTTAGCAAAATAGTCATTCATGACTGGTTCAAAATTAGACCCTAAGCTTGTAATCAAATCTTTGATTTGCATTTTAATTGGTTGGTTGGTATTCCATTTAACTATACCGATGGAGGGAAATAAATTTTGTAGGTAGAAGAGTGTGCATAATAGTGGTGAGCCAAAATTACATGTATTTGACCATGTTGATCTGATGATCTTCATGTTTTCTTCAAATTTCCTTTGCAACATCTCAATGAGATCAAATTATAATCCTTTCTTAACAATCTTGTAAGTAATGTCAACTGCTCTGCAAGCAACGCTATTTGATCTACTGAACTGGAATATCTTATAACCAATGACATATGCATTGAACATAAGTTCAAAATCACTGATAGAGTTTATCTTCAAACCTCTTCCATCCCACTCAGCTCCTGTTAAATTTTCTATCTCATTTCTCGGTAGGTGCCTTAGGGCTTTTGTTTTATCATATATTGGATACCTAGTCATGACATGAATAACATCTTTTTTAATCTTCTTTGGATCATCCAGACAGAGCTTCCCATCATGTACTCTATTCAAAACAATGTGGATCCACTCAGTGTGAAAGACCTTCAAGAAATTTAGGGCATTAGTCAACCCTTTAACCTCCAAATGTTTATAATCTTTCAATTTCCTATTTGTGCATAGTGATTGATATGTAGAAATCAGCTCAAAATATCCTATTTCACCTATCTTGCAGTGAATGTAGGCACGCACGTCTTGGACCAATAGAACCCTAGGCAGAATAGATGAAAATACGCCTTTGTCATTGGGTTGGGATACAACTTGTGGATGGATCTTTTAATTTGGCTCTATGCAAGTAGAGTTCTTAATCAAAACAACCTTCTTATCCTTCTCCATCTTTTCCTTCATGGTCCAAGATGAGGATGCCATGATTTCTATTTTAGGGTTTGTGTGAAAGGTGCTCGAATAACTCAGTAAATGTAGAATGAAAAATGACTAACCTTTTATCTACTCAGAATGTGCTTTGAATCTCTGTAGAATGCTTGAAATACTCTACTTTAGACTTTCTCTCTTTTTCTTTGCTTTTCTTTGTGATCACGATGTGAACAAAGGAGTTCATATCGATCAAATTTATAGCAAATGACTTTGGGCGGTGCAATTAATGCTCTTCACCAGCTACTCGGTGAACAAACATTGTGCTTGGTTAACACTAACAATACTTCAGCTTGGTGATCGTTACAAATGCTCTATTTCCAAAGAAAATCGATTGTCTCTTCACATATTCACCGACTAACATTTCTAACTTGGTACATATTAACCAACTCAACTAGATCAAAGTAATCAAAAAATATAATACCAAAGTGCATCTCAATTCATGCTAATTTGGCATTTGTGCAATGAATATAGGAACTAATGTAAGATATAGCTTTGCAAAACATAGTTCCTTACCTACTTGTATTGCTTAGGTAGAGATGGTGGAGCCACCTAATCCATTGGATGAGGTGTCCTTGACTATTGTGCTTGGTCTTGCATTCATTTGATACTTTCCTCCACATTCCTCACAATTTCTTCAATTGTATTACCATTTCCATAAGTATTTATTCGGTCTGCACAATCTCTGCTTAAGTGACTGACTTTGTGACAGTGAGAACATGTCATTCTAGAGTTTAACCAATTCCTATACTTGGTTCACCATTGTCTCATACAATTTTCTGCTATATGTCCATATTTACCACATGTTGTACAACTAATCCAAGTTTTATAATCCCATGCATAAGCATTGCCTTGTCTTCTCGGTTGATTTACCTTTTCTTGTCCTTTAGGCTTCTAGATTTAGTTTGCATTATTTCTACATGCTTGTAATATATGACCATGCATGTTGCAATTCTAACAGTATTTATCCATGTATGGTTTCTTCCGTGGTTTGTTCAACTTGGATCTACACTCATGTGCTTGATGTCCATGCTTATTATAGCTATATCAAATACCATTAAATTTAGGAGGGATTCTAGGAATACCTTTTTCTTTGCTTCTACAAATATTTGATATGTGGCCTAGTTTTCCAGAGTGATTGAAAGAGGGCTTCTTAGGCTTCGAGCTTGAGTATACATTCCTTAGTTCAGCTTGATTTGATGATTCTCCTTACTTGGTATACCCTAATCCAATATTGTTGTTCAATCTTCTTTGATAGTTCAGAAATTCATCCATTCTTTTAGTGCTTTCTTCACATCTCTTAATCACTTCATTATGTTGTTGTATAATCTTCAATTCATATCTCAATTTTTCATTCTCTTCTTTCAATACAAAAATATCTTCTATTCTTCTTGCAAGTTCAGTATTCACTTGGTTTGCCTCATGATTCATACCAACCACTTGATTGGTGATCTCAAAGTAATGTTCAGTAAGTCTCAATATCTCATATTATTTTTCTTGTAATTTTTCAGTCATCTATCTTTTGTCATCAACAACCATGTTTTTATCTTGTTCATCATTCTTTGCATCGTTCAAGACTTCAACCATTATAACCATTTGTGTATCTTGACCGATCTGTAGTGCTTTCACTTGTTGAGTAAGTTGTTGATTGCACTCAGATAGCTTTGATATGATTCGTTTAGATATATCAAATATGCTACTAGATTCAGATCCAGATGTGTCAAATGGGTCATGAATCTCTTCTTCCTAATAATTAGTTTCACAACAGCGAAGTGCCATGTCCTTTCTCTTAATCAACATCTCCCTGAGTTTTTCTTTGGCTTCCTTGTATTGTTCGAAATAGATTTGCAACTGTAACTTCTAATTTTCAATAGTTTTGTCAAGTTAATACCTTTCCATTGTAAGACCTTTTCTCTTCTGCGATTAAAATTTTCCAAACAAGAGAACTAGCTCTGATACCAATTGGTTGGATAATGGAGAGGTGTGTACAAAGAGGGGAGGGGTGAATTCTTTGTAATCAATTATTCTATAATAATTGACCTATTAGATTGCATACACCAAACAGATAGTATTACTTCTAAAATGCAAATGCATCGAAAGTAAACAATACACATACATGAAATTAAGTACTCATGACACTAGTATTTTAGTATCACAGAAAAATCCCGTTAGAAGGTAAAAACTGTGGTGGGGATGAGACCCACAAAACTTCACTACTGCAAAAAAAGTAGCCTTTTAAAGCTTACAAAGAATGATCACTTCTGATAATCTTACCCTGTTAAGAGTAACAATGAGATTGATTAGATCTACCTCGTGAGAGGATTTAGCAACACAAAGAATGTGTTCCTCAGTTAAGAGATTTACAAAAAGATGGTTAAGCCTACTTTGTTAAGAGATTTAGGGGTCTATTATAATTGTTAGAGAGTAATAGAAATGTGATATGAACATATACAATCTCAATATTGTTGATACAGATCCATTAAGTGCATACCAAATATATATATATATATATATATATATATCACGTCAATTTGAAATATAATACCTTCTGCTTTGTTCTTCTTGGTAGCCTTGCCTCTGTTCTGAAAATTGATTACTGCATTGTAGTCTCTTTCCTTAAAATGCCTTGTCTGATCTTTGATGTCTATAGTGTGGCGGCTACTTGATCATTACTTGATCAACATACATTACAAAATGACATCTATACTTTATATATCAAAGTTCATGACCTAATTAGGGCTTTAAAATATCATCTCTAACCTAAGATCAACAGTGTACATAATTTACCTTGATCATCTAAATATAGGAGATATAAACAATTAATGTTGTTAATCCATAATTAATGCTTTCCTTGATAGTTGTAAACCATTATCTGGGTCAGAAAAAATTTGATGCCTAGAATGATGTGCCATAACAAACTTTTATGTGGCCTCTGGTCCACTCGATTAATGTTGTCTCTCGATGCTCGGTGTAGTCTGTGTATCTCGTTTATACTGTTATTCGGTTATAGTATGTAACTCAGTGTAGACTACTTCTTGATAAAGTCAATATGTTCGGTTACCATTGCGCTCTGTTAACTCTATTCATGATCAGTGCTCTCGGTTAACTCTGTACTTTGGTGATTATACTGACTATCTTGTTTGTGACTCTATTACTGAATGTCTATTTTAGTGCTTGAATACTAATGAAAACATCAATGCTCATTTGGAGTAACAAATAGTATCTCTAGTGTGTATAAGAATACTTGTCAGTCAATACTTGATAACCTCATTAGAATTAGGGATGACATTCATGGTGCTACTCCCTATTCAGAAGACACTATAGAGGCCATACTTGAGATGAAGAGATGAGAGGTTTGTTCAGGCATTTCTAGTTTTGAGGTACAAGGCTTAGTGCACAAAGAGACCCTAAAATGTGAAGGTTTCCCATTTATGTGGATTAGAAGTATGTGAAGTGTTATCAGGTTACAAGGTGTCAGGATCCGACTATGGAAGGATTGATATACCCACGATTTATTTCTTCCCATGGTAGTTATCCAAATAAAAACTAGATTCCACTATATTTTGCACAAATTTTTGTTGAGGTTCGTTTAGGGAGGGTCATGAATTACACCGATTTTCCACCATATATAGGACAAGAGAATGGTAGATTGGCTGATAGAGATTCTTATTGTCGACCTGATTTTCTATAACTAGCACACATGGTAATTATTGGTCAGAGAGAACCTTCTATAGCTCCTTCTTTGGGTCCTACAAGATATGATGTTCTTCATATCACCCAACTACGAGGAGCAATTGATAGAGTTGGGGACATTGCAACAGTTTTTAGTTCCATATCTAGTGATTAGGTTGGGCAGTATTTGATGTCTTGATGACACTCTAGATCCCCAGTTGGAGCATCCTCTAGCAGGACCTCAAATGAAATCTACAGTGTAGTGGGTATCCCTTCAGTTTCCATCCTAGAGGGACTCATAAGAGAGATGGCATGAGTTTCATTGACTAGTTTGGTTGAGGATCTTCTAGGTGCTTATGCATTTATAGAAGAAGACCATGATATCCCCATATCAGATGTTAGAGCTTGTGTGGCTACTATCAGATATGCTCAACCACATCCTTCTCATCATCCAGACCATGGCCATAGTGGCAGTTCCCATGAGGATCCACCTACCGACCACTCTATTGCTGTAGAGGGAGAGGCACAACGTACAAATCCTTCAATGAGTGTAGCGCACTAGTCCTATGATGTTGGCCTTGAGGATGTTGAATTCATCAGGATGACTACAAGTTACATGGATTTTCTTACATGTGATGATTTGACTTCCATGCCATCTCATTTTGTTAGTCTGTTGCATTCATCATTAGTACGACATGTGCTGACTAGTCATAATGTAGATGTAGAGTTGAGCCAGTACGAGGCTCAACAAAATCTTGATGCCTTGGTTGACATGATCAAGGCTAGGGAGTTTGATTACTATCAGGTGCCACCATCTACATAGTTAAATCTTATTTTTAATGTTACCAACTAAATTTGCAAACTTTCATAGCATGTAAATTTAATTTTTTTTAAAATTCAATTGATATGATATCATGTGTATTATATATATGATTTTTTTCTAGGGGCGGGAGATGCCTCTGGTTACTCCTTCATTGAGGTCTGATCATGTACATCGTTGGGACTCACTTGATGATGACATCAGTAGTGGACAACTGAGTTTTAAATTTATTGATGTGACATGTATAATTTATATCACTTTATATATATTAACTGCTTAGATACATGTAATTTTTATCACTTTATTTGTACAGGGTTCGACACATCCTTCACGACATGATAGTCACTTTGGGGACCACTTAGTGAGGAGTTCATGATGAGTCCTAGGTTTTCAATCCATCTAGCTAGTACATAGACACTTTTATCTTTGTTCTAGAGACACTTTATATGTTTTTTATCTACTCACATTATGTATTTGATGTTATATTTTGTCTGTAGACTCTAGGTCTGAATGACATGTTATATTTGATATTATTTGATCTGTAGAATTTTGATCTATTTTTGATGATTGACATGTTACATTTGATATTATTTGATCTACATAATTTTGATCTATGTTTGATGATTGACATGTTACATATGATATTATTTGATCTCTAGACTTTTGATCTATATGTTTTATGATTGACATGTTAAATAATTCATCTATTTTTTATTCAATTAAATACTTGATCTATGATTTGATGATCTAATTTATATATGTCTAACATGTAATTTATATGTTTGATGATCTAAGTTATATGTTTGATGATTTAGGAACTATACTTGATTAGATATGATTGATCTTTGACATGCTATACTTGATCTATGTAGTTTGATGATCTAAATTATATATGTTTGACATCATGTAATTTATATACATTTGATTATCTAAGTTGTATGTTTGACATGCACAATTTATAATAGACATTTGATGATGTAGAATTTATATGTATTTAATTGTAGTTGTTTCATCTAGGTCCCCCTTAAGATGTGTCCTAATTAATCAACTATACAAACAAAGTATTGCATTATCATGCATGTACATTCATTGAGATAAGTAATAAACCATCCTCTTAAGAGATACATTCAAGTTGAGATAAGTATTAATATCATCCCCTTAATACATTTCCTAATTAATCAACTATACAAAAAAAGCATTGAAATATCACGCATACATTCAAATTGAGATAAGTATTAAATCATCCCCTTAAGACATGTAATGTACATTCAAATTGAAATAAGTATTAATATTAAACATACATTAAAATTGAGATAAGTATTAAATCATCCCCTTAAGACGTGTCCTAATTAATCAACTATACAAACAAATCATCACAATATTATGCATACATTCAAATTGAGACAAGTATTAAATCATCCCCTTAAGACGTGTCCTAATTAATCATCTATACCAAAAAGTATTGCAATATCATGCATGTACATTCATTGAGATAAGTAATAAACCATCCCCTTAAGACATACATTCAAGTTGAGATAAGTATTAATATCACCAAGTTTCAAACATGTATATACCATGTTCAACCAAAACTCAACACATGTTTCAAACATGTTCAACCAAAATTCAACCAAATTTATCTCTATGACAAATTATGAACAACCAAAATTCACACAAGTCTCAAACATGTATATACATTGTTTCTATGCCACATCAAGTGGTTTGGCTCTCTGTTGGATAACACGTAATATTCTCTCATGATCATCAGTATCAAGTCTCTACTTAGGAATGCCACGTCCTGCGACTGGATGAAGAGATAGGGTAGTAGCAATTACAAGGTGGCTATACTGATAAATCTTGTTGTTAGGTTGATAATTGATAAACTGAATCCCATGTTTAAGTATTTTTATTTTCTTCAAATACGTTCCTTACACAATACAAACAATAAACAACATAGATAAATTTACCATAGACACACAAAATTCCATCACAATTTGTCTAAATTTTAATAAATTAAACATAAATACACTACTATAACCCATGGGAAACATAATTTGATTGCTTTTTTAATTATTTGGTAGCTTCTTCCTCTCCTTGGTTCAACGTAATAAATAGTAACACCTTCTACATTTCCAGGCTCTGCTATTATTGCAAAAACATGTCCTGCAAAATATATTTTTAACAACATGTAAATTTAAATTAAAGAGACTTCAAGTATAATTTACTATACATACATGTCTATATTGAATAGTAAATAAGAATGTACATGCTCACTAAATTTATAGAAATTGATATTATGAAACCTAAATATATACATACCAATTTTGATCAAACCTAAAATATGGTCATGATCAGTAGAAATTAATGGAATGTCATTGTAGCTTTCATCCTCAACTTCATCATTTGTACTATTAAAATCTAGTGGCATCAATTTCCATTCACTAACATATCCAAATTGTTGGTTGATGCATTCACCATAGTTTTCTATAGTGTAGTCATAACAAAAGCATGAGTAATCTCTAGTGTACAATGACCACATGGTACTATCCGTACTCATAACTGAATGCACAGATCTTGTTTTGTCTACCCTCTTGCATCCATGCATTGATCTTATATCAACACCTGAACAAGACATGTACAAATTTAAAAAAATTTAAACATGTATGCACATGTGTTCAAATAAATATTTAAAGTACATATATGTAAATTTGATTTAATTATTTGAAATGATGTTGCATATATACTTGATATCTCCCAAAACACTCTGAATGATATGATTCGATCTAATTGTGATGATGTGTTAGCGTCGTTTGGAATTGAAAAGTGCATCTTGCACCACTCAACTACATCATGAGATTTATTTATATGATATACCTAATAGTCTAGTTGATACTTTCTTAAAGCACATTTGATACAAGCTCCTGCACCATCATGCTCACCCTTTCCATGTCCACTCTCAAAGAAACTCCAAATATGTGGTATCTTTTGGTATCGATGATATCTACATAGTGCATAAAATGGCCTTGCTGATTTAAATTGTGTTGCACATCCATCTGACCAAACAAAATTCTTTTCAATTTTTTTGCCTTTATTTTTCAAATAAAAAAAAAATGTCTTAAAGAAATGCTTGACAAAATGTGTGCCATGCTCTTTATCATCACTAATGTAAAAGCGATATTCTTTCTTAATGATTCATACTCGATATGTACTTTCAACACTATCCAAATCTATTTGTGCATGTCGATAACACACATGGACCATAATAGTGACATGCTCTGTATAATAGTATTTTGCCTGAAGTTGTTTTTTGAGAAACATAAGAGTAATTCTCTGCAAAGTCAACAAACGATAAAATTATTCCAAGTGGGAAATTTTATCTTAGTGTTTGGAACTGTTCTACTTGCCAATTATAAAAAAAACATGATGTATATACGATTAAATTAATTTATGAAAATTCTCTATAAATGCTCAAACATGTATCTCCTCCTCTACATATTCCAACCTTGTTGATTCTTTCCCAACTTTTGTTTCATACTTTGTGTACTTGTAACTCTTATATTGTACCATCCTCATCATGTCAGTATCTTCAACTCTCAAAGGAAATTTAGCCAAATTCTGACATGTTTCATAAGTTCCTCTTATGCAATCTATTTCACGTATTGTATGTTCAATTGGTTTTTCACATAAGATTGATGTTATAAATTGGCTTGGTCATTTAGGAAAATAAATTTGAGAACCATCACTTTCTTCTATAATATTTTGAAACCCTTGATAGTAGAGATCAAATTCAATATGATATCGACAACAACAAGTTTCAAAAGATTTATTTATCTTCACATAATATGGCTTTAACCTTTCAAACATTGTTTGTCCAATCTTTATGTAGGGCTTTGAATTACAAAATGACAGATACATTTCATTTTGTGTGGTGTACAACCAATGTTTTGTGTGCCACAAATATTCCTTAGGCCCAGTCTTATGCTTGATAACATCTCTGAAATTTGGTGAAGGACAAGTATGATCAGTCTGAAAGTTCTTAATCAAGTTCCTAACCATTTTAGGAATCCTATTAGAGTGAGGAGCTCTACACATTAGTGCCCAATTACCTTCCAATGTAGTATCATCCAAATTGATTCTCCTTTTCAAATAATGTGATATTGTCTTCCTACTATACCTGATATGAGATGAAAGTGAAGAGATTTGTATTTCTTGGGAAATGTGTTTATTTAAAATAGATGTCATTATCACTCTTTAATACAAGGAGGGATAGCAACTAGGGCCAAAGGTACTCCCAGCTACCAAACCAACTTGCTAAATACAACACGAAAGCTTAAAAACATAGAGAGGGAGAGAAGGAATATAGATTTTAGATTATTACATCAAACTTCATACATGTCAGGTTGAAAGGCCTTCCTGGTTACAACCAAATACATTCAGAATCTTTACAGAATAGCTCTCATACATGCAAGGTCACAAACCCTCGATCCAGATCTTCTAACTAATTGCTGCTCTAGAAAGCTACCCTAATCTAAGAATAGAACATTAATTTTATATAGCAAGATATTGAAAAGGTCAGAATCAAAATATCCATCATAGAAAGGAAAAAGAAATGACCCAAATTTACATCCACATGTATCCCAAAGAAAGACCCTAGCCTTAATTATGCTACAAAAATTAAATGCACATGTCAGCCACAAGACCCAACATCCAATAACCAACTCGGTGAGAAGGACTACCAAGAAAAAGAGACCAAACAGTGAAACCACCAAGCAGTCAAGAACAACCATCGAGACCCATCGGTGAAGCTAGCCAAAATAAGTAACTGAGCTTGATCAGTGAACCAACAAACCTTCAACTGACCAAGAATGAGAAATTACCGAGCACTTTACTGAGCAGTCTCAAACAAGCTACTGAACCCAAACAAACATATTTTTGGTTGACACAGGATTGGTAAGAACCCAAGATGATCCTGCATCAGACACTTGGGGTTAAAAGAAATGATTCCCTGAATCATGAGTGTGGTACAACCTGATATGGATCCAACTTAGCTTGAGAAATCCATATAGAGTCTTCAATCGGTCTATTCTTCCACTTTACTATGTATTTCATGTAATTCTTTCCTCTGGTGCTTTTGTCAATTATTTCTTCCAAAATCTGTTCAAATTCTTCTATCTATTTCTTAGGATAATCACTTGGCACTATCACTTCTTCATCAGGTTCATGATACTCATACAAATCACTTCTTCATCAGGTTCATTATACTCATACAAATCTAAAATGTTGAATATAGGTGATATATCCATGTCCTCAGGTAATTCTATTTCATAAGCATTTCCACTGTCAAACTTCCTCAATATCTTGCAAGAACCTTTCTTCATCTTCAATTTACCATATGTTCCAATAGGAAATATGCCTTTCTTCAAATGAACCATAAATTTATCGTCAATCTCAAAATTATTTTTTCTTCTTGATCTATCTGCACTAAACTTGTATTTCTGATTAATTTGCTCCAACTTATGTTTCACTTCCTCATGTAATGTTTTCGTAAACTCAGTAAATTCTTTTCCTTCAACACTTATTTTCTCTTCTCCATCCATATCTCTCAAATATGATATACCTCTTAGTTGCATGTCAGTAAAAATCTAAAAAGGTATCTTTTGAGTACTCCTATTCACTTAATTTTTATATGCAAACTCTACTTGTGCTAACATAAAATCCCAATTACTCAATTTATCTCTAGCTAAACATCTCAACAAGTTACCCAAACTTTTGTTACAACCTCTGTTTATCCATAATTCTGTGGATGAAATGTAGAACTATACTTCAATTCAGTGTCCACCTTCTTCCAAAGTGTTTTCCAAAAATAGCCAACAAAATTACTGTCTCGGTCAAAGATGATACTCTTCTGTAATCCATGCAATCTAAAAATCTCTTTGAAGAAAATATCTGCTATATTTACTGCATCTGATGTTTTTCTACATGGTATGAAATGTGTCATTTTAGAAAATCTATCCACCACAACAAATATAGAAGCATTCCCTCTTGCTGTCCTCAGTAATCCAAGAACAAGATTTATGCTAATATCACTCCAAGGTTTTGATAAGGCATATTAATGCCATATTTTATAAGCCCTAGGATAGCTTTTATTAAGATCTTTTCCTTGCTTTCATCATACTTTTCCAAATACTTTTTACTCATATTTTCTATTATGTGGCATGCTACCACTAGACCTATGTTGTGGTTAAAGACACTTAAATGTGCTATGCTTGGATCAAAATGCTATATTAATTACTTTGGAATTATGGTTATGTCTCTTTGAAATGAATTAGTTGTTTAAACATGAATGATGTATGTGTATTTTGGTGTTTGTTGTAATGAATGTCTCTATCCTAACATCTCGAGTGTAGCACATCAATTTAGAAACCATCACCTTGACCAGGTAAAACGTGCCCATGCACTAGATGCTCGACCCAGTCTTACAATAGGTGCACACAGAGAAATCTCAAGCACAAAACTAGCAAGTGGATTCAGGGTGATCAAGGTGGCAGCGGTCGAGAAAAGACCGATATAGCATAATGAATTCTCTGAAGAAATCTAGGAGAGAGTGGGAAGTTAAATTTTTTGTTAAAAATAGTTCTTTCCTCTTTCATGGATCTATTCTATCTCCAGTTTTATAGTTTCCTTTCATGTTTAATAGGATTGTAATAAAAGCTCTGTCTATCTCTATGGCATGATTAGATAGCAGTTATATGTTTTTCCTTCTTTAAATAAATCCCCACTGCTACGTGAGAAAGGAGGGTGCTATAAGTTATAGTTTACATTTTGTTTCTTTATAGTTGAATCTTGTAATTCATTTTTGATCAATAGAAAATGAAGTGTTAATCTTTAGTTTAGTATAATTGAGTTTGGATACTCACTCAAGGGGGACCACTTGGTGAAGAATCTAAGTTAACTAGTTAGGATAATTTGCATGTAGTTTAAGTTTCCTTCATCTTGGTATCGTAATTCTGGTGTTAACATAGTTCCTGTAGCCAAAGCCATAGGATAGTCCAGTACTTCTTGCAACCAAAGAGTCAGAAATGTTGAAGAATTATAATTATGTTTTCAAGTTTTTGTGCTTCCAATTTGTAGTGTTCCTTCAAATGCTTTCACTTCTACATTTCCTTTCCAGCATGCTTTTCAGCTATAGAATAGTTTCCTTCCAAAGAAATTTGTTTCCTACAACTTTAGAATAGTTTCCTTTCAAAGTAATTTGTTTCCTGCATCCATAGCATGGTCTGAGTAAGAATCCTTGGTGCATATACTTTTCTGTCCCATTTCAAGTAATACATCCCTGGGTTGATAAATTAAATGAGTTTCTATAAACGAGGATAACTACTCAGTAGGATTTCCAATCCCTGGGTCATGGTAACTACCTAGGTTTTTGACACCTTAATAGAACCAATTATTTTTGGCGCCATTGTCGGGGATGATGTTGAGCCAAGTTATTTTAATCATCCATTTGTAGAATTCAATTCAAGCATGTACACCCTTAATAAATAGACTTTTCTATAAAAAAGTATTTCACTCCACCACCACAATCTTTCATTGATCTGTATGCATAGAAGAACAAGAGACACTCTACGAAGGTACTTACCAAAATACCCCAACAACTATTTAGGAGATGTCTTTGTACCAGAAGAAGATGAAGAGGGGGGTCAGTTCATGGATGCAATTGTAAACCCTCCTGTATCAGCATCGTCATCATCATCTTTCGGAGGTAATCCACTAAAATTTCACCTTCTAGAAGGTGAACTTGAGTTTAATATGTTTGCAGAAGCCTTAGCCAATCTCATAATCCAATACCCAGACAATCAAGAAGAAAATCCATTGCCTCTAGTCATTTACCAACCGCAAGGACTCCATCAACATCTGCCCAGGATGACAAACCCCACTACCTTTCCATTTCCCATTACTAACCATCATGATAATCACAACCTCAAGAATATTCCCTCTTCAACACTTCCCAAATTTTATGGCCTAGTGACTGAAGATCTAGATACCTTTCTGAGTTTGACATCCTTTGCCATAGTTACGACTATACCACAGATGCCTGTAGGCTCAAATTATTTTCTGCAACTCTCAAGGAGTCTGCATTGAGATGGTTTATGGGCTTAGGTTAGGATGTTGTCCATGATTGGGAAGAAATGAAGGTAGTATTATTGATGAAGTATAAATAATACTATAGGGGAAATGATATGCGAGGGGATGACATCTTCAATATGACACAGAAGGAGGATGAAAGTCTAGGGGAATATGCATCAAGATTCTTGTTCAACTTGTAGAAAAATACTCATCATTAGCTCAATGAGGAGTCCCAAAAAATTCTCTTTTTATGGGGTATAAATGAAGGATGCACTGAAGCCTTGGATATAATGGTTGGGGGAGATATCACCTAATCTACATGGGGTGATATCAAGAAAATATTCCTCAATTACTCAAGAGTTGCGGCAAAGAAGGGTAGAGGATATAGGGCCACAACAGGAAAAAATAATGGCACTGGGGCATCTCAAACACAAATCAAACATTTGTTGTTTGACTTCAAGTAGGACATCATTAATAACATGGCCACCCAGTTATAAACAATGCAGGTGAAAAAAAAGCAAGAGGAGGCCGAAGCTATTCTGGCAAAATTCTGCCCACATTGTAGACAGAAGAAGAGAGATTGTCATTGCAAGTTGGTTGCCAACATGGAGACTACACAACTATCCACTGATTACAAGCCGATTGAAGGAGATGATGAGCAAGTATTCTTCGTTGCACAACAATGACCATGGGCTCAAAGATAAGGTATGCCCCAGGACCCTCTTACTTTTAATGGTCTATTTTATAATAGTCAATGTCAACCACTTGTGAATAATCAATACCCTCCTTGGAATAGTCTGCAACCTCAGTGGCAGCCTTAACCAAGTCCTTAATGGAAACAACCCACGGGGAATTGGAAACAATCCCAAGGGAATCAAAAACCTCCACAAGGGAATTGGAAACAAAACCCTTAGTGGCGGGGAGGTCAACAATGGCCAAACTAGCAGTAGGGACTCCTGCAACCACCATAACAGCCCCAACAACAAGCACTTCTGCCACCTCCTACAACCATTACAAAACCCCTAAGCCTACTCAACTCCCTACCCAACCTCAGCCAGATCCTAATAATAGGCCACCAACACCTTAGCAAAATGTATATTTTGTTGACCCAAACCAATACCATGCCTACATAGTCAATGACATTCATTTACGGCCAGGCACTGCTATGCCAACACCTCCTATTATAACTGAGGTAACTCTAGAAGATCCAATGCCTTAAACTACTCTAGAGTCCACTCCAATAGGCCTGATGGTATTACCATAAATATTCCAGCCAGCTCCACCTCCCTTTCCACAAAGGTTTCATAATGATCACTCTAAACATATTGATGATGCAACCTTTAACATCCTAGATCAACTTAAGAACATTAATGTTCAGATTCCACTTTTTCAAGAAATAAAGGATGTCCCCACATATGGAAAGGATATCAAAGAGGCCTACTTTAAAAATCCTGGTCGTAAGTCAAAGGACCCCTAGATAGTCCATATCATGGGGAAACTTGTTGATATCATGCTAGGAAAAATAGTGGTCCCTAAGTATTCTGACCCAGGTAGTCGGTTGTTGAAGTTACCATCAATAGGACTTCCATAAAAATGATTTGATAGATTTAGGAGCTGCCATAAATATCATGAATAAGGACATCATTAAGCAACTCAAAATCACTAACCTCTAGGAAGCACCATCTATCCTGTAGCTTGTAGACAGTTCTACAGTCAAACTCGATGGGGTAGTAGAGGATATAGTTGTTAACCTTGAAACTTGGTCTTACCTTGCAGACTTTATGACCCTCTCACCTAAAGCCAGATTAGGAGGCTATCCCATAATTCTTGGTCGACCTTGGCTGGCCACTGCTAATGCCTTTATCAGATGTTTCTTAGGTGGTATGACCATTTATAATGGTCAACATACTAAGACATTAGCCTTATACCTGCCAACACAATAATAAATGGATTTAGCCTCACCAAATTTGCCTAACATTGGGGAGGAGGCTGAGGTAGTCAACTCAGTATCCCAACTCATGATGTTAGAAAGGGACCCTTTCTTGCAGCTACAGGAGGAGGACACTGTAATCACCAACATTTTGCAAAACTAGTATAGTCTAGATTCAAATTCCATTAATTGTCTCAACGCCCATAATTGTTCCCTACAAGCTTTGTACCCTAATTTCGCTTTACCTTCATCTCATGTAGCTGAGAAACTATACCACCCATTGATACCCTATGAATTACAAGCACCTCAATTAACAGATGCTTCTATGGTAGAACTCACAAAATAGTTAGAAGTTTCCCCTGATCGTTGCTTATATATTAATAGCCAACTTACCAACCAACAACATACATCTTTGGCCAAACTGCTGAAAGACCATACCATGACTTTTGCATGGGACTATTTAGATACAAAGGGCTTGGACCCTAAACTATGTACTCATAGGATTTTCCTAAAAGAAGGAAAACCTCCTATCAAACAATTCTAGAGGCATATAAACCTTGCATTAAGAGAGATAGTCAAAACAAAGTAGCAAAAAATTCTTACTGCCAGTTTCATCTACCCCATTTCTGATAGCCAGTGGATCTCACCTTTATTCATTGTCATGAAAAAAGGAGGAAAGTGGGGAGTATGTTTCAACTATAGGGAACTTAAAAATGTCACCAAGAAGGACAATTTTCCCCTGAAGTTTATTGACCAAGTCCTAGATTCCTTAGCAGGAAAGCATTATTTTTATTTCTTGGATGGATATAGTGGCTACAACTAGATCAAGATACTTCCTGAAGATCAGGAGAAAACCAAAATCACTTTCCCTTGGGGAAAATTTGCCTACTATGTACTTCCTTTTGGCCTCTATAATGCTCCAGCTACATTCCAGCGAGCGGTCATTAGCATTTTTGTTGATGTCTCCCATGATTGCATGGAAATATACATGGATGAATTCACAATTTATGGGGAAACCTATGAAGAGGCATTGGTCAATTTGGAAAAAGTTCTTACCAGGTGTTTGGAGTATAATTTGTCCCTCAATAGTGAGAAATGCTTCATAATGATGCAGGAAGGTGGTGTGTTAGGTCATTACATCTCTGCTAAGGGAATCCAAGTGGATCTAGCTAAAGTTGAAGTCATCGTGAACCTGCCTACTCCAGCCAAACAGAAGGATGTCCGTAGCTTTATGGGGCATGCAGGTTATTACAAGTGGTTTACGAAGAATTTTAGAAAATTAGCAGGGCCCATGTATTCCCTTCTCACTAAGAATTCAAAATTTTTATGGACAACATCTTGTGAAGAATCCTTCCTACAGCTAAAGGTTGTACTTACTCAGGAACTAGTTCTTAGAGGAGCTAATTGGGCATTGTCATTCCATATACACACAGATGCATATGACCATGCTGTAGGCACTATCCTAGGATAGAAAGTCAGACCTGTAGATCATTCCATCTACTTTATAAGAAAGAATTTGCAAGGCGCAGAGCTGAACTACACAGTCATTGAAAAAGAACTTCTAGTTGTGATATATGCGCTGAACAAGTTTCACCACTACATAACTGGTTACCTAATATTTGTGCATACTGATCATGAAGCCATTGAGTATTTGGTAAAAAAGCTATCATAGGGAGGCTTTCCAGATGGCTCATGTTGCTACAAGAGTTTGACATCATGATAGTGGATAAACTGGGGAAAACAAATGTAGTTGTTGATTTCCTCTCCAGGTTACAGAATGTCGTTGACCCACATGTCATCGATGACAGTTTTCTAGATGACCACCTATTTTCTATTTATGCTCATACCCCCTTATATTCTGACATTGCTAATTATATAGTTGCTCAAAAGGCACCACCACATTTTTCTTCCAAGGAAAAGAGGCTGTTAATTGAGGAAACATTCATTTTTTCTTGGCTAGCCGACTGTCTCTTCTACACTAGACCTGATCTAATTTTGAGAAGGTGTATTCATGAGGATGAAACATATGATATAATCCATTCTTTCCATGATGAACCCTATGGTGGCCACTTTGCGGCCAAACAGACAACCATTAAGATACTCAATACTGGCTATTACTGGTCAACTCTATATAAGGATGCAACCAATTACACTTGCAAGTGTGATCGTTGTCAACAAATGGAACGACCCACCAGATCTGATGAAATGCCTTTTTTTCCTCAGGTAATAGTCACTCCATTTGATAAATGGGGAATAGATTTTGTGGGACCGATTAATCCCCCATCAAATGGAAACTCTTACATTTTGGTTTGCACTAACTATGTCACTAAATGGGTGGAAGTGCAGGCTATGAAGCATGCTAGGGACAACAAGGTTGCACAATTTTTATATGAGGAAATATTTACCAGGTATGGTGCTCCACAGGAATTGGTCACAGATCAGGGAGCTTAGTTAACTTCTAATCTGATCACCGCACTTATGGAGGAATACAACATTCACCATAGGAATTCTAGTCCATATCATCCCTAGGTGAATGGTCAGGTAGAGATCACAAATAGGGAGATCAAGGCCATCCTAACTAAGACAGTTCAGTTACAAAGACAGACTGGAGTAGAAGATTATAGGAAGCTATGTGGGATTACTACACAACATGGAAAAAACCTATAGGTTTCACACCCTTTGAGTTGGTGTATGGAAATACTGCTGTAATGCCCATAGAATTTGAGCATAAAACTTTACGAACAACATTATAGCTTGACTTGGAGCTTCCTCCAGCCTAGAAAGAAAGAATCCCGCAACTTAATTATCTGGATGAAATTAGAAAGGCAACTATACATAACACATAGTTGGTTCATCTACAACATAAGAAATGATATGAATCACACATATGAAATAAATGGTTTGTTACTGGTGACTGGGAACTTCGATATGACTCCTAGTTTCAAGAAAATCAAGGTAAGCTTACAACTCGTTGGCTTGGTCCTTATGAGGTTGAATAAGTTTTTTCTAACGGTGCAGTCCAATTGTTTACAATTGATCCTGTGCACTTCAAGTTATTGGTCAATGGTCACAGACTCCATCTATACCATAAGCCAACCACTAAGTCCGAGTTCCTATGATAATCTGATCTCCATCCTACCACGACTGAACCTCTTATAGCCAATGGATCTCCTACAGCTGAAGACTTTCCTACAACTAATGGACCTCCTGCAGCTCAAGACTTTCCTACAGCAAATTAGAGTGAATTTTCACTCCGGTCATCTCTTTGAATTTATTCAAAAATAGTCATATTAAAATTTTCATTTCCCATGAAAATCTCTTTTTCTGCAATAAAGCCACCATCACATCATATCCCATCCACTTTTTCTTCCATATTCACTCATGCGTCCCATCATCATTATACCACTCTTTTTTTTTGCTCAACACACGTCATCCGATCTTTCCAGATTTAGGCATTTACGAACGATTATTCTCCAAGTACACCTTCATTCATTGTTTGAAATGTTTTTATTTCATTTTGACATTATTATACATTACATTGTAATTCATTTAGTAATTCATCCAAGTACTACTGTACTTTATAACCAAACTAAGCACTCACTAGAAAACCAGACCAAGCACTCACCAACTTTATCTAGCCTTAAGATTAGGTGAAATATAGGGTAAGGAACATTGAGGATACAAAGGGCAAAATTGTGAAAAAAGCAATTGGAAGTTAAAGTGAAAAATGTAGTTATTTGAGATTTTTGGGCTACAAAGTTTCTTAGTAAAAATGGGTGGGAAACTGATACACCATGAGCCAGGGGATCACCCATCCTTGTTGTAGGATCAGACAAGCATCCAAGCCTTTAACTGTGTGGGATGACTTACGTATTTCATCAGGATATGTGGTTACGATGAGGTTGTCATAACTCTGGAATTCTTGCGCACTTATAGCAATGGGGTTGCCTATGTAAAAGGGTTAAGGGTGGAGGCTTCATAAGCACATATTGATAAATTTTTAGGACTTCTCACTACAGGTGAAGCTTTTACACATGAACATGATGCACAAGTGGCGAGGGACGAGTTTTTCTTGCCCACAGATGCTGCATTGGAGTCTAGTAAACAGGGGATGAGGAGAAAATTTCTTCCATAAGATTACCCTCGAATGACTATCAATGTTATAAGGTACATTCTTGCGAAGGATGATTTTCATACTTGTATGCTTCACATTTCAAATTGTTGAGTCATTTGTGGTATGGCCATCTTGTGAATGTGCCCAATTTTATGTATTCTTTCTTAAATTTGAGTTCAAAAGAGGTTAGAAAGGGGAAATTGAATGCAACTACTCACCATGGGTTGGTAAAACTCCTGGTGGAAATATCTTTACAAGATATCTCTCCTATGACTTGGGATGAGTTTATCACCGCATCCCATGTATAGTTACAAGGAGAAGGGCCACAACCTATAATTAAAGAAACACAAGAAAATGTCCCTGATGAGGTCACACATAACAAGGATGAAACTATTATTCTAGAAATGTTGCATAAAATTCCCTCTTCTTCGGGGGCTGAAATAGAGAAAATGACTTTCGGTAATCCAAACTCTAGCCAAGGGGGCGGTGAAACCAATGGTTCTATAGATTTGCAAACTCCACAAGAAAAATAGAGTTCCTAGAGGAAACAGAAGGGAAAGGCAAAGATAGCTGTGGATACAGGGGAAGAAACTCCTGTTTTACCTGAAAACCTTGTTTCTCCTGTAGCCATTCCTCTAAAGAAACAACAGACATCACAAAAGTGCCCTGCAGCGTCTATGGAGACTCCTCCATGATGAAGTGTTTGTTTTAGCGCACAACATGCAGACAAAATGGAATCACCTACAATGATTGGTTCGTCTCCTAAAGATCCAATTGAGGAGTCTTTGAAGGAACAACCACAAGCAGGGAGCCCATGTACAGAGTGTCTGGACATAATGGAAACAATTCATGTAGCCAAGGAAATGGACACAGAGGCAGTGAATAGGAAAAAACCATGCATGGATAAAAAACATACATAAGTAGTAAATACCTTCTTCTCAGAAAGAAGATGATCCAGGGAATAATGCCCTAGTTCCAACCCCTGATGGATTACCCATTGATAAACCAGAAATAGTCATAGAAGTAGCAGAGAAAGTCACTCCAATTAGAAAGAACCAGGTAACACTTCACTCCATCTCCATTGACTACTTTACACAAATGCAATATGAAAAGTCAATGTGGGAATTGGAAAGGGATAGGTTAAAAAGGGAAATAGAAAGAAAATAGAAAGAGGTACAACTATTACAAGGCAAGTTAGATTCAATTACAAACCTAATTCCACAACTAATAGAATGTAGACCACCTCCTAGGGTCTATGCATTGTGCTTAAAGGAACAATTTATAATTTTTAAATTAATGAGGATTCTTAGGGATTTGCATACCAGCATAGACTCATCACAGAAGTTTGCAGCCGCATATGACCAGTCACTGGATTGCATTTAGAATTTGTTATGGGAACTCTACTTGCACAATTATGATGTTCCATTTTATACTAATTGGAATCCTTTTTTATTTTTTGGTGATATTCACCTATCTTCTTTGCTCTCTTGGTCCAGTAATGAGATAAACTGTGGGGAAAAATTATGGAAATACAAGAGAATTGAAGAAATTGTTACACTCCCCTTATGACCAGAAAGTGGTAGTCCCCGTAGGTTATACTATGATTGGATGGAGATAGTGTATGGAATGAAGGTCTCTACCCATAGAAAAGGATTCTGGGTAACAGGGAAGAAGTATTTGCAACATTTGAGTGACTCTCCTTATCAGATGGAAACAGAGTAGTAGAGGGATTGAGACAGAGGTGGGACAAATTAACTTTGACACTAAAAAAGACTGAACCTCACAACCTTATCAAACTAAGAGATTCAATGTAGAGATTCTAATGGTACATACGCCTGGGAAGGAAACCTCAACCTGAGAAGTGGCTTCCCCTTTCCTTTTAGCCTCCTCTTCTCTTGTGGCCACTGTACAACTATGTTGATAATGAAGTAGATGAGCAATTGGAGATGAGTCAGCATATTAAAATGGAGCACACCAATGGATATTACTAGCATGTGGGCACCTCCATGAGCGGTGAGACTTAGGAAGGAGATCTTGGAGTACTTGAAAAGATCCAAAATGTTTCAGTACCCGAGGATAGGCATTAATCTTCGTAGGGGGCAGAAATGCTAAGACATATTAATGCCATATTTTAGAAGCCCTAGGATAGCTTTTACTAAGATATTTTCCCTTCTTTCATCATACTTTTCCAAATAATTTTTACTCATATTTTCTATTATGTGGCATGCTACCACCAGACCTATGTTATGGTTAAAGACACTTAAATATACTAGGGTAAAATTACAAACATGTCACACTTTTATAAAGGAAAAAGTTCCACAACATGCAAAACTGTTAGACTTTAACGACATAAAAGTAGCATTTGTGTTTAGAATTTGAAAATCATGTAAACTAAAGAAATGTGTAAAATTGGATATAGTTTATGCCTATAATTTTTTTTAAAAAATTTGAATAATAATTGACATAGTTTTTTAATTTTTGAAGTCCATTTTTTAATTGCTGAAAAGTGCTGAAAATCTAGGGTCTAGTTCCCACCAAAAAAATATATGCAAATAATCTTGTTTTCCTCTGATTTTAGAATATGTTTTAGACGAAATGTATAGCTAGTGTAGAAAAAAATAAAGATTGGTTTTCGATATATATTTTTTCTATTATAACTATTCAAAGTTGGAGTTACCCAAAATTAATAGTTTTCATCTCCCACCTAATTTTCCCTAGCAAATCTACACCATATAGGAAACAAACTATATATTCTTGAAGTTGACGCTCTCCTCTAGTGTTAAATATAAGTTTTAAATTTTTCTGATATGATTTGCTATTTTTTTTCTTTTTTCGAATGAGCATGTTCTTAAATGTTAAAATACCTACTTGCAGTAATTTCAACTTATAACACACACACACACACACACACACACACATTGGTAACTTATAATATATTATAGGTAATCAAAACACTATAAAAATTATATGACCATAATATTGACTCCGAGCTCTCCAAAAGGGTATTTTTATATTTTAAAGAAAATTGATTTTTGATGGAGAAATCAGCTGTATAAGTGAGAATTTTAGCAATTTTGAAATTTTTGCCTATTTGGTTGCCACATAGGCAGTTTCAGTCGGAACTGGTTTGGCTGAAATAGTTTTAGCTGAAACCCCCTATATAAATGTGTGCCAATTCTTCATCAATACAACATAGTTGCCATATATTTACTTATGAATTTTCAGTCAGAATTGGTTTGACCAAACTTGTTTCTACAACGCATCAATTTAACAATAGTCACCTTGACTAGGTAAAACATGTCCATGCATTGGACGCTCGACCTAGTCTTACAACAGGTGTACACAGAGAAACCTCAAGCGCAACACCACCAAGTGGATTCAGGGTGATCAAGGTGGCAGCGGTTGAGAAAAGACTGAGACAACATAATGAACTCTTTGAAGAAATCTAGGAGAGAGTGGGAAGTTAGATTTGTTGTTAAAAATAGTTCTTTCCTCTTTCCTGGATCTATTCTATCTCCAATTTTATAGTTTCCTTTCATGTTTAATAGGATTGTAATAAAAGCTTTGCCTATCTCTATGGTATGATTAGATAGTAGTTATATGTTTTTCCTTCTTTAAATAATGCCCCGCTATTGTGTCAGAAAGGAGGGCGTTATCAGTTATAGTCTACATTCTATTGCTTTATAGTTGAATCTTGTAATTCATTTTTGATCAATAGCAAATGAAGTGTTAATCTTTAGTTCAGTATAATTGAGTTTGGATACTCACTCAAGGGGGCCAACTTGGTGAGGAATCCGTGTTAACTAGTTATGATAATTTGCATGTAGTTTAAGTTTCCTGCATCTTGGTATTGTAATAATGGTGTTAACACAGTTCCTGCAGCCAAAGCCACAGAAAAGTCCAGTACTTCCTGCAGCCAAAGAGGCAGAACTGTTGAAGCATTATAATTATGTTTTCTAGTCTTTTTGTTTCCAATTTGTAGTGTTCCTTCAAGTGCTTTCACTTCTACATTTCCTTTCCAGCATTATTTTCAGCTATATAATAGTTTCCTTCCAAAGCAATTTGTTTCCTACAGCTTTAGAGTAGCTTCTTGTCAAAGCAATTTGTTTCCTGTAGCCATAGCATGGTCTGAGTAAGAATCCTTGGTGCATATACTTTTCTGGCCCATTTCAAGTAATACGTCCCTGGGTTGATAAATTAAATGAGTTTCTATAAATGAGGATAGTTTCTCTGTAGGATGTCCAATTCCTGGGTCATGGTATCTGCCTAAGTTTTTGATACCTTAATAGAATCGATCAAGTTTCTCATGAATATAAATTAGTGTATATAAACTAATATTCTGACTTACTCCTTTTGCAACTTGAAAAGCTCCCCAACTCTTCACAAATTTCTAAAAATCCATATACAATTGAGGCTAAAAATACATTTCCTTAACCAAACTCAATGACTTATCAATAGAAAAATGTTCAGCCAAACCACTACTATGTTTCTCCTTTATCAAATTAGTTCTCATTGATCCCCGTGGTATACATAACTGAATACCTTTGAAAAACATGTCCTCTTGAATGAAATAATATTCATACTTACTTGGTTGATTTGGAATAGGCTCTCTGCACATTCTCCAAGGCTCTTAAAAATCAGGGTCATTTTCATACAAATTCTTCATATCATCAAACCCAAGAACCTCAATTCTCATTTCAGTCAACAAAGATCCTCTCCTACTTAATGCATCAACAACTCAGTTAGAAACTCCACTCTTATGCTTTATCACAAATGTGAAACTCTTCAAATACTCTACCCATTTCATATGTCACTGATTCAACTTATTCTGACTACCCAAATATTGTAAAGCCTTACTATCAGTATACAACAAAAATTCACTCGGTACCAAATAATGTCTCCATTTCTTTAGTGCTTGAACAATAGAATAGAATTATTGATCATACACATAATATTTCCTCTTAACATCATTTAACATCTCACTAAATAAAGCAACAAGTTTACCTTCTTGAGTCAATACAGCTCGTATAGCACTGCCACTTGCATTACACTAAACTTGAAATACCTTGTTGAAATCAGGTAAGGCTAATACATGCAATTAAGAAACCCTTTGCGTCAAAGTCTCAAAATTTTTATTAGCTCCATGTGTCCACTTGAACTCTCTTTTGTCTCCTCTCATTTTATCACTCATAGCATTACAAATTGAACTGAAATTCTTGATGAACTTTCGGTAAAAACTTGCTAATCTATGAAATGATCTTACCTCACTAACATTCTCAAGTGTAGGCCAATCAAGTATAGCTTCAGCCTTATCAGGATCCATCTTCAAACCATCAACTGAAATAAAAAAATCCTAAATACACAAGTTCTTCTTTCATGAAGGAACACTTTTTCAAATTAATCAACAACTTTTCCTCTTTCAATCTCTGCAACACTTGTCTTATATGCATCAAATGCTCTTCTCTGGTCTTACTGAATATTAGAATATCATCCAAGTACACAATCACAAATTTAACCAAAAATTTCTTTAAAACCTCATTCATTAACCTCATAAAAGTACTCAGGGCATTAGTTAAACCAAAATGCATAAACAACCACTCATACAAACCCTCTTTTGTCTTGAAAGTAGTCTTCCATTTATCACCTTCTCTAATTCTTATCTAATTATATACACTCTTCAAGTCAATCTTAGTAAAATATTTTTCTCCACTCAAACAATCCATTATATCATCCATTCTCGGTATAGGGAACTGATACTTAACTTTGATCTTGTTAATAGCTCTTGAATTAATACACATTCACCATTCTCCATTATTCTTAGGTACTAACATAGCTGGTACTGCGCATGGACTCTAACTTTCTCTAATCAAACCTTTCTTCAACAACTCATTAACTTGTCGGTTGAGTTCTTCATTCTTGGTTGGTTTCAATAGGTTAAATTCAAAATTCTTTATAGAATAGTTCTCATGCATGAGAGATCACAAATATTTGATCCAAATATTCTAACTGACTACTTCTCTAGAATAGTTCTACATTCAAAATTCATTACAGAATATTTCTCATGCATGTGAGATCATAAAACTTTGATCCAAATCTTCTAACTAACTGCTGCTCCAGAAAGCTACCATAATCTAGGAACAAAACATTACATTTATACAAAAGGATACCAAAAGGTTGGCCTCAAAAGATCCTAAAGATCCAACATAGAAAAAAATAATGACCCAGATTTAGGTCCACACATATCTCAAAGAGAGACCCCAACATTAATTATGCTATGAAAATTAAATGCACATGTCAACCACAAGATCCAACATCCAAAAACCAAATCGGTGAAAAGGACTACTGAGAAACAAAGAACAATCGGTGAAACCATCGAGCAGTCAAGATCAACCACCAAGACCCATTGGTGAAGCCAGCCAAAATACATAACCGAGCTCGATCGCTGAACCAACAAACCTTCAACCAACCAAATACGAGCAGTTACCAAGAACTTTATCGAGTAGTCTCCAAAAAGATACCAAACCCAAATAAACATATTTTTGGTTGACACAAGATTTCTAAGAACCCAAGATTCTCATGCATCACTCTTCTTGAAATGGACTTACCTATAGATCTAGTTGTTTTCCCAATGGAGTGCAAACATTCCTTAACAGTTTCAACAATATCTTTTTGTACGGTAGACAATTTAGTATTTTTCAAATTTGCATCTACACCCAACAATTTTAAAACTTTTAACTCATCTTTAAGAAGTGAAATTGATAAGAGTTGGGTTTTTTTCAAGTGTATCAAGATTCGCAAATTGTGCAATTATTTTTCGTAGACTTTTTATTCAATGCCCTCTTCATAGTATTTATAGGTTGTTTAGAATAATATCTCAATTTTTCCACATCCATTTCAATTAAATGATCTATATTTTTATGATTTATTTTTCTCTTCAACCCTTCAACTACAATAACATTCTAATCTGTTTCTTGAACTTTGGCTGCAAACAAAATTTTAAAAAAACTCTTAGTAAAGTCTTAAGGGGACCTACATGAAATAACTACAAACATGCTAAAGCCAGTAGGAATAATCAATAAAATAATGTGAGAGAGAGAGACACATACTTGTTGGACCTTGGGGTGAGCCTTCTCCAAATTCCAATACTTCAACTTGGGTTTCCCCTTGTCCAACATTTTTTTCATCAAAGGCTACACATAGTTCAAAAAAAAAAATCTTAAGGGGAAGACCCAAAATACATATTCACCACAGAGAGAGAGAGAGAGAGAGAGAGAGAGAGAGAGAGAGAGATGTGTACTTTTTTGAGTGTGAGATGACCCTTCTCTAACTTATGGAGGTTGTGCTTTTTGAGCTTGGGATGATCCTTCTCCAACTTCAGAAGGTTGTTCTTTTTGAGAGTTTCCTACATAGAAAGATAAAATTACAACAAATGTCCCAATAGGCAGAGAGAGAGAGAGAGAGAGAGAGAGAGAGAGAGAGAGAGAGATATCCTAGAAATTGGTCTTAAGGGGTCCAATTAGGTCTTAATAAAGGTCTTAATATGTCCTAATAGGTCTTAATTGGTTTTAATTAATCTTAATTGATATTAATACATGTTATTACTCCTATCAAGTCATGTCTTTATAGGCCCTAATAGGCCCTAGTAGGTCTTAATAGGTCCTAATACTCTTAATTGGTATTAATTGGTCTTAATTGGTCCTAATATGTCTTAATAGGTCCTAATTGGTTTTATTAGTCACATGTTAGATCTTAATTGGTCTTAATAGGTCCTATTAGGTCCTAAAAGTCCTATTAGGTCTTAAGGGCTCTATAGACACCTCAAATTGTCCTTTTCCATTTCTATATTAACTTAATTAATATTCCCTATAACAATATAGTTAATTCTTATAGATTAACTATATTTGTTATATTCGACTATTTATTTAATTTTATTAAATAAATTCATCACCTTGTATTTAAATTTATTTTAAATATTATCCCTAATATATTAAAATTTATTTTAATATATGTTTCCTCCATATTTCTTTTTAAATATATTTTTTTATTTAATCCCTCCATTTTCTTTAAAATTCTTCTAAACCTCATTTAAATTAAATTAAATTAAATTTAAATCTTACTTCTCCTTGCTTTTGGCTAAATTCAGCCTAATCACACTTAAAAGGTAAATAAACCCATTTTAGCCTTAATCACT
>MU224257.1:849055-872243 GCA_018584345.1 Thuja plicata | reverse complement strand
TTATTTCATCTTGCATCTTCATTCTAGATTTGTTATTGCATTCTCAATCTTCATCATGTGAAGCTTGGGGCAAGTTCCTCATACTTTTCCTCAATCCCTTCACCATCATCTAGCTTGCATCATAGTGAGATTTATTGCATTGTGTATGGAGAGCACACCCACAAAATCTCTAAGAGCAAATCAAACAAGTCTTGGGTGCACTTGTTTTAGCTCATCGGAGGTTGTAGTGAAAATTTAGTTGTGTTTCAAGTTCTTTACATGCTTTGATTTATTAGTATATCTTGTGTTTGCATATTTTGATTTGCTGTGCAGCTGCAGGTTTTTTCATTGCATACAAGCTCTTAAGTGGTCCTATTAGGTGTTAAGGGTCTTAATTGGCCCTAATTGATCTTAATAAGTCATATTAGGTCTTATTAGTCCTATTACGTTTTATTAACTTCCTATTAGGTCTTATTAGGTCTTATAGGCTAGGTATTAGGTCTTATTAGTCCTATTAGGTAGATTATTAGTCACATGTTAGGTCTTAATTGGTCTTAAGGGGTCCCATTAGGTCTTAAGTGGTCCTATTGGATCTTAAGGGTCCTATTGGGTCTTAAGGGTCCTATTAAGTCTTAATTGGTATTAATGGGTCCTATTAGGTCTTAATTGATTAAGTAATATGTCCTAATTGGTCTTATTAGTCACATTTTAGGTCTTAATTGGTCTTAATAGGTCCTATTAGGTCATATTAGTCCTATTAGGTCTTAAGGGGTCTTAAGTGGTCCTATTAGGTGTTAAGGGTCTTAATTGGTCCTAATCAATCTTAATAAATCCTATTAGGTCTTATTAGTCCTATTACATATTATTAACTTCCTATTAGGTCTTATTAGGTCTTATAGGCAAGGTATTAGGTCTTATTGGTCCTATTAGGTAGATTATTAGTCACATGTTAGGTCTTAAGGGGTCTTATTAGGTCTTAAGTGGTCCTGTTGGATCTTAAAGGTTCTACTAGGTCTTATTAGGCCTTAATTGGTCTTAATTGGTATTAATAGGTCCTATTAAGTCTTAATTGATTAGGTAATAGGTCCTAACTGGACTTATTAGTCACATGTTAGGTCTTAATTGGTCTTAATAGGTCCTATTAGTCTTAGTAGGTCTTAAGGGGTCTTAAGTATTCCTATTAGGTGTTAAGGGTCTTAATTGGTCCTAATTGATCTTAATAAGTTCTATTAGGTCTTATTAGTCCTATTACATCTTAATAACTTTTTATTAGGTTTTATAGGTCAGGTATTAGGTCTTATTGGTCCTATTAGGTAGTTTATTAGTCACATGTTAGGTCTTAATTGGTCTTAAGGGGTCCTATTAGATCTTAAGTAGTCCTATTGGGTGTTAAGGGTTCTATTAGGTATTATTAGGTCTTAATTGGCTTTAATAGGGCATATTAGGTCTTAATTGATCAAGTAATATGTCCTAATTAGTCTTATTAGTCACATGTTAGATATTAATTGGTCTTAATAGATCCTATTAGGTCATATTAGTCCTATTAGGTCTTAAGGGGTCTTACGTGGTCCTATTAGGTGTTAAGGGTCTTAATTGATCCTTATTGATCTTAATAAGTCCTAATAGGTCTTATTAGTCCTATTAGGTCTTATTAACTTCCAAATAGGTCTTATTAGGTTTTATAGGTTAGGTATTAGGTCTTATTGGTCTTATTAGGTAGATTATTAGTCACATGTTAGGTCTTAATTGGTCTTAAGGGGTCCTATTAGGTATTAAGTGGTCCTATTGGGTCTTAAGGGTCCTATTAGGTCTTATTAGGTCTTAATTGGTCTTAACAGGTCCTATTAGATCTTAATTGATCAAGTAATAGGTCCTAATTGGTCTTATTAGTCACATGTTAGGTCTTAATTGGTCTTAATAGGTCCTCTTAACTCTTAAGGGGTACTATTAGGTCTTAGGGGTCCTATTAGGTCTTAATTGGTATTAATAGGTCCTAATAGGTCTTAATTGGTGTTAATTGGTCTTAATACATCCTATTACTCCTATAAAGTAGACTAAGGGGTTATATTAGGTAGTAAGGGTCCTATTAGGTCTTATTAGTAGGTATTATGTCTTATTAATCATGTTAGGTCCTATTAGATCTCTTATTAGTCCTATTAGGTTATATTAGGTATTGTTAGGTCAAGTAAGGGGTCCTATTAGGTCTTATTACCCATGTTAGGTCTTAATAGGTCCTATTATGTCTTAAGGGGTCTTAAGTGATCCTATTAGGTGTTAAGGGTCTTATTAGTTCTTATTAATCATGTTAGGTATTAATAGATCCTATTAGGTCTTATTACTTGAATGTTAGGGCTTAAGGGGTCCTATTAGGTCTTATTACTCATGTTAGATCTTAATTGGTCTTATTAATCATGTCAGGTCTTAATTGGTCTTATTTAGTATTGCAATATCATGCATACATGTTTCATTGAGATAAGTCATAACCATCCACTTAAGAAATAAAGAGAGAGAGAGGGAGAGAAGTAGAAAGAGAAATACCTTATTTCTTATGATAGTATCTTTCTAGTGACTCTTCACATAGTCTTTGTTAGGTCTCAGGTGAATAATTTCATGCAGTCTTATTTACCCTTCTCTTTTTTATTTCTCATTGGTTTCCTTTGTAAAATTGTTCCACTAAAATTTGACAAAAAAAAAAAAAAATAACACTCCCAAATGTCTTCCTTCTCTTAAATGTGAATTATTCTGCAACTTTCAAATTTACATAATAAGGAAAAAAAAGTTTATTTATATGAGATTGTTACTAGCCTAAAAAGCACTAAATTGGCTGACCAAGGTTTCTATCAAAAGTCAATTATTACTTTCGATCGAAAGTACTTGAGTTAAAAATTTATTCATGCAAAAATACTCAAGTACTTTTGATCAAAACCTATTAGTTTCGATCGAAATTACTTTCTATCAAAACCTCCAAATTAGACCCATTTTGCAAAGACCAACAAATTTCTTAAGATTTCATGGCTTTGGGGCTCAATTATAGGACTCAAATGGAATAGTAAGGAAACACCCTTTTTCATGGCACAAGTACTCGAACGAGCTTTGCAATGGTTATAAATTTAATAAATTTTGAGATTATTATGTACATGTATTTTGACGTCAGTCAAATGTAGATTTCTTACCAAATATAAACCTCTATGTTCGACGTTCAATGAAAAATACTAATAAATAGAAAAAAATTCTGAAAAATAACAATGCCCCTCATATTGAAGTCTTCTTTCTATAAAAAAATAAAAATTGACATTGGACAAATACACGACAAGTTATAGGCTACAGAAACAACGTATGTCAAAATTATGGTTTAGTCAACTTCAAACATTAATAAAATATGAAATACTAGTGATAAAGTCATGAAATCAATTCCAGGATCTAGATATGGATGTTACAATTTTTTTTTCGAAAGAACCACATTGATATCTATTTTAGAAAAAAATTAATGCTTTACGAAAAACAATGTCACTCTTTGAAAATCATGTTTTCAGCAACATACCAATTTTCGTGGGAGAAAGAAAAATTGAATCAAATCAATTCCAAAAAAAATTTAAAAAATTTATTTAGAATCTAGACAAAAAATCCTAAAAGACTCTAATTTACTTCATCTTTCGATTTGTAAGAGTTTAGAAGAAATATGCATCTGAAAGTGAAAGTTTTTTTCAAAATGTAGAGTTCAGTGTCTGTTCAAGAAAAAAAGTATAATCCACTATTGTGGGTCCACCCGCTGGTTAGTTAGTTGATGATGTGACACAAAATTTTAGATTCTATTTTGATACTTAGATATAATTGGTTATGATTATTGTTTTAAAATGCATATTATCTCTTTGTTTATTTGATTGTTTATGAGGCTAACCCTAATGGTTTATGATCTAACCCTTGCTTATTGATCTTTTACTGTTTCATATATATGATACTATTTGTGTGTGTGTAGCTATGATGTGCTTTCATGACTGGGGACGAAGTCGTAGTTACTTACCTAGTGAGGTCCACACGATGTCTTGATCCTTGTCATCTATCTAAACTGTCTTCTTTATATATGTATATGCACATGTATAATTGTTTTGTGATGTAGGCTTGTAGTTATCGAGCATCAACTCCACCTGGCATCACAGGTCTGAGCATGCTCTCAAATCCTTGATGGTTGTTAATTCGGAGATAATACCAAGGTTCTTGAAAATGTCTCCTTATGCTTGTCGTTTGGTCCTGATCTCCTCACCTGGGTTGTGTTCTCTTGGTGGTTCTATGCTTGGCATTTTGTTCCCTTGTTAGTGATGTCATGTTTTATTGTTGGCTTTGTTAGTTAGTGATAATCCTTTTCCTTTGAGTAGATGTTTTTAGGATTTGTTCACATTCTGAGTATATTTGTGTGTGTATTTTCAACAAATATTAAGTGTGACACTTTATTGATATGTCCTAGTAAGTGATTTCTTTAATGTTTTATGATGGCTAATTAACAAAGTACCAAGTGTCCTTTTGGAATGTTAGAATTAAATAATCTAAATAGAATATTAGGTAGCTTTGTAAATAAGAATAAACATAAGTAACAGTCAAATTATTTTAATTTAATTAATATGTATGAAATGTGTGTGTGTGTGTGAAAATATATGATTTTAGTTATTCAATAAGAAGCGTTATCATATAAATAAAAATAAATATATGTTTGTATTTATTTAAATTAATAAGTGTTAATAGATATTATGTGTGATGAATAATTTTAATTTGTAAATTCTATGTTGGAGGATTTACCTTGAAAGGTAATTCATAATATAGTTATGTAAAAAGTTGAAGTAGAATTTAGGGAAAGATAAAAATAATATATTAAATAACTAAAGAACTATAAAGATTAATTAAGTATTTTTATTTTGGAGATAGTTTGGGAGGTTGGCAATTCTAGTGAACTACTTCCAAAGAGATACAAATTGAAGGAAATAATTTTTATATGGAGGAGGAGTTTTGGGGAAGAAGAGATCAATTTGGAGAAATCAATTATAGTGAGGAGGAATACCATTGAATTTAATGCATTCTTGTAAGAGTTTTCCTATGCATATATCCTGAGAGTGTGTGATTTTGGAGGAGCATATTGCTTGGATTTTTGAAAGCATTTTGGAGGAAGCTTGGGATTGGAGTCTCCGGTAGGAGAGGTCTTGCATTTGCTGGAGCATTCAAGGATTCAACAACAATGGATTCTCTGTAGGACTCTAGGTAGGATCCATCCATGAGGGAGACCCTCTTTGTTGTTAATGTATGCAAATATGTGAATAATACTATTGTTTTTCCTTTCTATATGAGTGTGTGTTCTATATTATCTGTAAATTGATTTAGGAAGTATTTATGGTTTACTTTAAATACTTTTGAATAGTGGAAAGATTGAAAGTTTTGTATATTACTCTTCTTGTATGCATGAGTGTTTATAAAAAGAATTAAGTATATTGAAAATAATTAAACAAACACACACACACACACACAATAATATAATATAATATTCATTATTTTTAATATAATTGTAAATACCTTTAACATCATTCTTATTGAAGAAATGAATTAAATGAAAACATAAAAATGAAAATGAAATAATAATAATTTTAGTCGATTGACTATATAAACGTTGTGGTTTTGGGGTTTCTCTTTTGATAAACCCATTGCAATTATCATCTTTTTATGTATTCGACTGACTCTGGGGTTTCTTCCTGATTCTTCCACGGACGAGTCGTTGAATCAGTTTATATATATTAATAAAATTTGGTGGCTAGTCCACTTTGACTTAAAAAAAAAAAAAAAATTTCTTAAGAAAAGTAAGTTTTCATTAAATAAAGCAAGTGTTTAAAAAAAGAGAGAAACGAAAGTAGGGAAACTACTTTTCAAACTAACTTTAAATTATAAGTTTCTAAAATTAAAACAAAAATCGTTCTCTTCCTAAATTCCCACGTAACTTTTATTTCTTATATATTACTTTTCAAAAAGAATATACACTTAAAAATAAAAGATTCTCCTCTTTTTAAATTCATTTTATATAAATGATAATTTATTTCTAGATTTATTTATTTATTTTATTAAAAGAATAAATATTTAATATAATTAAAATAAATAAAAATATGTCGTATAAATAAAATATGTATAGTATTAGGTAACTTTCTAATTAGAATATGTAATTTTATGGAATAATAATTTAATAATTATTAATATTATGAAATATTTTGTAAATAATATTTATTTAATAAGTTTAAATTAATTAAAATTTAATTATATTGTTTAAATAGATAAAAAATTTAATGTAATTTTAAATTTATATATAGTTATAAAGATAAAGCTTGATTGCTTTGTCTTCTCATTGATGGTATTGTATTCATTCTTTGTTTTATTTTGTTTTGTTTTGCATTTATTAGATCACTTTTAGGGTTGATTTGATGTTAGGGTTTCTGATTTGGATCAAAGGTTGATTAAAATTATGTTTTTGGCTTAATTAATCTCAGATAGCTCTGATTATGATGTGATATCTTGTGCAGTGCATTTAGATGCCTCTTTAAGTGTTTTGGTGCATTTTGAGTGCCAAATTAAGGCTTAGGGTTGTCTAGTGGATTAGGGACAATATATGCTTTCCTAAACTCAATCAATTGTTGTTATTGCATTGATGGGACTTATTGTATGTTGTATTATGGATCTAATATGTGCTTATGATGCTTGTTTGCGGTTAGGAAACCTAAGTAAACTGTGTGAGTGGCTCATAGTGAGAGGTCGGGGCCCTAAGTAGCTGCTAGTGGAACCCACTATTGAGTTATCTTAATCAAGTGACAACATTAATAAAAATATTGGGATGGGGGGTATTTCACACTAAAAAAGATTAATTTGATGCCTCTCCCATGCCACTAGTGCTAGTACAAACTAGGTATGGGAGTGAGAGAAGGTGCCTTTGTGATGACACAATAAAAAAACCTTGTCTCCATGAAAGGTGCTCAGTTTCACATGTGCCTACTTGGAGGTCGCAGAGGATAGTACTAGGGTAACCCAAGGGGTGATGACTATGCAATGAAAATCACCTAGCTTGTAGATTAGATTTCCTACCCATATAATCATGCCTCTGGTGGTCCTTGTTTCATTCTTGTGTCTTCAGTTGTGTATGTTGTGGGAAAGGTTATTGCCACCTTAGGAGTATCCTAGTTGTACCTTCTTTTGTGGACCTTGGTTTCTATCTCCTAGCACGGGGGAGTGGATCCCTTTGGATCCACGTGGTTGGGTGGTTAAATATTTATTTATCGAGGTATTGTTCATGATTCTTAGATGATCCATGTTCATGCTTTCTTCAAATTTGCAGATGAAGAATTTATATTGTGTTAATCATTTTCATTCGATGTAATGTATATTCATGTAAATGTGAGCTCCTGAGAGGAGAAAAATATAATCGATTCAATTATTCTATGTTGTATTTCAAAGTTATGTAAAAGGGAAGGGTAGCTTTAGGAAAAAAAGGGGAAAATATCTCTATTTATGTAATATTTTACACCCTGATGTAAGGAAACTCTTTACGTCATTAATTTTCACAATATCCTTGAATGGATGCATTTTAATTTATTAATTGTATGTGATTATGTTAATGCAAACAAAGAAAAGGATTGATTAAATGTGTTAGGTTTATAAGTTATTAATTGATGATTAGGCACATGGATGATCACATGAAAAATACAGGTTAATTTATCTTAGATGATGCTTAATGTGTACAAGGACAAGATCATCATTACTTTACTTATTTGAAAGAAGCTCAGTGTGTTCATAACTTATCTTGTTTAATATATATATTGGAAGAAGTAAATAAATGAATAAGTTAGGACATCTTAGATAGTGTAATGGAACAAACCAAGAGTTATGCAATTTAGGTTCATCTCCCTAAATGGACTAGTTAATAGTGCTAGGTAACAATGTTAGGGTACCCAGCAATGACGTAGGTTAAAAGAACCTTAACAATATTACATGAATTTTATTCACTTTCGTAAACAAGGAAAAGTAACCTATGATGTTTTTTTTTTATAAAAAAAATTGGCTTGAACTTTAGTGCTTAGAAGCTTCATCCTTTCGGGTTCCTTGGCGGGGCGCTACATATCATGAACAAATTGAAATTACATATTAGCATGTTGTGGCATGGTAAGAAGGATTCTTTGCTAAGTAAAGAATAAAATAGACTTTCCAATCAATAATAATCTAGCCTGCATGAAAACCAAAATTTATTCAACAAAATCTTGTAAGCCAAATGATTTTTTTACAAGCATCGATAGCTTCCATGTACTCTTTTTATGTAGAGGACAAAGTGACTACAACTTGTTGCTTACTCGTCCAACTTATAGCACCACCAAAAATTATGAAAATATATCCACTAGTATATTTTCTATTATGAATGTCACTTGCCCAATTTGAATCCACATATCCATGAATGCAAATTTGATTTCAAGGTCTAACTAGGATAACCTTAAAAATACGAGGAATACTTGGAAGTACTCTGCAAATACTTTATCACTCTCTTAATTACATCCCAATGCACATGTCAAGGATTAGATATAAATTAAGGAATATCACTACTTGGGTAATGTATGGCCTCATACAAACCATATAATACATTAAGCTACCAACAACACTCGCATAAGGAACTCTAGTCATGCCATCCATCTCAATATGCGGTTTTGAATAATCCTCCACAATTTGTCACCTATAACAACAAAACAACTGAGTTTCTACAAGTTGTCAAGCTGAATCTCTCCATAAAAGGGTTCAGATACTTACTCTAGATCATCCAAAGCTTTATGCTAACTCTATCTTTGATGATCTCAATCCCAAGAATATACCTCACTGCACCTAGATTTTTCCTCTCAAACTATGTTACTAGCTAAGACTTCAAATATGAAATCATTCTTTTACCACTCCCAAAAGATAAGATATCAATCCTATACATGACTATGATGAGAATGTGACCTTTTTTAAATTTTTAATAGACACAATGGTCAGATTGGCATCTCAAAAATATGAAGAAAACACAGAGGTGTGAAATTTTTGATACCATGTATTCTAGGAGATTGCTTCAAACCATACAAAGATTTCTTCAACTTACAAACTAGGCTCACCTTACCTTGTTCAAAAAATTATCTATTTGTGACATGTAAATCTCTTCTTCTAAATCATGTTGAAGTAATGTAGTGTTCACAATGTATCATCCTAAAAAAATAGCACCCATTATTGGATATCTTTTAGGACCTATTAGGCCCCATTTCAGCGATTACAAGATCCAATGTCTTTATGCTTGATTTCTTCCATCTTTCATTCTCTTTCCCCGAGACTTCACACACTACCCAAGCCCTAGATATAATTAGAAATGAACCCTTCTAGGACTAGGTGGACCCAAGTCAGCCTTGTCCTTGGGCATTGATTTTAAGTGGGCTTCAGGCCTAATGTGGGGGTATTTTATTTCCTGATCTCAGTGCGGCCAACATGACAATTCTAAATCCCAAAATGAGTATAAAAGGGAGTCTTATCCTCTCATTTTGGAAACCATTATGATCTAAAATGTAAGTTATTATGCATTCTTTATGCAAGCTATCAATTGATCAGGTAATCAAGCATTCAAGTTGTGCAATTGAAGTGGTGGATTCAAGATTTGAAGGAAAACATCCCATTGAAGATCTCCAAGTCTCCAAGTTGTCTTCCATTCAAGAAAAGAAAATATTCTCTCTTTGATGCAAATTTATCTCCCATGGTGGCCAAGTAGAGGAGTTCTCAAGAAAGTAAGAAGATCCATTCCTCTCTTCCATTCGAGATTTCAAGCATACACTCATTAGAGATCTAGGATTTGGCAAGTGTATATCTATTGCACTTGTGAAGGCATCCTTGATTCTATAATACATTCCAAACATATAAGAATCCTTGTGGAGTTGATTGATTTCTACATCCATCTATGAGGGTTTTTTTTATGTAAGATAAATATGATATTTATCTTGTTTACATTACTTTTCTGTTTCATTTCAAGGTTTATTCATATAAAAGGGATTGAACAAGGACAAACCCTTTCCATAGCCTTTTCCCCTTCTTCTTGTTTTTAGGAATAGGTTTTTGAGAGTTTCAGATCCATAATTTTAGAGATATAGAATGAGTGACAAGTCTTCTACAAATTTTACAAGTTTTTGAGTCTCTAGGACAAGGCCTAATTTATGGGACTAGGTCGAATTGATTCAGCATTGTCTTGAGGATTTTCAAAATTCACAGTCAGAAGATACAAGCATCATATTTCTAGATCCAGAACAGTTCTCAATTTTGACAAGTTTGCGACATTCATTTCCAAATCTAGAATAGTTCTCGATTTTGACAGGTTTGCGACATTCATTTCCAGATTTAAAGTTTGTTCCTCCTCTCCTAGCTTCAAGGTGATTTCATGCTTCTTCTTTTCATCTTACATTTCCTTTTATACATCATATATGATATCATATATAGTTAGTTTTCATTTCATTTATCATATTTTTCATTCCTTCTATAGTCTTTCATATCATTTTACATATAATACACATCTTAACATAAAATGAACTCAATCCACAAACTCGATCTTCAAATATAGATCTAACATTAACATCCCTTCATCATTATGGGCCTTTCTAATCTAGTTTGGGTTTAAGGGTGAAGCATCTAGGGGTGTTCCTAATGTAACATAGAGTATCCCCTCATATCCATATTTGATTTGGTGAGCTATCTTCCAGTTACTCTATATTAGTTTGAAGGTTGTCATTAGTATTCAAATTGGCCTTTCGGTAACACAGTAAAGAAAATTTAGTCGGTAATGATCACCGAGCATAGAGGTAACTGAGTATAGTGATCACCGAGCAAAAGAATTACCAAGCAACATACATTGAGCTCAATATTCACCGAGTAAACCATCAGTTACATAAAAGTTTGTAATGGCACATCATTTTAGGTAACAAATTTTTTCTAAGCTGGATAATTGATTACCAAGATCGAGGAGGACATTAATTATGAATGTAATCATTTATTGGTTATGTTTCATATGTATAGATGATTAAGATAATTTTTTTAAACCGTTGATCTTAGGCTTTCTAAGATATTGTAAAACCCTAATTAGGTCAAACAGTTTGATATATGAATGTCAAGATGTTATTTTGAAATGTAATGATCAAAGTATGATCAAGTAGCCACTATACTAAGGTCATCTAAAGGGGAGACAAGGGTTTTAGCACAAGGATTTAATTGAAGCATTTATTTTATTTAGAATAGACACAAGGCTACCGTGTAGTATAGAAGGTATTATCAATCATGTAACAAGGTGATAAACTTATTGCACTTAAAGGATTAGATATCAGCAATATTGAGATTGTATTATTCAAGTCACAATTTATTTTTACTCTCTACCAATTGTAACAAACTCAAAATCTCTTAACAGAGTAGACTTAACCGTCTTTTCTTAAATCTCCTAACCGAGTGCACACATACATTGTGTTGTAAAATCCTTTCACAAGGTAGATCTAACAAATATTATTGTTACTCCTAATAGGGTAAGATCACCAAAAGTGATCAATCTTTGTAAGCCCTAACGAGTTACTTTATTACTGCAGTAGTGAAGCTTTGTGGGTTCCATCCCCACCGTATTTTTTACCTTCTAACAAGAGTTTCTGCGATACCAAAATATATGTGTTATGTGTATTTAAGTTTCATGAATGTTTTATTGTTTTGATTACATGCATTTACATTTTTGCAATGGTATTTCATGTATGGTGAAAGCAAACTACTTAGTTGGTTAATATAGTTTATGTTTACAAGGATTTATTTTGTAAATTTTTTAAGGGTACTGATTCACCCCTCCCCTCTCAGTACACACCTTTCTGTCATTCCAAAATTGGTATCAGAGCTAGTTCTCTTATTTAGGAAGTTTAATCATTGGAGAGAAAAGATCTTACGATGGAAAGGTATAAGCTTCACAAAACTATTGAGAATCATAAATTGCAGTAGCATATATACATTGAACAATACAAAGAAGCCAAAGAGAAACTGAAAGAGTTACTAGTTAAGAGAAAAGATATGGCATCTTGTTCTGATGAGACTGATTATCATGAAGAAGAGATACATGACCCATTTGATACATTTGGATATGAATTTGGTAGCATATCTGATGCATCTGAAGGAATCATATCAAAGATATCTGAAAATAATCAACAACTTACTGAACAAGTAAACGCACTGCAAATCGGTCAAGATACACAAATGGTTAGAATGGTTGAAGTCATAATTAACGATGCAAATAAAGCTAAAAAAGAAAGAAATATGGCTATTGATGACAGAAGACAAATGAATAAAAAGCTACAAGAGAAAGAGTCTAAAATATTGAGTCTTACCAAACATTAATTTGAGATCACCAATAAAATGGTTACTATGAGTCACGAGGCCAACCGAGTGAACATTGAACTTGCTATAAAATTGGAAGACATTGGTGAACTAAGAGAAGAAAATGGAAAATTGAGGAATGAAGTGAAGATTCAAAAACAACATAAGGATATGATTAAGAGAGCTGAAGATAGCACTAAAAGGATGGATGAATTTATGAATAGTCAAAGGAGACTTAGCAACAATACTGGTTTAGGTTATACCAAGCATGGAGAATCATCAAATCAAGATGAACAAAGGAATGTCTACACAAATCCAAAGCAAAACAAGCCCTCATGATATCATTGTGGAAAACCAGGCCACACATCAAATGTTTGCAAAAGAAAATCAAAAGGTATTCCTAAATCCACTTTTAAATTCAATGGTAATTGTTATAATTGTAAAAAGCATGGACATCATGCACATGAATGTAGATCTAAGATGAATAAACCACAAAAGAAACCCTACATGGAAAAGTATTTTTGTACTTGCAACATGCATGGTCACACATCACAAGAATGCAAGACTAAGATGAAGCAAATCTAGAAACCTAAAGGACAGGAAAATGCATATCAATCGAGAAGACGAGGTAATGCATATACTTGGGATTATAAAACTTGGATAAATTGCATAGCATGTGGTAGGTATGGACATATTACAACTAAATGTATGAGAAAGTGGAAAGGAAAATCTAGAAACTAGACAAATTATGTAATGGCATGTTTGCACTGTCATAAGGTTGGTCATTTAAGTAAAGATTGCAGAGACCAAGTAACAGAAACAAGTACTTTTGGAAATGGAAACACAATTGAAGAAATCACGAGGATAAGGAATCAAATGTGGAGGAAAGCATCCAATGAAAATGATGGGCCAAGCACAACAATCAGTGACACCTCATCCAATGGATCAAGTGATTCCACCACTTCCACCTAAGAAATGCATGTAAGTATGGAACTGCATTTTGAAAATTTATATCTTACATTAGTTCCTTATATTCATTGAGTAAATTCCAAATTAGCATGAATCAAGATGCACTATGATATTATATATTTCTTAACTTGAAACTAGTTTAGCCGATTAATCTGTACCAAGAAAGAAATTCCAGTTAGTGAACATGTGAGAGACAACCGAGTTGATTAAGTCAATTGAGCATTGGTATCACTCACCAAGCTGAAGTATATTTAATGTTAATCAAGTGATTTGTTTTTTGACAGAGTGGTTGGTGACAATCATTTATTATGCTGATTAAAGTGTTTTGTATAAATTTACGGGAAGTAAACACATTTGTTCACACAACGATCAAAGAGAAAAGTAGAGCGATCAAGAGAAAAATTATAGCAGAGAATTTCAAGCATTTCATAGAGATTCAAGCACATTCTAAGCAGTTATCGAGTATATCAAGTGAGTATTTACACTTATCAAGCTATTTGTAACATTCATTGGAAGCCCTAAATTTGAAAACATGATGACATCTTCATCGCGAACCGTGAGAGGCAAGAGTGAGAAAAATAAAAAAGTAATTCTTATTAAGAATTCAACATGCACAGAACCCAGCTACAAATATTATCCAGAGGTTTCTGCAAAACCTGATGAAAAAGGTGTGTTCTTCGCGATAATGCCTAGGGTTCTACTGGTTCAAGATGTAAGAGTGTATATACATTTCAAAATCAATGAGATAGGTGATTTTGAGCTCATATTGATATACCAAGATCTTTGCAACAATGAGAAACTCAAGGATGATCACACACATTTGGAGGTGAAAGGGTTAACCAATGCCCCACTTTTCCCAAAAGAGTTTAAAACTGAATGGATTCGCATTGTACTAAGCCGGGTACACGATGGTAAATTATGGATAAATGAACCTATGAAGATAAAAAATGATGTGATACTATAGTCATAGGGTGTCCAACAACTGATAAAGAAAAATCCCTAAGGTATGAAGCCAAAACTAAGATTGAAAAGCTAACAGGAGCTGAGTGGGATGGTAGAGGTCTGAGAATCAATACTATCGGTGACCCTGAATTGGGTTTTGGAGCCTATTTCATTGCATACAAGATATTTAAATCTAGCAGACCCAACAACATCACATGTGGTGTAGTCGACATTGCGTTTAAAATTGTGAAGAAGGGTTTTCAACTTGACCTAGTCGAGTTATTGTTGAAGCAATTGGAAGAGAATATGAGAACAATCAGGTCAACAAGTTAAAACACATGCAAGTATAGTTCTTTACTAGTATGCACATTTTTCTATTTGCAAAATTTATTTCCCTCCATCAGTATGGTAGCTTGGGATATCAACTGACCAATTACTGTTAAAGTCTGTGAATTCATTAAGAATCTAAGAGAAAAATTTGAACCTGTTATGGAAGAGTATTTCAAGAAGTTCAAAGAAAGAATGGAGAAAAGAACAAGGATACCAACCCAGTTGGTAGAGAAATATAAAGAAGATATCTATTTTGTGGTAGACACTGACACCACACTTATCAAAGTAGTAGAGCCAAGAACAACATGGCTACCCCCATTGAACTATGAAATTGATATAGATTTAGCTTCAAAAGTAATAGAGGCACTACTTAACGATCTTGTAGACAAATCTACCATGAGATTTGGTACTTATGATGAAACTAAGACAAGGATATAGATAGGACTTGAAGTAGAGAAGATGGGAAGAAAGAAGACCAAAATGGTAAATAATTTGAAAAGGAAATTTGGTGTAATTGATGATGAACTTGACAATTTAGTGGATGATACCGAGGAGAAGATTCCAGTCAGTGAAAGAGAAGATCAAGATGTCAAGGCCACATAATTTGATGAGATACAAGAAGAGTCACCTAAGGCTACGAAGGGTAAAGACATAAAGGATGAGACTCCAACTAGGACCAAAACAAGATCAGTGATAGCTAATTCACCACCTTTGTAGAAAGGAATTGTCAGAATAACAAGAGCTTTACCAAAATACACTTATTAGAAAAGGAATTATAAGGCCACCACCGAGCTCCCTACACCGAGACAAAGGAAGAAGTATGTTAGAAGAAAATATGACAATGATGAATCTGATGAAAATACTGATCAATTCAAAGTTGTAAAGAATAAGATCCTACAAAGTGTTGATGAAGTAGCTAAAGCTATAAAGTCAACTGGAAGGTTGAGTCATCCAAAGCTACACAAATATGCAAGCCCGAGCACTAAGGATCAGGAAAAGTTGGAAGAAGCAATTATAAGTATGATGATCACTTATAGAAGAGTTCCTGTAGAATTTTCTACATACATACCTCAAGAACTCTATGATAATGTATCAACAGGATGGGAATATGCACTAACAATAGAGAAATAAATGAGAGAGGCTTCACTCACTATACTTAAGGCTGAATACACTATTGTTGAGATTGATGAAGCCATGAAGACATATGCAAATAATTTTTCAAAGAAATCCAGAGCATTTAATATCCTTCAAGGGAAGTTGAAAGAAGTTGATGAAGAGATAACTTTGATATGGACTAATCTCTTTAGTCCTACCGAGAACATCTATGATATGCATGCTCAACTAAACTTAGAGCATCTGACCCTTGAGAATTTAAAGGAGGAATGAGAGAAACTAATGGAAAATCTCCAGAAGACCCATCCCAACATTTTTGACAAGTTGTAAGATACTTCTTTTTGTCATTAATTTCAAAAAAGGGGGAAAATATATGTAAACAGGGAAACATATATATATATATATATATATATATATATATATCGAGAGCATGTACAAAGGGGGAGTCACTATGTATGACTTACTAGGTGTACATATAAATTTTTTGATACTAATGCCAAAGGGGGAGAATTTTACTCCATATTAGTTTGAAGGTTTTTATTAGTATTCAAATTGACCAGTCGGTAACATAGTCAAGACAGTTTAGTCGGTAATGATCACCGAGCGCAGAGGTAACCGAGTATAGTGATCACCAAGCAACAAAATTACTGAGCAACATGATGGGGCATATTAATGCCATATTTTAGATACCCTAGGATAGCTTTTTCTAGGACCTTTTTCCTTATTTTATTATACTTTCTCAAAGACTTTATGCTCAGATTTTCTATTATGTGGCATGTTGCCACTAGACTTATGCTATGGTTAAGACACACTTAATATGCTATGCTTGGATGACTATGCTATGTTACTCACTTTAAAATTATGATTATGTCTTTATGAGTGAATTATCTATTTGAACATGAATAATGCATGTGTATTTTGGTATCGATTACCATAAATGTGTCTATCCTAACATTTGAAGTACAACGCATCAATATAGCAATCATCATCTTGACCAGGTAAAACGTGCCCATGCGCTAGATGCCTGACCTACTCTTGTAGCAGGTTCACACAGAGAAACATTAAGCGTAACACCAACTAGTGGAACATGGGTGATCAAGGTGGCAATAGTCAAGAAAATACCAAGGAAACATAATTAATTCTCTAAAGAAATCTAGGAGAGAGTGGGAAGTTATATTTGCTGTCAAAAGCAGCTCTTTCCTCTTTCCTGGACCTATTCTATTTCCAACTTTATAGTTTCCCTTTCTGTTGGTAGTATTGTAATAAAAGCTCCACATATTTCTATGGTGTGATCAGTTATCAGTTAGATTTTTTCCTCTTTAAATAAATCCCTGTTCCTGCATGAGAAGGAGGGTGTTATCATTTATAGTTTCCATTTTGTTGTTTTACATTTGTTACATGAATCTTGTACTTCCCTTTTCAATCAATAAAAAATGAAGTGTTGATATTTATCTCATTGTAATTGAGTTTGAATACTCACTCAAGGGGTCCCACTTGGTGAGGAATCCATGTTAGTTAGTTAGAATCATTTGCATTATAGTTTTATTTTCTTGCATCTTGGTATCGTAATTATGGTGTTAACACATTTTCTACAACCATAGCGTGGTCCGAGTAGACTCCTTGGTGCATATATCTTGCTGACCCATTTCAAGTAATACATCCCTGGGTTGATAAATTAAATGAGTTTTTATAAAGGAGGATAGCTTCTCGGTAGGATGTCCAATCTCTGAGTCATGGTAATTGCCTATTTTTTTGATCCCTTAATACAACCAATCATTTTTGGCACCATTGCCGGGGACGATGTCGAGCCAAGTTTTCAACTCATCCATTTGTAGAATTCAATTCAAGCATGTACATCCTTTTAAAATAGATTTTTCTATCAAAGTATTCCATTTCACCACCAAAATTTTTCATTTAGTTGCATGCATAGAAGAAGAAGAGACACTCTAGGAAGGTACTTGCGAAACTACCCCTACAGCCGATTAGGAGATATCTTTGTACCGAAAGAAGACGAAGAGGAGGGGAAGTTCATGGATGAAATTGTAAACATTCCTATATCATCATCATCATCATCTTCAGAAGGTGATCCACTAAAATTTCACCTTCTTGAAGAGAAACTTGAGTTCAATCCTTTTGCAGAAGCCTTGGCCAATCTCATAATCCAATACCTGGACAATCAAGAAGAAAATCCAGTACCTCTAGTCATCTACCAACCACAAGGTCTCCCTCAAGGTCCACCCAGGATGGAAAACCCTCCTACCTTTCCATTTACCATTACTAACCAGCATGATAATCACAACCTCAAGAATATTCCCTCTTCAGCACTTCCAAAATTCTATGGCCTAGTGACCGAGGACCCAAATACCTTTCTCTTTGAGTTTATTATTCTCTTTCATAGCTACGAGTACACCACCAATGCCCATAGGCTCAAATTGTTTTCAGCAACTCTAAATGAGTCTGCATTGAGATAGTTTATGGGATTAGGCCAGGATCTTGTCCATGATTGGGACGAAATGAAGATAGCATTCTTGATAAAGCATAAAGAGTACTGCAAGGGATATGATATGCGAGGGGATGACATCTTCAAGATGAAACAAAAGGAAGATGAGATTCTGTAGGATTATGTGTCAAGATTCTTGTTTAGCTTGCAAAAGAATACTTAGCACTAGCTCAATGAGGAGTAAAAAAACTTCTCTTTTTAAGAGGTATAAATAAAGGGTTAACTAAATCCTTGGGTCTTATGGCCGGAGGAGATATCACCCAATATACACGGGAGGATATCAATAAAATATTCCTTAATTACTGTAGAGGTGTTGCTAAGAAGGGTAGAGGATATAGGTCTACAATGGGGAAAACTATTGGCACTGGGCCTCTCAGATAGAAATCACACATTTGTTGTCTGACTTCAAGTAGGACATTATCAATAACATGGCCGGCCAACTAGACAATGCAGGCGAAAAAGAATCATGAGGAGGCTGAAGCTATTCTGAAAGAATTCTATCCACATTGTAGACACAAGAGAGAGATTTCCATTGCAAGTTGGTTGCCAATATGGAGATTGCACAACTATCCACTAATTATAAGCTAATTGAAGGAGATGATGAAAAATTATTCTTCATTGCACAATGAATATCATGGGATCAATGAAAAGGTATGCCTCAGGACCCTCTTACTTTTAATGGTCCATTTTATAGTAGGCAATGGCAACCGCCTGTGAATAATTGATAGTCTCCCTGGAATAATCTGCAACCTCAGTGTTGAACTTACCCAAGTCCTCAATGGAAAAAACCCCAAGGGAATTGGAAACACCCCCAAGGGAATTGGAAAAAAACCCAAGGGAATTGGCAGCCTCCACAAGGTAGTTGACAGCAAAATCTGTAGTGGTGGGGAGGTCAGCAATGGCCAAACTAGCAGCAGGGACTCCTGCAGCCACCACTGCAGCCTCAACAACAAGGAATTTTTACACCTCTTATAGCCACTACAACATCCCCTAATCCTACTCAACTCCATGCCTAGCCTCATCCAGATTCTTATAATAGGTCTCCAACACCTCAGCAAAATGTCTATGTAGCTGACCTAAACCAATACCATGCCTACACAATCAATGACATTCATTTACCGTCACACACTACTCTGCCAACACCTCCTATTATCACTGAAGTAGCTCTAGAAGAGTATATTCCTCAAACTACTCTAGATACCACTCCAATAATATAAACACTATTACCAGAGAAATTCCAACCAACTTCACCTCCCTTTCCACAAAGGTTGGAGAATGAAAATTCTAAACATACTGACGATGCAGCCTTTGACATCCTAGACCAACTCAAGAACATTAGTGTTCAGATTCCACTTTTTCAAGAAATAAAGGTTATTGAAACATATGGAAAGGCTATCAAGGAGGCCTACTTTAAAATGCTAGGTCATAAGCGGAAGGATCCCTAGACAGTCCATGTCCTGGGGAAACTTGCTGATATCATGCTTGGAAAAATAGTGGTCGCAAAGTATTCTGACCCAGGCAGCCCCGTTGTCGAGGTTACCATCAATGGGACAACCATTAAAAATTCTTTGAGAGACTTAGGAGCTTCCATAGATGTAATAACTAAGGACATCATGTAGCAACTCAGAATCACTAACCTCCAAGAAACACCCACTATCCTGCAGCTTGCAAACAGTTCCACAATCAAACCCGATGAGGTAGTGGAGGATATAGTTGTTGACTTTGAAACTTGGTCTTATCCTATAGACTTTATGATACTCTCCCCTAAGGACACCGTAGGAGGCTATCCAATTATTCTTGGTTGGCCTTGGCTGGCCACTACTGATGCCTTTATAGGATGTCTCTCACGCGATATGACCATTTCTAATGGTCAGCATACTAAGACATTATCCTTGTACCTGCATGCACAACCACAAATGGATTTAGCTTTACCAATTTGGCCTAACATTGAGGAGGAGGCTAAGGTAGTCAACTTATTAGCCCAACTCATGATGTTAACAAGGTATCCATTCCTGCAACTATATGAGGAGGACATTGTAATCACCAACATTCTGCACAACTAGTATGGCCCAAATTCAGATCCCATGAACTGTCTCAATCCCCATAACTTCTCCCTACAAGCTTTGTACCCTAATTGTGACTTACCTCCATCTCCTATAGTCAAGAAGCTCTACTACTAATTTCTACCATACAAGGTCCAAGCACCTTCGTTGATAGATGCTTCTATGGTAGAACTCACAAAATAGTTGGAGGTCTCCCCTGACCGTTGCTTGTATATTAATAGAGAACTTACCAACCAACAACATACATCTATGGCTAAACTGCTGAAAGACCATACCACAAATTTTGCATGGGACTATTTAGATATGGAGGGATTTTACCCTAAACTATGTACTCATATGATTTTCCTGAAAGAGGACAAACCGCCTGTTAGGCAATTCCAGAGGTGTATAAACCCTGCGTTAAGAGAGATAGTAAAAATAGAGTTGCAAAAAATTCTTAATGTCCATTTCATCTACCCCATTTCTGATAGTCAGTGGGTCTCACCTTTGGTCATTTTTCCAAAAAAAGGGAGGAAAATGGTAAGTATGTGTTGACTATAGGGAACTCAACAATGCCACCAAGAAGGACCATTTTCCACTACCATTTATTGAACAGGTCCTTGATTCCTTAGCAAGGAAATGTTATTTTTCTTTCCTAGATGGATATGGTGGATACAACCAGGTCAAGATCCTTCCTGAAGATCAGGAGAAAACCACATTCACTTGCCCTTGGGGGAAATTTGCTTACTCATGCTACCTTTTGGCCTTTGTAATGCTCCAACTACATTCCAGCGAGAAATTATCAATATTTTTGTTGATATCTCACATGATTGTATGGAAATATATATGGATGAATTCACCACTTATAAGGAAACCTATGAGGAGGCATTGGTCAACCTGGGAAAGGTTCTTACCAGGTGTGAGGAGCATAATTTGTACCTGAATAGTGAGAAATGCTTCATGATGATGTAGGAAGGTGTTGTGTTAGGTCATTAAATCTCTGCTAAAGGCATTCAGGTGGATCCTACTAAAATTGAAGTCATAATGAACCTGCCTATGCTAGTAAAATAGAAGGATGTCCACAAATTTCTGGGGCATGCTCATTACTACTGATAGTTTATTAAGGACTTCAGAAAAATAGTAGGTCCCATGTATCCATTGCTAACTAAAGATTCAGACTTTTTATGTACAGTAGCTTGTGAAAAATCCTTCCTACATGTTGGTTGTATTTCCTATTTTTTCTGCTTCGCCTTGTTCCTTGTCTTGCCCTATGAAAATTTTCAGGTTCTCATGCCTAAACCTTGCCAAAATTGCTCAAAACCCTGAAAAACCCTAAAGCAACCAAGTGTTAAAACGAAGCATTTGAAACCCTTGGTCATGTCTTATGTTTCATCGTTACCTTTTTCAATCACTTAAGACATGTGCTTTAAGTTAAGTCACTTCATCACGTTGCCCAGGATGAATATTCCATATCCTCTCCCAACTTCGCTTTTCCATTGTGTCGCATAGTCTCCTTACGAAACCGAATATTCCTTCAGTGTCTCAAGACTTGGCGATTTCCTTCAGTCGGGTAGTCGCATGAACTTCTGTGTTATAAGCTTTATGAAGAATAGGACCCACTGCTCAGTCGGGTGATCATGAGAGAAGTCAAAGAGTCAAAGCAATGTTATCAAACTTCACGATTACTTCATGTCGCATGGTCGCTAGATCAGGCCATGACAAATAGTTAAGTATTTCTTCAGTCGCATAGTCTCGAGATCAAATGGCCGTTAAGAGATAACAGTCCCAATTCCGTGAGTAACTATTTGATGTTTGTGGCATTGCTCAGTCGGGATGTCGCTAGAACAGGAGTAATGACTCAGCTTTCCAGTATGCATTGAGTGGACAAAAGAACAGATGACATCTGTCATAAGGTAAATGGTTGTCGGGAGGTCGCTAGAAGGAGGAAATGAATCAAGCGATTAAGAGACTAAGGTATTTTTGCCTTTAGTCACAAGGTCTCTAGATGAAATAAGGACACGCCTGATCATTCAACGATTAAATGACAACCGTCCGATGAAAGAATTAGATGATCCAACGGCAGTCGCGTAGTCTGGAGAAGAAAGTGCCCCAGGGAAAAGGTCCTCCCGACTTGGCAATTAGGGTATGTCGCAAAGTCGCTATAAACAGAGAAAGGGTACTTTTTAATGATAAGGTAAAGTTAAATTTTATCTTCCGACTAGGCGACTAAAGGTTGTCGTGTGGTCTTGAAATGAAAAGTGAGCATCCAGCGACATAGCGATAACTATAAAGGTTAATAAGTAATGGCTTGTCGCCAAGTCTGGAGAAGGAAGATGAGTTAAAGATAACCCCATGCGACTTAGATTTCCACTTATGTCGCTTGATCGCCAGATGGACTTGGGTCAGCCAAGGTAAAAAACGTGCATTGTCGCCAGGTCTGGAGATCAAACCATGGTTAAAGAAAAGTGCTAGCGACAAAGAGACTTCCTGCAGTCGCGAGGTCGCCAGATCATGAGATCTAAAATGCGGCGGCAAGTGGAAGACATGATAGAACGGATCCCTCGGCGGCCAATCAGATACTTGAATTTTGATTACTGTGCACAAAAGGTAGCTGAGATGTATGACAGAGAACGAATCAAAGGATGACATGTTAGCTGTCTTAAATGGTTTATGATTGCACCAAAGATCTATATTTGAAAATTTGATTTCCTGTCAACTTCGTGCAACTACGGCTAGGTTTTTGAAAGCTCACAGCATGGCAACTTAATGGCAGAACTGACATTTCTAAATTATGAGCTATGTACTCTGAATCAAAATGGCTATAAACAGATGATTGTGCATTCATTCTTGTTCACCGTGCTTTCAAGTTTTCAGAGCTAAGTTGCTAGGTTTTTGGTGAAGTGTGATA
>MU224257.1:816456-834243 GCA_018584345.1 Thuja plicata | reverse complement strand
TGTCCATTTTAGAGTAATATGCATGCTAAATAGTTAAATAGTTGTTTTTAAACTAAATCTTTCATGCTAGGTTGTTTATGTCACTGGTATTTAGCATAATCTGAGGGCTTTTATGTTATTTTCTACATTCATCCTAATTAGAAAGAAATAAGTTGATGTTATGGTTTATATGCTCATTAACCCTTATTTTTCACTAACATAATGACTTATTGAAGTGTTGTGTTACAGATAATAGGTGCACAAATATACACACACATTTCTAGCACCCATCGTGGGGCATGAATTCCAACTTGGCCTCATTTTATATCACTTTTTCACTAATTTGCATGCCCAAATTTTTGTTACAGGGTCATTTTTGGCCATTCAAGATTGCATCTGGGATATGCACTCGCACCATAGAAAATGAGGCTTGCATCCAGGATTTCCTAGATCATTTCTGGTTTAGGATCGCATCTGGTAAGCATTAAATTGCATCTAGTAAGGAAGGTCACATATGGTTTTGTGTCATTTTTTGTCTTTTTGGATCACATCTGGTGAAAATTTTAGTTAACTACATTACTTAACCACTAACGTTTGTTTGTTTGATTTCTTTGGTCTTTTGGATAGCTTAATGATTGTTTGTAGGTTGATATTGATAGTCTTTCATGGGAATTTCTACATAACAGATACTAACTCAGTTTTTCAGGTTGCCAACCCCCATCTTGACTTCTATTTACTTGATTTAAACACTAAGATACATTTTCCAATCTATCAGTAAACTGACTAGAGGACTATGCTCTTTTCCTTTTAAGGAAAATCAGAAACTCACACATCAGTTTATGGGTTGAATAGAATTTGGAGTTAATTGAACAAGCAATCAAATCATATAATTCTTTTAGAATCAATAAATGAACAACACAAATCACTAAATCCTGTGGATCAAAGAACAAGCTCAACTGTATAATTCATTTTTGGGACACAGAAATTGGACAAGCAAACTTACTAAACATTGTGGTTAATTGAACAAGGCAAATCTACTTTCAAGCAATCTTGTTTTCATTAAAATAGGAACATCTAAATCAGGCACAACATTGCTTGAGAGAATGAATCACTTTGCTTGATTATGTTTTGGGAGAAAACGGTTTAGATTGGGAGAGTATGCTCTTCTTCTTTGGAAGAATTAGAAATCTAGACATCCAAAGCTTGCCAATCCTTGGTACATATATTTAAATAGTAGAGGGCCTACCAGTTGAGGAAAAAATCTCCCGAGAATGACCCAAGTGAGGACAGGTTTTACACCAACCCTTCCAACTCACTATAAATAGTTGCTTCCTTATAGGCTAAAGCCTCAAAAGATGGAGCCAGTTTTGTTCATGGAATTTTGACATCATTCCTTGAACATGCTTGGGTGTATGTAGAGTGGAGCCACTTGAATCTTTCTTGCGAGACTACATACATTCAGGTACTCATAGGGCTATATGCCTAAATTTTGCCTTGTGCAATTCTATGGGGGACGATTTCAAATGGATTGCCCAATAATCTACAATAACTTAAACTGAAAGAATTCCTAATTCATTCCAGAAAGGGTGATGATCTTTGTACAAGGCAAAAAGTAATTTCCCCAAGACACTCATCATATTGTGCCCTTACTTGCGTTTGGAGTCGGCTAATACAACATCATGACTAGAGACATTGTGTTCTTGGTGATGGTTGTATTCTGGTTAGCATTTAAGTGTGTACCTGAGTCAGTGAGCAAAGATTTTCATCCTCCACCTAGAGAATAGGAAAAAGATGAGTGTTTGTTTCACCCTCCTAACAATGCAAATATGTTTGACGTGCTTGAAATATCACTAAAAAGATAAAATTCCTTCAACCAAACAATAATATTCAAACCTTTAGATATGTATGTTGTTCACTGGTAAGTCTCCAAACATGATCACAAATCAGACAAATTGCACGAACTTCCAAAACACAAAATTCAAAGCTGGCAAAAAATGGACAAATTCATCATAAGATCACATCCTAGATTTCCCAAATCGCATCTAGTATTTGGTATTGCATCATGTATGCTAGCTCACATTTGGTCAGCACACAGTTGCCTCTAGGATTTAGGCTTGCATCTGGTATCATCAAAGGCTTGCATCTGGGAGCTCGCATCTAGGATAGAGGGTACTTGCATAAGTTTTTTTTAGAAAGTCTTAGTTGATTAGGATACCCTTTTGGCTCTTTAGCTGGTTCCTATTGTCTTTTCTGGTCTCCCTATTGAAATTTCAAAACTCTTTCAAGTCATCTACCTTGCATGCTTAGTCAGTCTTTTATGATCATTTCAATATGTGTGGTCTACCCACTTTCTACCAACAACTTGGTTCCCAGCTCACTATCAGGGCATTCTAACCCTTTGATGCTGGAATCATTTACATCCACCAACAACAAATAATTACTTTTACCTAGACACACCCACTTGAATAGTCTGAAATCCTCACTTGCATTATTGGAAACATTGACCAAGTTGTGAAACAACTTCATGGTTAACACAAGACGCAACAAGTACATGTCTAAAGGATTGAAAGTGCCTCCTAAAACACCACACTTTCAAGGAGAAACTTCTTGTGCTTCCCTTCTTGATCTAGACTCCCCACAAATGGATAGCGACACTCGCAGATGGAGTGAGGCTTTTGAGGAGTATAATGATAGCAAACACCAAAAACCTAAAGATACGAGTGAGGAGGAAGGACCCAGATTTGAACAATGCCCATTTGGATCCGATAGTGAAGGGGAGATCCCTGAAGATGAGTACAAAAAACTCAAATAGAGTAAACGGTTCCACAAGATATTGGAATGGATAATTGATGACAATAAAGAAAAGTACTTCCTCCATCTAGCATCCACCAGTGTCAAATTACCCAAGGATTACGATGTGGAAAATATCAAGGAAAAGGAGGTACCAAATCCTATATCAATTCTCACCAAACAACTCAATTTGATGCAAAAAGAGCTCAAAAACCTCAAACATGAGAAGGAGAAACCCAAAACAAAATACTCTTTGGATGCCATTTGTCCATTTCCTTTTGACAAGAGTATCGCTATGGTCCCATTTCCTCCCAACGTGGCAAGACCCAAGTATGATAAGTACACGGGGGAAACTGACCCACATGACCATGTGAGGGAATTCTGTGCTCTTAGCATAGAATACATGCACGAACCTACATACCTCATGTGACTATTTCCAGGAAGTCTAGGAGGTAATTCCATGGAGTGGTTCTCAAAACTAAATCCTAAGGTCAAGACATTTGAGGAGTTGATCCAATGATTCATCCAACATTACTACTACAACATCCAACATGATGTAACTATGATGGACCTATGTAATACCAAACAGTGAACTGGTGAATCATTTACACACTTCTTACAAAGATGGAGGAAGATTTTTGCACGATATTCAAGGGCCATTCCCAAAACAGAGAAGATGGATATATTCATTAATAATCTGGTGCCTAAATTAAACTACACTTTACAGATGCAAGAATCTCCAAGCTTCAATAGAATAATTAAAAATTCCCTCCGTATTGAGGATGTCATGGTCAAAAGGGGAGAGATCACCCTTGAAAATGAAAATAAAACTAAAAACTCCACCTCCAAGCCTAAATGGTGGAAGCAAAACAAGAATGTTGTTAATGACAGGGTAGTTGACGCCTCTAACATTAATCCTAAACCTGAGGTGTTCAATCTAATCAATAGCATGCAAGCAAGCAAGGATGCTAAGGTAACAACTCCTATACCCAAAGAAAACAATGATAATAGAAAGGGTCGGACATGGACTTCAAAACCCCAAAGAATATTCACTCCTTTGGGAGAGCCTCTTGAGACTGTTCTAAAAACACTATTGGATAACAAAGTTCTTACAATCCTAGATTCCAAACCGTGGGAACCAATGGTCAAACCCAAATGGTGGGATGGTAATTCCTATTGTATCTTCCATAGAAACAAGGGACACAAGACTAATAATTTCCTCAAGCTTAAACATGTCATCCAAGACCTCATAGAAGGAGGTAAAATCAAAGTAGATGGACACACTACCAATGAGGATCATACAACATTCAACAAACCCTTTCCTAATTAAGATCAAGGAGAAACATCTAAACGGAAGAGTAATGAGGTAAACTACACCTATTCCAAAAATGACAATGTGATAAATATGCTTGACATTAAAACCAAATCCATCAATGTGGTCACAATCAAAGGTGTCTCATTCCACTTAAATTCTATAACACGGAGCCAAGCACAGGTCATGATCAAAGAACCTCCAAAACTGACATCGATGTCCAAGGTTCCTATTATAAGTATTCCTAAAGCATCAAAACATGTGGTTACTATTCCTGGAGAAAAATATGACTTGGTAGACCAATTGCAATGAACCTCTACCAAAATTTCCATTTTTGAGTTGCTCAAAATATCTACAGTACATAGGGAAATCCTAGAACAGGCTCTACATGCTGCTAACATCCCAAAGGATATTGATATAGAAAAATTCCAAGCGATGGTCAATCACATTTCTGTGCCACATTACCTCTCCTTTTCTGAAGAGAATGACAAGTCATTGACCCATCTATACAAGCAACCCCTCCATATTGAAGTCCTTATTCATAAATCCTATGTTAGACATTTGATAGATGGATTCGTAGGATTGAATATATGTACACTGGATCTAATCAAGAGACTGGGTCTCTCAGAACAAACAATTGACTCTAGAAGCAAGATAACCATCAAAGCTTATGATGAGGAAGAAAGGTCCTCCAGAGGTCTTATTGTTCTACCTATTAGAGTCAGACCTATTGAGAGGAATGTCACATGTCAAGTCCTAGATCCACCTTTGGCCTACAATATCTTGTTAGGGAGACCATGGATCCATGAAATGAAAGTTGTACCATCTACTTACCACCAGTGCATAAAGTTCCCACATAATGGGGTGGAAGTGACGATTCCTATAGACACTAACTACACTTGCAACAATATCAAAGTAGGTAGCATGATCCCGCACAACAAAGAAGCTATGGGTGCACTCACTCCTGAAACCACCAAGGACATGGTTAGGAAGAGTTTTAGCAAAACCTTGAAACTTGAAGAAACAAGTATGGGAGAGTACAAGATGGACCTGACTCCCTTATTGATAGAACTTCCAGTGTCACCAAGATCCTATGGAAAACCTTCCTCAATATTCACACCTACAACATCTTAGGTGCCCAAAATACAGAAATCAAATGGCATGGTGAGGGCATCCACATCTTCTTCAGATAACATAAAAGAACAGGTAGTCTTGGAATGGCTTTACAAAGGAGAACCGGTGGAGGCTGAGGTTAAAAATGTGAAGATATCCCTAGAACAGTATGGAAAGGGATATGATTTCCTCAAACAGATGGGATGCAAAGGCAAAGGACTTCTAAATGACACAGGACAAGGGCTTACTGAACCTATACCCACGGAGTTCCAAAATACTAGAGATAAGACAGGACTGGGTTTTAATACTAAAACTGATGAACCCACTTCAAAAGAGAGTCCACAATCAGTTAAAGGGAGTGATGAAACAGACAAACTAGCTGAGTAGTGGTCCTATGAGAGATTGTTACATGTTGGCACATAGGACGCCAACTACCAAGGAGAACGCTATGTACCCAACTTTGAGGCACCACAAGATCTTCATGCCCCTTTGCTAGCACAACCTCCCATTCAAGAGGTAGGAGACACCATAGAAATAATTACTCAAGAGACACCCCTACAATAGGATTTACATCCTAACTGGGGGCAATTGGTCATAATTTCACATATCCTACATCTCCCACACTTTGATCCATAGGCAGCTAACTGAATACATTATATAACCATTGCTGAATACTTGAACAGATCTGATGATGAGGTTACTGACTCTCATGACTATGAATGGGAAGAGCTATCTGTTTCCACTAAAGATATTAGAATAGATACAATTTACATGTTTGCGGCTCCCTCAGTTCCTCGTAAAAAATCTAACACTCCTCCCAATGACACTGATAATCCTGAAGCAGAAGAAGAGTTCCTTCCCCCGATCATTGATGGAGAAACTGGTGAATACATAAGTCTAGAAGAATTTCATAGGCTTCAAGCAAGAAGCCTCCTTTTACGGAGAGACGATGATGAGTCTACTGACGAGTCACTAGAGTTTGGTCTGCATATGACTAACAATGACCCTTTTAATGATGATCTCACTCTTATTGATCTAAATATTGAATAAATTAACTTAATAGATCGTGTCATGTTAGTTAATGGTCTTGATGCTAACACAATGCTGTCCTTTCTAGATTCTAACTCCCTAACATTGGTACTTCCAGACCTAATTGATTGGACTGAAACAGATCCTACTCCTATCCTCAACTTTTCCAATGACCACACCCTAGATTTTTATCTCAATGCTTGTGAACCTTACCCTTCTTCCACCAGTGCAAGGAGCAAGAACATGTCACAGGAGGATATCAGGTTTCTTAGTCAAAAAATGAAAAAAAAAAAAAGTGGACTGATGGTGAAAACCACTCTGTGGCAGTATCAGATCCCAAAATAGTAAAGAAAAAAGATGTATCCAATGGTGAAAACCTCTCCGAGGCACCAAAGGATGAGACTCTTGATATCCTCCCTAAACACTTTCAAGAAAGGTCTTCAGTACTAATTGAACCAACACAGCTAGTAAATTTGGGCACTGTTGAAAATCCTCAAATATCACATCTTGCACAATCCTTATCAGAAGAGGAGAAGGCATAGTTCACAGAGTTCCTAAAAGAGAAGAAGATCAAGTTTGCATGGTCTTATACTGATATGCCAGGGCTAGATCCTAATCTGATCATGCAACACCTATCTATAGCTCCCAGGATCAAGCCCATGAAACAAAAGCTTAGAAAGATGCATCCTCATGTGGCATTATTGGTAAAAGCAGAGCTAAAAAAGTTATCAAAAGATGGATTTATTTGAGTCATTGCCTATGCAGGGTGGATCTCTAATGTGGTCCCTGTGTCTAAATCTGATAAATCTATCAGGATCTGTATGAACTTCAGAGACTTGAACAAAGCATGTCTGAAAGATGACTTCCCTCTAACTAACATTGACATGATCATAGACCTTACAGCAGGCTTCCAGATGTATTCATTAATGGATGGATTCTCAGGCTATAATCAAATCAAGATCGCCCCTGAGGATCAAGAGAAAATTGCATTCACATGCACATGGGGCACCTTTTGCTGGAATGTCATTCCTTTTAGGTTAAAGAATGCTGGTGCAACATATCAAAGAGCCATGACAACAATATTCCATGACATGATGCATAAAAACATGGAGGACTACGTAGATGACACATTGGCTAAATCCAAAGAAAGAGGTACTCACATTGCTGACCTAAGAAAAATATTGGATTGAATGGAACAGTTTCAACTCAGGCTCAACCCAAAGAAGTGTGCCTTTGGGGTCCAATCAGGAAAGCTCCTAGGATTCATTATTTCAGCAAAGGGAATTGAGGTAGACCCTGCTAAAGTTAAAGCTATACTAGAGATGGCTCCTCCATGTAACATCAATCAAATGAGGATGCTACAAGGAAGACTTCAATCCATCAAGAGATTCATGTCCCAACTTTTAGATAGGGCACAACCCTTTACAAAATTACTACATAAAGGGGTTACCTTCAAATGGGATGAACACTATGAAGCAAAATTTAGAAAATTGAAGGGAAACTTGGCTACTCCTCCTATTCTTATGGCGCATATTCATGGAAAGCCCCTACTCCTATACATTTCAGCTAAAACTATATCCCTAGGAGTATTACTGGCACAAGAGGATGAGACCAAGAAAGAAAGAGCTATCTATTACATTAGTAGAACACTGGTCGCCTATGAGCTCAATTATAGCATTATTGAAAAAGCATGCTTAGCAGTCATCTTTGCATCACAAAAATTGAGGCACTATATGCTCTCTCATATAGTAAAGCTCATTGCTAAAATTGATCCTCTAAAGTACCTTTTAAGCAGAACAACATTAACCAGACCTTTGGAAAAATGGGTCCTAATTCTAAGTGAGTTTGACATTGAATATGTAGAATGGAGAGCTATCAAAGGACATGTCCTTGCAGATCAATTGGCTAATTCACCACTCTAGGATGATGAACCTTTAAGAATTGAATTCCCTAATGAAACAATCATGCACCTAACTAAATATCCATGGAAGATGTACTTTGACGGTTCATTCACTCAACAAGGCTCTGGAGCAGGGGTCCTATTCATAACTCCTCAAGGTTACAAGATTCCCAAATCTTACAAATTGATGTTTCCATGCACCAACAATATTTCAGAATATGAAGCATTGGTAAATGGCCTTAAGCTAGCTATGGAGTGGAAGATTATAGAATTACACATATATGGTGACTCTCAACTAATTATCAATTAGGTCAATGGGGAGTATCAAACAAAACATGAGAAGTTAATGCCCTATAAGCAACTAGTTGATGACTTGAAGAAGTACTTTGTCTTCGTCACCTTCCAGCAGATACCAAGATCAGAGAACAAAGCTGCAGACGCTATGGCTACCTTGGCCTCCATGTTACAACTAGAAGAACATCAATTTTGCTATGAATTCTTAGTGGAAGAACTATCCTATCCTGCATTTGATACCCCTGAATACCAGGTAATATGTGCTTTGAATACGCCAGACCAATCTCAGTATGCCAATATCATTGCTTACCTCTCCGAACAAACCATCCCTAACAATCTATCTAGAAATGAGAAAAGATCCCTGATTAGGACAGCATCACGTTACGTCCTCATAACTAAAAACCTATATCAATGCGGTATAGACGGTACACTTCTTAGGTGTTTAGAACTCGAAGAGTCTGATGTAGCATTAAAAGAAGTCCATGAAGGTGTATGTGGATCAAACTCTAATGACTTTTCATTAGCCAAGAAACTGCTCAGAGTTGTCTATTACTGGCCTACCATGGAGAGAGATGCTATTCAGTTTTCAAAAGCATGTCTTAAATGCCAGACACATGGAAATCTTATCCATGCTCCTGCCAGAGAACTTATACCTTTCATAAAACATTGGCCATTTCAGCAATGGGCCTTTGACTTGGTTGGACAAATATATCCCAACTCTTCAAATAGACACAAGTTCATCATTATGGCCACTGAGTGTTTCACAAAGTGGGTTGAGGTCGTGTCGCTAATCAAAGCCACTGACAAATAGGTGGCTATGTTCATTCTAAACTATATTATTTGTAGATATGGGATACCATCTTCAATTGTAATAGATAATGGGGGCCAATTTAAAAATCAAGACATTGATGACCTTTGTGAACAGTTCCATATTACTCAACATTGCTCCTTAATCTATTATCCTCAACTGAGGCATCCAACAAAAATATTCTCAAGATTAAACACAGAACTGTGAGTAAGTCTGGCAGAGAATGACATCTACAGCTAAATCTAACACTATGAGCCTATAGAAAAAGCATAAGAACACCAACTAGAGCCACGAAATTTTCTCTAGTCTATGGCATGGAAGCAGTACTACCTATTGAGGTTGAAATCCCATCTTTGCAGATATCTTTACAAGGTCTTGTTACTGATGAACAATACCACATAGATAGGGTGAATTCTCTAGACCTACTAGATGAGCGTAGACAACAAGCATTTGATCACCTCAAAGTGTATCAAGCACGTATGTCCAAGGGGTACAACAAGAAGGTCAAACTATGAAAATTTGAAGTAGGAGATCTCGTCCTCAAGGAGAATCCTAAGAACTAGCCTAACAAAGAGCAGAAAGGAAAGTTTGAACCTAACTGGCTGGGACGTTATGTTATCACTGCTACTTTTGGGACTGGAGCTTATCAACTGGTTACACCTGAGGGATACATTCTTCTAGATCCTATCAACACTCTACATTTGAAGTGGTTGATGTTTGGCTAGCAGAGCCTGTACAACAAAAATTTTTACAAAATACCAAAAACATTCAGAAAATTGATCCTGAAGAAATCCAAAAACAATGGAAAATGTCCTACAAAAAGGGTATCCTTGGTGAAAACTTGGCAAATAGGCCCCTTGATACTACAAAAACACTCAAAAAAGCAAAAATAGCAAAAAAAATTGAAAAAAAGAAAAGTGCCTTGATGAGCACTTGGTAAAATAGGCATCTTGGTAACAAAAAGAAAAAAGAAAAGATCTTGCCAAGTGGTGAAAACTTGGCAATCAGGTGTCACTTGTGTTCTGTGCTCCATCTATCAATGCACTACTGATACTAAGCCTTCATAATTACACATGTGCTCATACGTTGACTTCATTTCCTACATGGCTATCTTATCCTTACTTGGGATTTGTCTACATCTACGTCTTAGAAATAAGTCATTCTACACTGGGGGCATCTTTGCTAGTATGGTAGGTTATGGTTGCTAGGTTTCTCTAGGATGGTTTGCCTCATGAACACAACGTTTCTTGATATATGCAAAACAATGTCACTTTCCAAAACAAGGGTGTCTTTTCAAACATCATATATCTAGACATGACATTTTCAATGACAACATTCCTACAAGGCTATATTAGATCGCAAACATAAATGGATTATCCTATCAATGTACAAACATGGAACAACATATTGCTTGTATTTCAATTTTCTGATTGACGAATCTTTACTGTGTTTGACATATGAATGAAAAAGTACTACTTAACCACACAGTTTGATATTTGTTTGATTATGATTCTTCGAATGTCTTGATGATGTTTTCAACTAGGGGCATCTAAGTAATTATAAATTTTATTTGATTGATTCACAATTGATAATTTATTATGTCTTCTTAGTTACTTAATGACGTCTACGCAAAGACAAAGAGTCACAAGGATAGGGGGCATAATGTTTTCTTGATTTTCTGCGTATGGTGATTGTTCCAAATAATCCTATAAATTTCACCTAACTTGGATGTTTATGATAAGAGCTTCCACTATGGGTGGATAGCCGCATATATCTCGATCTTCATTATGTGTAAACTACAGTGAGGTTGAAACATTTTCCATGTCTTTTTTCTAATCCAGATTCTCACTAAGGTATATGAATCATAATATACCCAAGGATATGCATTTTCAAGGTCATTGCGGGTCCAATATCTTGCCTTAATCAAAATCTGGTATATTAAAAGGAAGGTGACTATCTTGTCATCTTGGCTCCTATGCCTTGATGCCTAAGTTTATTTCTGACATTTCAATAAAACATAGTATTCATATTATCATAATATTAGTGGGTATTAGTGATGGTTGTACTATCAGGTGGTTTCCATTCTGACAGAGTGCCCAATGATGATGAAAAACTATACATTTGCATACCAGTGACAAAGTCCTAAGATTCTACATAACATTACATTTTTGATAAATTACATGGAATATAAACAAGAAAGAAGAAGCATTAAGGGCATTTTGAGCTCTAATTAATTTAATTTTATTCTTCTAAATCAAGTTAATTAAATCATCCATATTACTGATACATCTATCATTGCACATCCATAGCATACATTTTGCATTCATGAAAAGAAGCAACAAGAAAATACTAAAACAAAGCATCCATGTATTGCATTTTTACTTTTTCATAAAGTGCATCTATACATCTATATTGCATGAAAGGAAAATCAAAAGAAACATACATTTGCATCTTTACATAAGTATCATTTAAAACATATTTATATCAGTAACCACATCCAATCATAAAATGATATCATCATCTAAATCTAGCTCATCAAAGAGACCAAGATATCATCACATGTGCAAATAAAATCTATCAACGGAAAGGGAACCCATGAAACATATCAAAATTAGGAAGTTGCATCAGTGTATATATATATATATATATATATATCACCACATGGTACAGATCAAAATATGGAACAAACTATATAAAGAGTATCAGAGTATCAGTGAGACAGGATGAATCAGATATACATGTATGAATGTCAGGTACAAAAGTGGATCTCAGCAGGATCCAAATATACAATGTGAGCTCAGATATACAAAAATATGACAAAATAGTTAGCTCTGGCTCCCCCCCTCTCCCTGATTTGGTGGAGGATAAGGAGGTACAAATGGAGGAGGAGGAGGCATCGCCCCCTTAGACTGCTGGGCTAACCATGAAAAAGATATTTCCATATGCCCCTCTAGAACTGCTACATGATAAAGAGCATAATAATACATAGCCCTCTATCCCTAATGAGTAGCTATCCGGGCTTGTATGTCTTTCTCTATGCAGAGTCTCTCCATCTGCCTATCCCTGTCTAGCAGTAAAGCATCTAATATAGCCAGTCTAGAATCTGGTGCTATAGCCCTAGCCTCTACTGTTGTCACTCTGGCCTCTAATGTTGTAATCTGAGCCCTCAGCTACTCCCTCTCCTACTCACATCTAGAAAGGGGACCTCCATCTCTACCTATATCCTAATCCTGAGACCTATCCTATCCCCTATCTTGTGGTCTATCATGTGACCTCTACTATCTCTGTCTCTGCTGATCCCTAGTAAGGAGCAGACCAGGATCTCTCTGTGGGGCTACAAATCTAAATCAAGTATGCTGACCCTCCCCACTCCCATTGGCAACCTTTGCATGGCCACCCACTGCGTCACCACCCCTATCATCTCCCCCATCATCCTCATCAGGAGGAGGATGCCTACCATCTTTTCCATCTTGGCCACCATCTTGACCTCAATGTCTACCTGGGGCCCTATCTCTCCATGCTCCTCCTCTCCCCCTGGCTAGATGACCCTCAAGATCATAATCCAAAGGCTCCTCTATGCAAGGAATGATCTCCTCTGGTACTATAAAATGAGGAAATGGGTACTAAAGCATCTCCGTAGCATATCCATCAGAGACACCTGCATCAGCAACATCAAGGTGGAGATCCCAGTCTACTTTGACCATATCATGAATCTCTTGGTGAGTTGTCTCGTACTATAACTAAGCACCCCACAATGCTACCTCATCCTGGATCCGTGCATACACAGTGATATCTTGTATCCTTCCCTTATGGTGGCCATACTATCTTAGCACCCGGGTATGGATGAACTACTCTATGATGTATCTGGTCCTCCCAATAAGATGCCAGCTCTGAAATAAAAAGGGTACCTACCGTGCATCTGAGGTCCACTCCTCACAATCTAAATATGGTCGCCAAACAACCTCAGTCATATCATCAAAAAGATGATGCCAGTACTCAACCTTGCCCAAATGGGGCTGTTGAATAAGGCTGACATACATGTATACATAAGGCTGCTCTAGTGCCCTCTATCTATCTACAATTGGCCATGTAATAGGGATGTGATCCTAGGCCCAGATCTAAAGAATCAAAATCCCAATGGTCATGCTCTGATTGTAATGGTATACTATCTCGTGCAACTCTCGATACATATGGGCTAAAATACAACTACCCCATGCAAATCTCTATCTCTGGATAACCATCTTCTCTAACATACCTACCTAATTGACCATGAATCCATGCTGACCTCTATCTAGCATCAGGATGCCACCTATAAAACCTACTAAGTACATAGATAAGTGATCATAATGATCAACCATATAGTCCCATGACAGATATCTCAGATCGATGGTGTCATCCTAGAAATATCTACGTGCAGCACTAATAACCACGCCACCTCTTGACTCAAAGTATACCTCCTGGCCCATAATCGGCACACACAATATCCATCATACATCCTCTGGAGTAACTATGATCTCTCTGGTCGGAAGATGGAAGGTGTTGTGCTCTGAGTGCCATCTTTTGGCCAAAGCAATCAACAACCCTCAGTTTACCCCTATCTTAGGTAAACCTATCAATGAACATAATCCACATCAGATCATTGTGGACTACTCATCATCAGAAAGTAGTCCAGATAACGCAAGCACACGACCTAGATATGTGCCTCTAAAGGTGAGTACCTCAAAATCTACCTGTGTTTAACACATACAAAGGTAAAATCTATTTTCTATCTACTAAGGAGATGCAGTATCCTGATCAACTAAGTGATTCAAGGTCCACAACGTGAAAATAGTTCAAAAGGATAACAATCCTAACTCTATAAACCAGATACAATCCTAAACCAACAGGGTGTGATGTATTTTACAGGATGCGATCTAGGGTATACCAGATGTGATGGAGAATATTGGGTGCAATCCCCAACATACGGGATGTGACCTTAAAAATAGGGTATGAGCCTAAAAAGATTGGGTACAAAATAAAGTCAAAATAGCATACAAAACAAGACAAAAACAAAAAAATAGGATGCGATCCAAAGTACCCTGGATGTGACACAGAAATCCAGAGAAACCAGATGCGATCCAGGATATCCTGGATATGACACGGGTTTTACAGGTTGCAATCCGGAATCCCAGATGTGATTCAAAATTGAAGGGGTTGTAAAAGCTACAAAAATGCATGAAATTGAAATTTGCAAAATACACGAGGTAGTTTTATGAGAACTTACCGGCGGTGGGTAGTCAGCCGGGTGCTGATGTCGGTGGCTCATCTTGAAATTATGCTTCCTCAAAGGGACTACCATCTTCTCTACAGAGCTCTTAGAATTGCTATGGAGGAAAGTGAAAATGAATAGTGAAATGGTAATTTTTGAGGCTTATATTGGTCTTTTGAGCCATTTAGGAGTTCTGAAACTCCTCCTAGACAATTATAGTTATATTTCTATTCTCTTTTTGCTCAATCGGGAACTAAATCGAAGGTGCCTACAATGTTTTCAGCAGCACAATCCCATTCTTACGACAATTTCCAAAACTATAGATTTTCTTCATTTGTTCCAAGAATCTGTCTGAATGTACGTTTTATCATGAATCTTGGTCTGATATCATTTTATCCATCTCACCATGCACATTTTCACGTAATTAACTTGGCACTAGTGTGTTTATTTCTAAACACACCATCTTTTTCCACTTCTTCTACTCCATTCTTTCTTGTCCTAACTGCTTCCTGCAAGTGATGCGTTCTTTCAACTGAGGGATTTTATTCTTTTCCTTCAATTTTGTTCCTAAGGGGGCATGATCACACTATCATCAATTAATTTTTTTTCTTGAAATAGCATTAAAGTGACTTCATTATCAAACAAACTAGGGGTATAACAGTTTTCTTGACTAAAGTCAGAACTGTTGGATAGAAAGCTTTGGTTCTCATAAGCTGGATATTTTGTGCTTCCTCATTTTTAAAAGATTCTTATTAAGCTCCTCGTAGCTTCTTACTAACTTTTGGATGACAACCAAGTTTAGAATCGGTATTATCAATCTTTGGATGACAACCAAGTTCAAAATTGGTATCTTTAAGATCTTTCATTTATCTTTGGATGAAAACCAAGTTCAAAATCAATTCAATTAGTTTTGTTCGATCAAGTGCAAGAATAATCTCATCAAAATTTTGTTTGACAACCAAGAACAAAATTATCAATCTTTCTGAAGTCAAAATCAAAAACTTTCTTTGAATCAATGCCCTGCTCACACATCAATTCAAAGAGGGGCAAATGTAACCACCTAAATTTGGTCTGCTCCAACTATGGACCCTATTTACCCTAAGTGTGATCATACCCCCAATTATGTCATGACAATGTTACTTTGGCATAATTCATTTTAAAATCAAATTTAATGTCCTAGGTGATTTTTATCACTGAATTATATAAACTATTATAGCCATACAATTTAAATCAATTCAAAACCATTTAAATCAAATCAAATTCAAAAATGGCTATAGTATTTAATTATAAAGGAATTAAATAAATCCCTAAATCAATTGACCACTTGCAAATAACCCATTCCCCTAGCCTATTTAATTTAGTTAAAATGGCTATAGTCCTCTTAATTATTAAAAAGCAATAAACTGCTTAAATAATTAAATTCTTATATTTTAAATGAAATAAATAAGTTTAATTCATTTCATTTATATTCCCTTAAACCCCAACCTAACCTATCTCAACCACTTCTACCCTGGGTTCTAACCCATCTCAACCTATTCCACCCTTGCTAATCTAATCCTAATTCTAAATTCTACCCCAACCCACCTCCTAATGTTGTCACATTCCATTAAGAAATGATTAACAACTCAACCCCCTTGAGAAAATAAACTTTCTCAAGCATGAGTTTCCTAAAGGACCAACTTGCCAAGTTGAGTCTTACACTCCCCCATGCCTCTTAAATGAATACCATTAATAACCCTTAATGGATATTCCCTCTTGCCTAGCCCTCATTAATGCTCAAGGCATTAATGGCTCTTACATCTCATTAATGACCTTAGGGGCTCCATTAATGAACCTTGTCTCCCCTCTCTCTCTCTCTCTCCCATTCCTCTATAAATTGAAGGGATTTAGAGCTCATAATAAGCCTCAAATTTTGAATTGTAGTGTTGTTATGCCAATATTTTGAAAGAATATCAAAGTATTGTTATGCTACCCATTTCTTCCTAGCTTCATACACACTACATTAGTCACTTTCTCATATGTTTATAATGTCCATTTTAGAGTAATATGCATGCTAAATAGTTAAATAGTTGTTTTTAAACTAAATCTTTCATGCTAGGTTGTTTATGTCACTGGTATTTAGCATAATCTGAGGGCTTTTATGTTATTTTCTACACTCATCCTAGTTAGAAAGAAATAAATTGATGTTATGGTTTATATGCTCATTAACCCTTTTTTTTCACTAATAGAATGACTTATTGAAGTGTTGTGTTGCAGATAATAGGTGCAAAAATATACACACACACAGTCTACTAAGCTTGTAAAATGTGCTTTGAAGCTTGTTAGGATGTTGTCTACATCATCAACTGATTGAATTTTTGCTACTTTCTTGTCTGCAAGCACTAGGTCATTCAAAATGTTTACTAATTCCAAGAAGAGAGGGTTTCTCATAACCTATTTCTCTTTGGCTTTTTCCATGGCTAGCACACTAATATTTATTAAATCTTCTTCTCCCCATGCTTCCAAACTTGCTGAGTTAGGAGTTAAACTTGACAACAATGAGTTTGATGGTTGAATGGAGGGTGTGAATATAGTATTCAGATTAGTATCCACGCATTCACTTTTTACTGGGATTTCCATAGCTGGTATCTCATTAGTTTGATTGTCGTGTTCTTTATTCAAATCTGTTGAATCATTAGGGGCACTTCATCTTGCTGTAAGGATGTGTCATCAGTGCATACCTCCTTTATTTCTTTAGTGCTTACAAATGCTTTATCAACTTTGTCCATATCATTATCAGAAGCTGTCATGGATATCTTGATACTATCAATCACTATAGTATCCCTTGAATCTTTTTCTATGTCAGAAGTTATTGAGACTGAGGACGTTGACACTTGTGGACCTGTCTTAGGTGCATTCTGAATTACTGGTTTTGCAACCTGTTTAGGAGGAACTCGAGTTGCCTTAAGTATTTTTTTAGTGGCTAATATTCACCAATTGCCTAATTTTTGAAATTTAAGAATCCAAATTTGGCTAATAATTCAAGATTTAAGGTGACCTAAATCGCCAAACTTTTACAAAATTTTATGTTAGAAATATTGTAATCGCCAAATAATTTATTTTATTAAAAATTTGAACTCAAATATTCACCTAATATTTGATAGATGGTTAGATTCAATTTGCCTAAATTTTATCAGTTATTATAGAGATCCAAATTAATTCACCAATAATATATCATAACTGTTAGTTATAGTAGGGTTGTGTCACCAATATTAGTTGTCATTATTGATTTAAAATATAATCTAGTGATCTTCATTATATTCCATGAGGCAAAA
>MU224257.1:783518-816406 GCA_018584345.1 Thuja plicata | reverse complement strand
TTGTCATTATTGATTTAAAATATAATCTAGTGATCTTCATTATATTCCATGAGGCAAAAATGTTACTATCTTATTTGTAACGCTTATTAGGGCTAAGATTTCCTTTGGATTGTTGATAAATCAATGAGACTGAAGAAATCTTGGGTCCTATTATAATAATAAAAATAATGATACATTCATCTCACACAATACAATGAGGATTATTTGATTATATTTTAAATAAATGGTAGAAACTAGATACTATATAGTTCCCTTAAACCCATCAAATATTTTCATAGTTAGCCTAATAATTTTCTGTAAGAACTCTTTTTTCTTTAAATATAATTATTTTCGATGGTCATTAATGAAATTTTGGTTATTGCTTGAGATTCACCAATATTTTCTACAAAACAATTTGTGATTAAAAAATATTCGCCAATATAGATAATTTGTTTTCCCAAAAAATTGAGAGATTCGCCAATAGGAATTAATTTTTTTAAAAATAAAATGAGAGATTCGCCAGGATTTTATATTTTTTTCTAGAGGGGGTTTCTTAAAGTTATCCCTAGTTGCCTTAGCTGTAGGCGCCATTGATGGATACATATGTCTATCTAGAAATACTTGCTCAAATGCTTCATGAGTCTCTTCACCAACCAGATGATACTCCTTGTTCATGATATGGAGAATTCTTGGTTTGGTTCTTAGGTGCGGTTTTACTAAATCCATCAGAATGACTTTCTCATCATGTGAGCACACTGGGAGAAGACTATCCAATGTTTCTTCTCTAATCCTCATATCCTCTTCAATTTCTTGCCTCTTTAACATATCAAGTATGTTCCATACTTTGTCTGGTATGACATTTTTGAGTTCCAATACTGTCCTTTTGAACTTAATCATGTGAGCGATGATCATATAATGAATCTCTGATTTGTCTATCTCTTGATATTTGTCATATACATTCTTGAGAGATTCTAGTCTTCCTTCATTATCAATTTTGTTCCTTAAGACATTAAGACTAGGTTTGAATCCTACCTCAGGAGGGGCTTGTGTGTTATTTACCTTGCTCCTTGTAGTTCTTGAGGATGGATGACTTGTGGGAACTTGCTTCTTCCTTCTAGCCATCTTTCTAGGTACTGATGGTGGAGATGCTTCTAGATCAATGGTGGTTGATGGCACAGATGTATCTTGATTTGATTTCTTCTTCTTCTTCTTAGGCATATCATCAATTTTTTCTATTTTTACTTCTGTGGGAGTCTTCTCAAGTTCTTTGGCAATCTTAGCTTCTCTAGCTCTGTCAATATCTTCTTGTGTGACACCATAAACTTTTAGGATATTTGAGGTAATCCTTGATGCCTTCCTTTTGTTGTCAGCACTATATAAGACATAATCAACTTGATTTGTCTTTTCTCTATAAGTACCCCATCTAGGTTCATTGGAATCCTTGGGCATAGATAGGAGGACTTGTACATAACCTTCCAAAACATTTTCTTCAACTTCATAACCAAGAGGGTGAATCCATTTTGTTCTAGGCTCAACTGCCTCCATGCAAGTATAGTCAGTCTCCACCATGAAGCATATGGTGTCTTTGTACTTCTTAACAATTTTCTCATGTATCCTGAACCTCTTCTACATCTTGATCTTGAAAGTTTTGATATCCATGTCCATAGAATCCTTTGCACTACTCTCTGATGTAGCTTTTATTGATATCTGAGACATAGTGGGCTTTCTCCTATCTAGATAAAGATTTGCAGCTTTACCAACAATGTGGAAGTATAAATAGATGATCAAAGAGCCAAACCTGAATATCTTTCTCTTTTCATGCTTAATGGCTTTGATATTATCTATCAGATATGCACGCAATAATTCACAGAGATTGTACTGAGTGTTATCTCTTACTATCCTTATTACTATTAGAACTATTGCTGTAGACACACTATTCAGTCTGCTTGCTTGCTGAAACTTGTATCCAAGTATCACAGTGAGTAGTTTGATGTCTTTCTCCTTAATGGGATCAACAGTCATGCTGCGCCTATCATTTCTAGATAAGCAGACTTGTTCAACCTGCTTCTTAACATCCTTGCCAGTATGAAGAGCTGGTCCAGTCTTAAGAAGTCCAATCATCTCATGAATTAGATCTATAGTGATGCAGAAAGGAACCTCACATATCTAGTATAGATCATCATGTATCCTGCTCAGTAATATCTTCACCCATTCTGACTCATAGAACTTGTGTACATTGGAATACTCAAAGATAGGGTTATCAGTGAGATGCACATATTCATCCTTGAATGTATAGTCTGGTTTCATCATAGAAACCATGAGAGATATAATGTTGTTGTCTCCAACTATTTCCTTCTTGCAATAAACATATGCGTAGATGTCTTCTACATGTATGACTCCAAGCGGAGTCCTAGAGAATGCTCCTTCGACATCATCTAGTATGGACTTGAATGGATGCTTCTTAAAAACAAATCTCTTCCTTTTAGCAATGTTGAATATAACAGGGGTTGCCATACTTACTTGCAACTAGGTTAAGTAGGGTTTCACGATGATTCTGAAATGACGTGACTACTAGGGTTCTGATCTAATCATTAATCCATTCAAAAACCAACTAATCCTTTAAGCTGTAGTGCTTTGATGCTCGATGCTTATCTACTTTCTGAATGCTCCAATCTCAAATGCAAAGTGAGGTTTTTGAGATCTTTTTCCAATTTATATAAAGATCAATTTCATTTAATGCTCATTGTCGTAAAGCGGTTTACAAAGATAATTTCAAACTTTATTCTGGATGAAGTAAAGGCAATGCGTGAATGCATACAACCTTAATTCATGATCACATGCATGAATCCATAGGCACATACTTAGAGGTGAGTATACCAGCCACGTAGGGGTTCATAGCTAGAATAGCTCCCCCTAAGACCATGAGGGTCAACTATCTAGAAGTAGAAGGTGCGTCCACTGAGGCTGCATCTACTACCTTGTTCTCTTCATTATCCTTCTTTACTTTGACCCATATTTTATCTAATTTAGCTTTAGCTTCCACAAACTTAACTTCTCTTGATTCTTCAAACAAAGAATTCTTAGGGTTCTCTTGTCCTTTTGTTCTTGATTTGCAAGACCTTGAGTTGTGTCTAGCCTTTCCACATGAATGACAAATGATAGGAGGTCTGATGTTGTTATTCATCATGCTGCATTTCTTGGATGTGTATCCATTGTAATTACATATCTGACATGTAGTGTTCTGCAAGTTTCTTTGAGGTTGATTTCTTTGATTGAATTGAGTTTGATTCCTTTGGTTCAGTTGTGGTTGATTTCTTTGATTTGTTCTGCAATGAATAGCCCTATGACCAAACTTATTGTAGAAGTAACAGTAACCATTTAAGGGTCTTACATTCTTACAATCCCTTGCCAAGTGTCCATGCTTGTTATAGGCATAGAAAGTATGGTTGAATTCCTTGTGCTTATCTTTTGGTGGTTCTGCTTTGGTCTCTTCCTGATTCTCAGTTTTCTTTTCTTCTGAAGATTCTGTTTGAGCTTTCTTTCTTTCTTGTAATTTGAGTTGATCTCAATTTGAGCTAAACTATATCCCATACCAGTGGTATCACCTTTTAGCTTTTGTGCATAGAGCTGTGATTGAATCAGATAAGAGCTTGTGTGTAGTATATCAATCTTGTCTTTTGCTCTTGATAATTCAGATTCAATTTTGTTCTTGATATTTTCCAATTCCAAGATTTTCTTTGTTCTTCTCTTCAATAGCTGTTAAGTTATCAGTTAACTAATAATTTAATTCTTCTACCTTATCTTTTAGAGACATGTTCTCTTCATTCAATTTCAAATCATTGGTAGAGAAATATTTCAGATCTTTCCTTAGTTTCTTGATAAGCATTTGTGAGCCATCAAATTTTAGTTTAAGTTCTTCATTTTCTTTCTCAGATCTATCTAGATCTTCAATGGCTTCTTCAAGATTCTTTTCTAGATGTTTGAATTTTGCTGAATCCATGATCTCCTCAAGTGGTTAAACTTTTCTCTCAGAGGACTAGAGCTCTGATACCAATTGTTGGAAACACTGAGAGGGGGGGGGGGGGGGGGGGGAANGGGGGGGGGGGGGTGGTGAATCAGTGTTTAGCTAATTATTCAATTTCAGCACTTCAAACATAAATCAATTAGATATCACTTGAAGCTTAACACAAGATCACATAACACATAATATGATTATGGGGAAACCTTAATTAGAGGAAAACTCCGGTGGGAATTAGTACCCACAAATATTGTAGTAGTCTAATGAACTTGTTAAAGTTCCTTTGCTTTTTTAGGAGCAGTCTTTACAATGCAAGTACAATAACCTGGTTAAGGGTCTGACCCTGTTAGGAGTCTTTTACAAACAACCTTGTTAGGGTTGATGACTCACTGTTCAAGAGCTCATTTCTCAATAAGAAAGAAGGCTACAACCTCATGTGAATAGATATGCACTATATCCAAAAGTGAACTGCTGTATGTGACACAAATGTTTGATCAGTTCCAGTTATGCGCTTATGCTCTTATCTTCTTTAAGGACTCTATCTCATTTTGATATCTTCATACTACTCTTCTTATATTTCTTCTCTAACTATTTCTTCGACACTTCCAATATATATATATATGCCTGAATAGACATGACTATAAACAAGACCTTAGTCGGCCCAAAAACAACATTCACAATGCTTCCAAACAAATTGGCTTAAGTGTGTTTACAAAAATGTTTAATACATGATTAAAAACTTATTATAATAGGCACTTAGCCTTTACATAACAAAAGATTATACGCTAATCAAAATCATGAAGTCAACTTCATACTCTATATTTTGAACTTCTAGTGTATTTGTTCTTTCTGTAACTTGTCCATACTGCCATTACATACCATGTGTGCATAGGATAAGCATAACAAAATACCATAGAGCTTAAGTCTGAATGCGTATATCATTTTGTGATTGTAGGCATGTGCGTTGATGCCCTGATCGACTGCAAGTCACTATTTTGTTCTGTCTTCTACACTTAGTCAATTTTCACTTCATAGTTTACTGTCAAAACTTCATATGACTTTGTTGCCATAATGACAACACAAAATAAGACATATACTCCCTGGGAGTCAACTTGCCACCAGATTTGTGGGTTCCATCCCCACCGCATTTTTTACCTTCTAACAAGGGTTTCTACGATACCAAAATATATGTGTTATGTGTATTTGAGTTTCATGAATGTTTTATTGTTTTGATTACATGCATTTACATTTTTGCAATGGTATTTCATGTATGGTGAAAGAAAACTACTTAGTTAGTTAATATAGTTTATGTTTACAAGGATTTGTTTTGTAAATCTTTTAAGGGTACTGATGCACGCCTCCCTTCTCAGTACACACCTTTCTGTCATTCCAACACTTACCACATAACATAGAGGTTTACCATTTCTTATGTTACATTTAGGTGAACCTGACTTAGTTCATTTCTATTTTTATTTTAGTGTTAGATTCCCCTTCTTTGTATTTATATCTCGTTTATATGCATGATAGTTAGATCATATCTTTCTTTGTATGCATTTTATTAGTGAAAATTTACATTACATTGTAGTTTCATGCATAAATTTGATAGTTAATTTTTCTTGGATTACATATTTCTTTCAAATTGCACTATATTTCTCTTTCCTTTCATTCCCTTGTGCATGAGCTTTGTCACTTTGAGTCCAACCTATAGTATTCTAGTTAGAAGAAGCTTTAGACTTATGGGTTCCTTTGATACCAAACCCTCCTTCTTTCCTGGGAATTTAGATGAGACCAACATGTATCTTAGTGATCCCAATCCTATCATGGAGAATAACTCTTCTCATTCTTCACATGATGAAGAAGAAGCATTAAGGTTTCCTCCTACTCAATTCCAAAATCTTTCCCATGAATTTAAGAAGTTTGAACATTGGCTAGGTCAAGAAAACAATAATCCTGAAGCTCTTTCCATTATAGAAAGCTTAAGGAAATTTATTCACAATGATGAACATGGTGTTGTAAACAGTTATTAATGGCTAGATGCTCTTGCACAATGACTTTACTAACACTCTTCTTAAATTATTAAATAACCTTTGTTATTTAATTAATTTGTGTTTTTCCACTATATCCTAAGTTCAAATTTATCATTTCTCTTCAATTTTGTAATTAAAAGTGATTTTAATTAATTACTTAATTATTAAACGTCTAAATCCATGTTCATCAAATATTCTGCTATAAAGTAATTAAATAATTAACATTATTTAATTAATATTCCCTTTTTTGTTATTATTATACACATGTTATAATTACATTTAGTAAATCAAATCTCCACTCATAACTAAATAAATAATATTTATTTAATTAAAACTAGTTATTCATCTATAAAGTAATTAAATAATTAAATATTATTTAGTTATTCCCTATATCAATATATTTAATTAAATAATCATATTATTTAATTAAGTGTTTCTTATTTTTATTATTATTATTATGTAATAATTAATTCAATTTCCCTCTCATAATTAAATAAATAATATTTATTTAATTAGTCGATAGGCTATTCTTGGTGGGAATTCCACCGAAACATCATATTTCACGGTTGCCGAAAAGGTGAGACTTCTGGAAATGGTTTATGTTGTGAAACAAGAGCAATTATTTCCCATTATCTCACGTCAAGCATGAATTTTTTCTCGGCTGCTTAAAAACATACCATTCACGGTAGTTCCAGTGCATTGTGCAACAATTTCAAAGCATGTGATTCATAAGAGGTTTTGGTTGCCAAATTTTTCCATTGGTACTTTCTGGTTTCATGGTTGAAACACTCATGAATGCACATTACAGTGCAAGACAATTTTGAAGAAGCAAAATAGGTGAATCTTACATGGAATGAAACATTTAACATGCCAAGTTTTTGTGGATGCCACTTTCCATCATTTCAAATGCATAATAGATCATCTGATTGCCAGTTGTAGACGACATGCAGTACTTTTTTTGTTTAGAAATTTAGTCACTACCAAATGAATCCACATACCTAGATGATATTTAGCCATCCATTAGAGCTGCCATCCATTAGAAATAAAAAACCCACTAAAATACTGAAATATAGATTTCAAAAATACTAAAGATGAGGCCACGACCATTTAATGAGGGATGGCATTTTACTGAAAGTTTCAGAAAGGCATGTTTAATAAATATATGATGTTGATCTTGCAAACACCATTTTCTTTGGTTGGAGATTTTCAAAGCCTCCCATTTTATCATAGGCATCGAGGAGGTTGACAAAGGTTGTTAAATCGGGGTATACAATTTACATCTGCCAGTTGTAATAAGACTGAATCTTGTATACCCAACACCACTTAGATTTTTCTGGTTATTACTACCTTGACCTAAGCCCCATGTTGCACCTCCACCATAAGAAATTATGCTCCTATTTCCTACACTCTCATAGCCTCCAGAACTACATGTGTTACTATAAGGTATGACTCCATTGCCCCACATATTTCTCCCTAGAGTTGGATTGTTGTTATATGCTCCGATTGCTAGATTCCCATAGCTAGTGGGAGCTCCTCCGTATCTACCACATGTGTTGGTAGAATAGGATGGGTTGGTTCAAAAACCAGAACTGTCGTAGCAGGTAGTTGTAGTTTTCTCAAAGACTAGATACTTCTTCACCATTTCTAAAATATTGGAAAAAGACACGACCAATTATAAATATATCTTACAATGTCTTTTCTCTATCGCCACATCTTTCTTGCAACACCACTCCTGCCTAAGACTTATCGAGGAGTAGTTCAGAGCTACTTGTATGCAGTCATTTATATGCGCCATACTCCACTCCTTTCAGTTAGATTTGATCTTAAAACTTATTTCTATCATTTACGTTAGTGTTCACTAATTGTTTTTTACCTCTCATCCCAACTGAGATTAATGAAACTGAAGTACTCATTTTTCATGGACAACACATTATTGGCTGCAAATTGATACCAAAATCCACCTCAAAGATTCATACAATGCATTAGACATTTTTAATATGCCCTCACACTTCCAGCTGCAAAATCTCAGAGCAATTCTAAGGTACCTTATTTATGCTTCCACATTTTCATACATGTCTACCAGAGTATTTACGACTATTATATTTGACATAAATCCACCTTCAATATGCTTTGATGGATGCTGGGAAGGGTTGGTGAATCTGACTTTATATCTTCTATTTGTTGAAACATAGCACAAAAAATGAAAAAAAAATTAAAAAATTATACCTAAAATGTTTATAGTTATCTTTGTTTTGTCTATATAGCTATACAATACAAATTTCCCCATTGCAATATCATCCTCCCAAGTTACATATGGAGAATGGGAAAACCTAGACAAGGCCTAGGTTGTTTGCATGATGCATACAATCTGTCCAAGAATAGCCAAGGCATGTCAAGAGTTTTCTTGGCATCTGCATCTCATGTGTCCTACAAACAGATCATGTCCCCCATTCTATGTTGTCAATGTGGAATTAGCTTTAATTTTGACATTGATAAGTTTGGTTAAATATATTAGAAAAATCATAAACTTTGGTAGTTCTGTCGCCAATATTTTTATAATTGGTAATGTCTTTGTACAATGTTATATATTTAAAAAAACATATTTTAATTATTTAAATAAAAAATAAAGATGGATAGCTTGGTGGGGTCCGTGTATGGGAATTTTATATAATTAGATTTTGCCAGCAAAGTTGCTTTCGAAAGAATTTCTTGCAGTTCCTAATATAGAAGCTATTTTCTATATTTTCCTTTTCGTAAAGGGCTATTATTTATTGATTGTTTTTATATACTTGGCCCCATAAAGGGTATATTGCAATTGAGTGCTTAACAAGTAGTCTAAAACTAATGGTGTATATTTTTCATTGGATTAGAATGAAATCTATTGAAATTGTGATATAAAGAAGAGTAAGAGGTTCAAACACATCAATCATATAATCATTTATCTTTATTATATTTTATTGTTACATTTAATTAATTTTATAAAGTCTTTCCACTTACTAATTATTTAGGTTATCTAACAACTAACAAACATCTAATAAACTAATATTAATATGTTAATTAATTTATTACCTCATATTTTATATCATACACTAATTAATTATGAATGTTCCTTTTAGTGTTGATATAAGAAATTCATTCTTTTATTGTATTGAGAGACTGTTGGCTTTAGTCGATCATTGTCTTTCATCTTCTAAGCTGTCATTGAATGCACCACTTGGTTCATGTTTGTCCCCTTTATTGAAATAACTCCAAGTATCCTTAGATGTTTAATTTAACCAATAATGAATCTAAATACTCTGGTCATTGTATAAATATTTCAAGATATACTGACTCCTCCACCCCCACCTTTTTTAATTTATTTCAATCATGACAAGAAATGAACAAAGAGTAAAGCCAAATAAAGGAGTGATAAATATGGGAAGAGAATAGAAACTAAATGTAGATAGACGATGAATTTTAACAAATTTGTATGTAGTATGCACTATAAAGTTGTTGGCAAAATACAAGGAAAAAAGAGAAATAGATAAAACAATGGTTGTTACTTATGGTCTTCACTATATCATCGTTGCATAAACTAATTTGAAGAAGGAATAAAAATTCAATAGAAGGAAAAATAAGAGGTATGCGAAATATGCTCTAATATCATATTATTATCAATTAGCTTATAAAGGTTTTCAACCTACTAACTACTTCAACTCCCTAAAGCTAACAAATAACAAATAACTAAAATTATCATGCCCATATTTTGATGTGGATATAACATACACAACTAACATTTTAAAAATTACCAATTTTAAAAAGCATTACATATGTTTAACTAGAAAATTAGCATTTTGATTCCACAACTATCTTACTTAATCCTAAAGAAACAAAATTAAGGTAGGCAGATCCTTGAAGATTATTATATTTACTTGGATTTTTTTAAACAATCCTAAAGTTTCTTATTGTATTAGCTATAGAGGGATGATAATTCATCTTAAACTAATTGAATTTCTAATAGAAGGCATAGTTTTAAGGTTTTTAAACTTCATTATGTGTATGACGTCCAACATAACTTTTTTCTACAGAGGATATAATTATCATTCTTTCAAATTTAGAATTGTCGCACTAATATCTAACACTTATATTTGGTTTCATAATATTTTGTTACTTAATTTTTAAAGTCAAAATTATTATAATTTAAACATAGGTGTATGATTTCGCGCATAAATGGTTTTGTATGTATCAAAACTCAATTATTTTTTGTTGGAACAAGGACATCAATCTCTAGCTTGTAAGTAATTTTTAGAAATTTACTACTTTCACATGTAGAATAGAAAATTTTATGTTCAATGATAGGCTAGGTTCTCCTATAATAATATTGATTAAATTAATGACATGAAGAATTTTAGGGATGGAGTATAAATTATAATGTTAATAAATATTTAAAGTCAAATTAGAATTGTAGACATGCCGATAACAAATATTGTAGAAGTTTCATTGTCAAATGAAATATACTTCAAGGGATCGAGAAGTTGCCCCAAGTTTTACAAGGCAAAAAAAAAAAATTAAGCAAAAAAAAAGATGAAGTCCCCAAATTTCCCAAGTTTTTGCCAAGGCAAGAGAGACTCCAACTATTGTAAATAGTTATGTCGATACTTATTATTATGATTTTTATATTTTTATGTTCAAAATTAATGTGTTTATGTAAATTTTTAATTTATTTTAGAAATATAGATTAAATGATCTTAGAGATTAGATTATTTGAGAGTGTGGAAAGTTTAAAAGTAAATTTTAATTTAAATATTTTTATGAAAGATAATTCACGAAAAGAGTAATAATTTAGAGAATTGCAGATTACAAATTTTAGATTAAAAAGATGAAAAGTAATTTTACAATCTAAATATAAGGTAGAGGAAAAAAATTACAATAGAAATTTTAGATAAAAGAAAAAAAACTTCTTTTACAAAGAATTTAGGTAAAAAGGAGTTAAAGATTTTAAATATTCATAGAGTAATGATGTTTTCCTATTTTATATTTTGCCATTCTAAAATGAAGAATTTTTTTTTAGCTTACATCATTTCATTACAAAATCACCCACTTCAATAATTGCAAATTTAATTTGTGAAGATTGTTAATACTATTTTCTCATGAATACTGCTCAATTTTTTGAGGAGAAGAATTTTATTTTTCACCTATGTGTTTTTTGGCATGTTTTTCCTAAATTAAAAAGTGAGGCCTACCAAAATATTTGGTATATTTGTCATTCTTACATGAGTTAACAATTTCGTATTTCTGATTCAAAATTGTCGCCTAGAAAATGGAATTCCTACATACCTAAACTTCATTCTTCTTCTTCTCCTTCTCCAATTCATATTTCTCAAATGTTATGAGGTGTATTTTGTTTTCTAGCAAACAAGATAATTTGCCAAAAGAAATGTCCTTCTAACTTTTAACACAAATAGCTACTAACAAAAACAAAAAAAGACATTTATCTTGACAACTATTATATAGCTTTATGCATTGAATTTTATTTTACCAGACTATACAAAATATTTCCTTACTATCACTTTTGTCTTTATTTATTTATTATTGATCTTTAATATAATAACTAAAGCATATCTTACTATCCATGTCCATGTCTGTCAAGTTACATGACACACAGAACTGGATGAAGTTTATTATACAATATTATGCTTTGACATCTTTTGGGGGTTTGAATCAGTGGGTTTGCTAAGAAAGTACCAATGAAGTCCATGAAAATCTCTCTTTAGGAGATAGAAAACCACAAGCATGAAGTACATATTTTTGGTAGCCGATCATACAGTCAAAAGTGCAAGAGAGACAAACAGGGCTATGCATAATGTGCCCAGTACAACATTTCATTCACTAAGAAGTCTCTTTAACAAAAGAAAATGTTACAATCTAATCATTCAAATTTTACATTTCAAAAATAAAATCCATAAAATTTCTTAACTTTATTTTATATTTTTTAATCAAATACACTCAATTATATTTCATATGTAATTTTTTCACCATAATACACTTCTGCAATAAGATAAAATAAAAACCTCTAAATCCAAAATTTTTAATTTTTTTGCACTCCAATTTTCTTTTTCCAAACATACACATGTCAATAATAGAATCCAAAACAAAACCAAATAAACAAATTACAAATACAGTATCAATGCAACTAACAACTCTTCCATCATAATAAAATAAAATATGTAAGAATACTAAAATGAACATGGATGACTAAGTTTAAGGGAATGTTCATTTTAGTTTTGTATAAGTTTATATTAGTTAAGTTAATTCATTGATAAAATATGCTATGATGATATGCTCAGTTGCACAAATCTGACACCTAATATAGGCATCTGATCATTTTCCTACTTTAGTTTTAGAGTTTTGAAAAATATTTCTTATATTACAAAATCCCATCATCAAAAGTAAACAACAAACCTATTTTTATACATTGCAAAGAAATTTTGTATTGAATTAAGTGTTTTACAAGGGAAAATGTGGTTTTACTCTAACTTTTCTTCCCATCCTTCAATATATTGTTTAGGTATATCTTCCTATAGGCATAACCATTGCACCTTGTTTGGGTGCAATTGCTAGTTTAATAATTGTGCATCTTATAAATAAAGATTAATTATTTATTTATATTCCTCACATGTGCAAAAAAATAAAGTATTTTATTTATTTAATCATAATTATCTTCTCAATTATAAGTTTCAGTTAACTCCATTCTCTCTCCTAATTGATCAATTAAATCAAGTTATCTATTCTTCTACTCTACCTCCTCAAATCAAATTAGTTAACTCTTCCTTCTATTCAAACACTTGTAATTGGTTAAGTTTAATTCCCCCTCACTCCAAGTTCAACTCTTGAAACTATCCTCTTAACAGATCCGTCCATTTTATGAATATGAAATCAGTTGAGTTGAACTCCCACTCACTCTGAGTTCAACTCTTCAATCACAACCAATCAACCCACCAATCATGGAATCTTGATTGGAATCCTGAAAATCTATATAATGAGAGATTATTTCTCATATTTGTTAACCATAATTGTTTTGAATTCTCATACTGGAACATAGAGATCTCATTTTCAAAGAGCCTACATTGCATAGAGGAGAACAACAAAGGAGGAATTTTGGTTTGCATGTTCATGTTTTTCATTGATTTTATTATTATTTGATGATTATGCGTACTATTATTTGCTTCCTCTTTTGATATTGAGAATACTAATTTCTTTAGCAATCTCTTTGTGGTTGATATTTTAGTGTTATTACAAGTTTCTATAGGTACCTACATATCCCCCATTACAACTGGGGAACCCAACGTGAAGATTTTACCATATCTTTCAAATATCTTGGAATTTTTCCATGAAAGTATTTAATTTGTAGGTTGACACTGATATAAGAAGCCTACATTCCAAAATTTAGTTTTTTTGGATTTTGTTTAATGCTTGTATAATTTGTTTTTAATATTTCATAAAAAACCATTTCTAGGCGCAAATAAGCATTCTTTTCTAAAAAAATACATTTTTGGAAAGGTCTTGAAATTGTACAGGGGGTATATTCTCTATGATTTTAATTTTGATGATAAATATTTGCAAAATGAATAGATCTTTAAAAACTGATCTATTTTGATAAAATGGGTCATGAGGGCCCAAATTATGGAATTATTCTATGAAATTATTTTTGTAGATTTCTATTGATATAAGGATTCCACAGTCCAAAAATTAGATTTTTTCTTTTTTTATCTATTTTTTTTTATATTTCAAAAAGATGAATTGGGCACAAATCATCATGTTATTTTGAAAACTTTACATTTTTAGAAAGGTCTTAAAATTCTAAAGTGGGTCTTCTCTTTGTAATTTTTATTTTGATGAACAATAATTGCCAAAAATGATGGATCTTTGATGAATGCAGATTAAGAATTGAGGCACTTGAAGCAGATATCAGATACGAAGGTCTTATAAACACATATCTAGAAAAGGTAAGAGAAATTGTTGAGAAGTTCAATTGTCATTACATCAATACTAGCACACTTATGGATTATCAGATCTAAATTGCTAGGATTTGTTGGTACTAACACTTTCTTGATAGCTTGTGGTGTGGAAGCAAATTTAGATTTTGCCTAATCTAAAACCAATTCATTCATCTTTTTGGTGCCTAAAAAGAATAGTGAATGCTCAAAACATCACAATCCGTCTTTCAAATTGATGCTTAAAAGTGATATGTGGTTAAGAATTGAACAAAGCAAAATACATCTAGATTTGGTGCATAAAAATGAACAATCAAACCCTCATCTGGTTTAGTGCTTAAAATAAACCCGCGTGCTTGTATGGATGATTTAGATTAGAAAACATCTGGCTTTTTTGAGTTTAATTGATTAACCATGTGTTTTGATTGTTTGGTGCACTTGAACATTCTGTTAGAACACACACACACACACACACACACAAACACACACACACACACACACACACACACACACACACACACACACACACACACACACACACACACACACACACACACACACACACACACACACACACACACATATTAGAGAGGCCTGTCTGGGGAAAGCACTTCTTTCTCAAAGGATGACCTCAAATCGGTAATCCTTCTGATCGGTATATAAACAAGATGTGGGCCAAATTCCTAAATGTATTATATCTAGCCAAGCTCAGGCGAGGTGTGTTGATGATAGTTTGGATCGGGTGAATATCCCTAAGTAGTCAGCATGGTCAACTAGGCTCTTAAGTGAGTCATACACATACAAATTGATTGGGTAGACACCATGAACCTTACTACAACCCAGTTAATTAGAGACCCACACAGTTCACCTCCAGATCAAGCATCTAATTATATAGTGCAAGGGGTTGCAAAATTCTCCCCCCCCCAAGATTCCCAACATATGTGTTCTAGGGTATTGTGTTGATGAAAGAGATCTTCATTAGCATGACAATAATACCTGGGAAAGGAAAAAACATGGGCACCTACGTCATGGATCTTCATGTCCTAGTAGCGTGATAATTATTGTGTGAATTGATGAAAATCAAAAGCTTTGGGCCTATAACATTACATATTGAAGTAATTTGACCATAGATTAATCTGAATGTCTCTATTTTTGTTGTGATTGATCGCGTGAAAACTTGCAACTTGAAAAGTTGTTGAACATACATTGATCATTTCTTATTGATTCAGTCCTGTAGCTACACTAAGTTTTGTGATTGTTGAGTTTGTACACGTCTCAAACATTGGTCCTACAACATTTACCTGTCACTATCCTATTAGAGAACCAAGAAGATCCAATAATGTAGGTCCCAAAATCTTCCATTTGTCTCTTATCATGAAAATTGGTGATCAACATACCCCTTCATATTCATCCAATATTTTTAGCATCATTCCTAGCATATAATCCTACATAGTCATTCCCTTTTGCATAGTCATCATTATAGTCCAAAAAAAATTAAAAATATCAAAAACACAACTTGCATATCTTAGAGGTTAAGTGTTCCATCTTTGAAAGTATTTTGCAGATTAGAGGGTGCATTTTGTTAGGAAATTCCAGTATTGGTCTTGGGTATTATCTTGGCTTCATCAAAAGTCAATCACCATATCTTATCTTGGCCTAGGCACCTATCATTCTGGTTAACACTTGTCTTAGACAGATATCATTTTCAATATCAGTCATCATTTTCCTACCCTTTTTGAAGTCAAGATTGTCCATAGCAAAATTCAGGTCTTTCCTTAGAGGGTTTACCTTAGAAGTTTTTATAATCTCTCGTAGGTCATATTACCTGCATTTTAGGTAGCATCCTAGTCATTCATTTCTAGATTGCATTAAAATTTTATTATCATAAAATTCAAAAAAACAATTAGGTTGCATTTATGATGTTGGAGCATCTTGGGTTCATTCTAATCTTGTATCAACCAAAATAACATCTGAGTTTTTTTGGTTCCTGGTTATTGGTGGCTGTGTTTCTTGTCACGGTTAGTTTCTACTTTTAGGTCACGGTCTTGTATATAATTTGGGTCTTGTTTCTTGTTTGAGGAGGTTGAAGGTAGTAATATAGGGTTTTGAAGGAGGCTATTTTGCAGTCATAGGTCAGGAATATAATTAGGTTTTCTTTGTAATAGGTCCCTGGCATTTGATTTGGGCATGTCGACCACTATTGAAAAGCTTTGTAATTGTTTTACCTGTCAATGAAAAGGTTGCATGCATGTTCCATACTCTATATATATGTATTTTCTTCTTGAAATCTTTGAGTTTTTGTTGTGTAACTCTTGCTGCAAGGTTGGATTATTCATTTTATTGGACACTTTTACCTGAACTATGTCAAGTGGTATCAGAGTGAAGGTTTTCAATTGTGGCGAATAGATCTTGTCTCCTAAGTGTACTTTTCCTGATTTGGTTTTTCGTGGTGTAGAAAAATAAGGATTTGACCTAGAGTTGCAAAGGAATCATAAGATATGGCTAGGAGAGGTGCTAGAGGTGGAAGAGGTGCAAACCCTAATGTTATTGAAATGTTGAGATAGATTTCTTCCAGATTGGAGGCAATTGAAATGGCCCAGAGGAGAGGTCAACATATTGAAGAAGTAAGCAATGCTAAAGAAGAAATTGATGAACAAGTTGAAGGAGAAGCCCAAGAACAACTTGAAATGGATCAAGGAGAAGAAAGGTTTATTATATCCCTTAATAGGGATAATACAAGACCACATTTTAATCCCTCAGATTAAGATGACCAAATGGATGCAAATGAGTTGTTGGATTAGATCTCAACTATGGACAAGTATTTTTATTTTGAAGGTACTGATGAGGAAAAGAAAGTAAAAGAGGCTTGTACTAAGTTAAGAGGTCATGATTCACTTTGGTGGGATCATTTTCAAAATAATAGGTGGAGTAGAGGTAAAGATAAGATCAAATATTAGGATAGGATGGTGAACAAGATGAAAGCAAATTTCTAACCCTCTGATTATTAGGTTAGTTTGATCAGAAGATTGCAGAATTTGAAACAAAAGGAGATGAATGTGAAACAATACACTAAGGATTTATACAATTTAGATATCCAATTTGGCTTTAAAGAGGATTAAATGGAGAGAGTTTCAAGATACCTAAATGGTTTGAGGATGTCAATACAAGAGGAGCTTAGTATGATCAAGATTGGGAATGTGGAAGATGCTTACCTGTATGCCCTAAAGACTAAAGAAAAGTTGAATAGAAGACAAGAACAAAGACAAAGAGGTAGAGGTGGAAGATTCCAAAGAGGTGGAGGTGGAGGATTCCAGAGAGGTAGAGGTGGGAGTTCAGTTGGTGATTCTGATGAAGGAAAGATAGAGGAGAAGACTCCTGAAAGGAATTCTTATAGAGGTGGCTATAGGAATAAGGGATATCAAAGAAATGATCAAAGGGTATTTAAGGGAACTTGTTTCAAGTGTGGTGGAGAAGGTCATAGGGCCTTTGAATGAAAACAAGGTGGATTTGAAACAAGAAAAGAAAACAACAAAAGGACAAATCTTGTGGAAGAAGAGGAATCTTCTGAATCGTTTAACAATAATCAGGTTAAAAAGAGACAGACATTGACAATGAGGAGAACTCTTGGAAAAGAAAGAACCTATTCTGAACCAGATGTCTTGTTGGTAGTAAGGTATTTAATGTTGTTGTTCATGGTGGTAGTTCCAAGAATTTGGCATATGAGGAAATGGTAGATAAGGTGTAGTTATAGAGATTGAAACATTCCAAACCCTATGAGATTGCATGGATAAAAGATGATCACAAGGTTTTGATAAGTGAACAATGTTGGGTTAAGTTGAAAATGGGAAAATATCACATGATGAAGTCTTGTGTGATATAATACTTATGGATGTATGTCATGTTTTGTTGGGTACACCTTGGCAATATGATATAAAATCTATACATTATGGAAGAAGAAATGCCTATAGTTTTGTGGCTAGTGGTATGAAACAGAGACTGATGCCTTTGTAGGAACCTTTTAAAGGAGAAATTTGTACCAGTGATCGAATTCACATGATGGATGGAAGGAAATTATTGGAAGGTATAAGACATGATAATGTTTGATTTTCTATTGTTCCAAAGAAAAATACAGATGTAGATCTGAGCAGTGAATACCCTGTAGAGATTAAGGACATGTTGGATGAGTATGCATATGTGATTTTAGATAATGTACCTGATGGTTTTCCATCGGTTAGGACTATCATTCATTGCATATATCTAATTTGTGGAGCTATTTTTCTTAATAAAATAGCTCACCGGTTGACACTAGTAGAGAATGAAGAGTTGAATAGACAAGTGTATAAGTTTTTGCAAAAAGGATTAATCAGAGAAATTTTGAGTCCCTGTGAATTACCTACAGTATTGGTACCTAGGAAGGATAGATAGTGGAGAATGTGTATAGATTCTATAGAAATAAACAATATTACTATCAAGTACCGACTTCCTTTACCTAGGATGGATGACATAATGGATTGCTTGAGTGGAGCTAAGTATTTCAAAAAGATTGATTTGAAGAGTGGTTATCATCGTATCAGAATAAGGGAATGTGATGAAAGGAAGACTTCTTTTAAGACTAATGAAGGTTTGTATGAGTGGTTCGTAATGAATTTTGGTTTGTCTAATGCACCAAGTACTTTCATGAGGCTGATGAATGAAGTGGTGAAGGAATTTTTGGGTAAGTTTGTCATAGTTTACTTGGATGACATTCTGATTTTCAGTAAGATGAAAGAGGAACACTTGTTGCACATAAGGAAAGTATTGAAGAGGTTAAGAGAGGAGAAGTTGTTGATAAATTTAAAAAAGTGTACCTTTATGAAGAATGAGCTTGTATGCCTTGGATTTGTGGTTTCCACTAAAGGATTGAAGATGGATCCTAAAAAGGTTACAAAAATTGTTGAATGGCCTAAACCTGAAAGTGTTAGCGAGGTTAGATAATTTCATGGATTGGAAAGTTTTTATAGGAAGTTCATTAGGAATTTTAGTTCTATTTGCAATGATACGACTGAGACAATATGGGGAGATAAGAAGGAATTTAAGTGGACACATGGAGCACAAATAAGCTTTGATTTGTTGAAGTAGAAGGTAACTGAACAACCTGTGTTGGCACTACCAGATTTTGGTAAGGTATTTCAAGTAGATTGTGATGCTAGTGGAAGTGCAATCATAGTAGTACTGAGTTAAGAAGGTAGACCAATTGATTACTTTAGTGAAAAATTGAATGATGCTAGGAGAAAGTATTCTATTTATAATCAAGAATTTTATGCTATTGTTCAAGCCTTCAAGAAGTGGAGACATTACTTATTTCCTAAGGAGTTTGTGTTGTATACCGATCATCAGGCTTTACAATATTTTCATAGTTAGAGTAAGTTGAATTAGAGACATATGCAATGGGTTGAATTCTTACAGAGTTACTCATTTGTGTTGAAGAATATGAGTGGTAAGTATAACAAAGTTTTTGATGCTTTGAGTAGAAGAAGGAATGTTATGACAGAGATGAAGGTGACAATGCTTGGGTTTGATGAATTGAAGACTTTATATAAGGATGATCTTAATTTTTATCAACCTTGGAAAGCTTGTAAGGTCCCTTTGGTTACTGATAGGAGTTCTTTTTTGGATTATTTCATACAATATGGATTGTTATTCAAAGGAGTTCACTTGTGTATACCAAGAGGATCTATGAGGGAAAGTTTTATTAAGGAGAAACATTGTGGAGGATTAGCTGGACACTTTGGAATCGATAAGTCAATGAAAGTTATCAAGGAGAAATATTATTGGCCTTAGATTCATAATGATGATAGGAATTCCATTTAGAAGTGTAGGATTTGTCAAGTTGCTAAAGGGAATAGTCAGAATACAAGATTATATACTCCATTACCTATACCAAGGAAACCTTGGGATGAGATTAGCATGGATTTTTTCTTGGTTTTCCAAAGATTCAAAGAGGCAATGATTTTGTGTTTGTGGTAGTTGATATGATTTTAAAGATGGCTCATTTTAGTCAATGTAAGAAGACATCAGATGCAGTACATATAGCTGATTTGTTTTTCAAGGTCATTGTCAGATTGGATGGGTTGCCTAAGTGCATTTTTTCAGATAGGGATACTAAGTTTATTGGATATTTTTGGAGGAATCTTTGGAGGAAGATTAAAACATAATTGAAGTTTACATCTATATTTCATCCATAGACTAATGTTCAGACGTAGATTGTTAATAGAAGTTTGGGTAATCTACTGAGATTCTTGGTTGGTGAGAAGCTAGGTAATTGGGATTTAGTTTTGGCACAAGCTAAGTTTTCTTATAATAATTTAGTGAATAGCAGTATTGGGAGAACACCTTTTGAGATTTTTTATGGTTTATATCCTAAGAGAGTAATAGAATTGAGAGATAGATCAGTGTTGAAGAAAATAGGAGTGTTGAACCTGTACAGTTTACCGATCATATGAAGGAGTTGCATGATAGAGTTAAGACACATTTGGAAGGCATGAATGATAAGTATAAGGAGAGAAATAATAGAAAGAGGAAACATAAGGAGTTTGAAGTTGGTGATGAAGTGATGGTTTTCCTGAGAAAGGGTAGATTTCTAGTTGGTACCTATAGTAAATTGAAGATGAAGAAGTTTGGACCTTGTAGGATTTTGAGGAAGTTTGATTCAGGTAATTCTTATGAAGTTGAGTTACCAGAGGACATGGACATATCAAGTATATTAAACATAGAAGATTTTTATGAGTATCAAGAATCATATATTAGTGAATTAGATTGATCATAGAGTGAATTAAAATATCCTAAGAAACAAAAGGAGGAGGTTAAACAAATTTTGGATGCCAAAGTTGTTTAGAGCACTAGAAGAAAGCAGTAGGAATATTTTGTTAAGTGGAAGAACATACTATTTGAGGATTATTCATGGATTTCTCAAGTGGATTTAAACCAATTTGGTTTTCCTTCATCTTAGCAAAGTGAGAGGTTCACTTTTCAAATAACCATGGGTGTCTGATACAAGAGCATATTGGCTTCATTGAAATCTTGCATCAACCAAAAACATCTATTTTTTCTATTCTTGGTCACTGGTTGTTGTGTTTCTTATCATGGTCAAGTTATACATATCCTTGGTGGATGCAGTCATAGATTTGTGTTCTAAAAATCATAAGGAATCTTTCCCTATAATCACAACTCTTTTGGAGTATCACATCAAAAGTTTGGTTGGACTCTTTGGCAATGTTTATAATGTGTTCCTCATATTATTGAACCAGTCAGTGTTTGGATCTTAGGTTGGATTTCCTTGATCAGTGGTGCTTTTGTCTCATTTTCCTATGTGGCTACTTGTTTGGCCGACCTGTTTGTATCATCTCTCTTTGTGATTTATTTATTGGTTAAAGATATTAGATCGGAGGCCAACTAGGTTAGTTGGTAACATGTTTTTTTCTTCTTTAGAAATGAAATCTTGAGGTCGACCTGATAGGTTTTGGTATTGTATTTAAGTTGGGTCTTGGTAATTTTTTAAGGAGGTTGAAGGCAATAATCTAGGGTTTTGAAGGAGCTTATTTTATAGTCATAGGTTAGGAAGATAATTAGGTTTTCTTTGTAATTAGTCCCTGACATTTGATCTAAGCATGTTGACTTCTATTGCAGATATTTGTAATCATTTTACCTGTCAATGAAAAGGTTGCATGTGTGTTCCATACTCTAGATTTGTGTATTTTCTTCATGAAATCTTTGAGTTTCTAGTGTGTAACTCTTTCTGCAAGGTTGGACTGTTGATTTTCTTGGACCCTCTTACCTTGACTGCGTCACTTTATCCTCTACATATGTTGTTCTCCCAAAAGAAAAAGGCACAATGGATCCCAAAACATAATCCAAACGTGATCCCACTAGCAAAGTTGATGTTCCTATTCAAAAGACCCGATGATAGGATTTGAACAGTCCAGAGACTATTCAATGCCATGAGAAATTTTTTTTTGACAACCTACCGTTACTTCTATTCGAGGGTGAATTCTTATTTGAGAACATCAAGGCTAAATGTAATGACAAGGAATAAGTTAACGATTCCCTAGAAAATCCTATAGTAATGACTATTGTGGGATCACTATTGGAAACTGACCTAGATACGTACTTCAAAATGCTTACACAAAATGGTACCAAAATACTCACTGGATATGACACCTCGTCCATAGTAGAAACCACCCCCATGCCATCATCTTGGGTTTCTTCCATAACACCCCTTCCAATAAATTCCATTTTACCTTTCAGCAACCCCACTCAAAGTGCATCCCAAGTGACCACATATTCCACCACAATAGGTATCCAATACAAAAACCCTCTGCCACTTTTCTAACCATATCTAGTACACCTAGAACCATATAAACACCTTCCATAATGACCCCAACCCATCCAATGGGTACACCCAATATGGATCCACCAAGTCACAATCCCAACAATCTCTCAGCAAGAGTCCCCAAATCACTCAAGGGGTACCTCAACAATAACCTATCAATAATATCCCTATAGGTGTTCTTTCCAATTTAGGAAACCCCCAAATCAATCAAGGGGAACCTAAAAAAAAACCTCCCATCAATCCCAACTACTTGAGGATTCTGGATACCTTTTTAAAGCATCATGAAGTAACTGGGCCTAGCACTTCCAACCCTACAACACCACCTCAGCAATATTCTTTGTACATTATACCACCTTAGTAGAAACCTTCATACATTCCACCACCTCAACAATAACCTTCATACATTCCACCATCTCAACAACAACTTTTAAACATCCCACCACCCGAGCACAATCAATAACCTCCATACATCCCATCTCCTCAATACGTTCCACAATGTTAGTATCCTCCACAGCCCCTACATACATTGCAGCCCAAATATACTCCAAAACCTTAGTGTGTTCCACCACAAGTGCCTCATACATACATGAACATGGGATATGGGCCCCCATATAACCAGGCACCATCTTATAATATTTGGGCAACATTTTTTGATCCTAACATGGTGCCATCTACACCGACGCCCACTAAAGCCTTTTCTCAACAACTCCAAATTTTCCAAAAATAGGACATTAAGTTGTAAACAAGTGCTTCTAAGAGGTCTTACACTATTTTTGATCTTATCCCTTACCCATTTGATAGGATATTGCACATGCCACCTTTTCCATGCAATTTTGAGATGCCTAAATTTAAAAAATACAAGGAAAAGGGAGATCCCTAGGACCACATATGAGAATTCTTCATAGCTTGCATAGAAGTGACATACGATGACACCTAACTAATGAGACTATTTCCATGTAGTCTTGGTGGGCCAGCCATGGAATGGTTTCCCATACTTCCTTGAGGGATACAATCCTGGAATGAACTAGACGAGAAGTTCATTTCTCACACAACATTGTCCTAGAAATAACATTAATGGATCTCTGCACAACCAAACAAAAGACTGGTGAGAAATTTTACTCATTCTTACAAAGGTGGAGGAATGTTGTCTCAAAGGAGTCTTTCCACATACCCATAAAAGAGAAGATCCATATGTTCATAAAAAAATTTCAACTAGATATGATGTGTGAATTGAACTCCCAACAAATTGAAACCTTTAAAGAGCTAGTCGAGCAAGAGCTAAAAGCAGAAAGATCTCTCACCCTAAGTGGAGTCATCAAGAAAGAGGCTAGTAACAAAACTTATTAAAAATCTAAATATTGGTCCAAAAAATATGACAAATGATGGTGTTGTTGATGCTAAGGTGGTCCAAAATGTCATGCGCATACAAGTACCACCAACACCTAATAAAAAACCCAATCATTAAAAAATACCCAAAAGGTTAGCAACACAAAAAAAATGAACCAAGCAGTTAACTGAACCCACCAACAAAGTCATGCAATAAAGAACACCACTCCACATCGAGACTTTATGCCTCTTACAAAATATCTTGGGAAAGTTCTTGAAAAATTACTATAATCTCATTCAGTCACCCTACCTGAAATTAGGCATTATGAGGGTACCAACAAGCCTACTTTGTGGAACAAAAATTCTTATTGTGACTACCAAAAAACTAAGGAAAATAAGATAGTAAATTGCATGCAATTGAAGCATATTGTCCAGGATTTCATTGATCACAATGAAATAGAAGTTATCACAAATATAGACACCACCAATCAAGATCACAAATTCTTCACAAAGCCACTGATAGATCATGGAAAAGGTAAGGCCTCCACTTATGGACATGACAATAAAGAAAACTTGACCTAACCCAAACATAATCTTGATCTTACCATAAATACTATCATCATCCAAGGTCCAGATACTAGTTGTACTATTACTACTCGATGTTCCAAAATCCCAGAGCAATGAGCCCTACCAAAGGCCATTATATCAAACAAATCATCTACCCAACCATCAAGTAGGTATAACCTATTATATCATCTAATGAAGACCTCAATAAAAATCTCCATCTATGAACTTATTTTCATATCACCCAATCATAAATAAGCATTAGATAAAGCCCTACAAAAAGCCTCTATTTCAAAAGATATAGATGTCGATGAATCTCAAGACATGGTAGGAAATTTGTCCATGCAACATCATGTTTCCTTCACTAAGAAAGATATTCCAATACATAAACCATCTAACAATGATCCTTTGCATCTTGAGTTCATTTACACCTCCATAAATCCAGACTAGTCCTGATAGATGGCGGAGTAGGTCTAAATATTTGTATCCTAAAATTGGTAAAAGCATTGGGCTACTCTGAAAGTTGTGTATATTTTACTAAAAAGATCATAATTAGAGAAAATGATGATGAAGAAATTCCTTCTTGAGGTGTCATTAGTCTTCCAATCAAATAGGGTCCAGCAACACAAGACACCGCATTCCAAGTCCTGGACCTAGATCTGGGTTACATGTTGTTGGGATGACCATGGATCCATTCCATGCAAGTGATACCATCTAGTTATCATCAATGTTTAAAATTTCCTCATTATGGAGTTGAAATCATTGTGCTTGGTGATAGAGATCCTTTTTTGTACTGCACAAATATTAGCAGACCTTCTTCTAATCAAGTACCCAATAATCAGGAGGCATCTGTTGCCTCTTCATCTCAACACTTAGATTGTACAAACATGACAAAATCAACTACACTACCTAAATCAGAGCTCAAAATCCAAGTCAAAGAAAATGGATGTGGGGAATAATCCTATGCAAACTTATTTTGTGTAGGAAAGCTACCAATCTAACATCGTTTATATGGAAAGCCTAAACACCTTCTCCAAAGGAAGAAAATCTAACACTTATCTATCCACCAACAATTTTTATAATATGGGGAGTCATTCACAAAGAAATCATAGAAGGAAACTTATCTTCCTGGTTCTATACAGATCAAGAACCCCCTGAGATCAAAATTCTAGTACATGAATATGGATGGGGGTATACCATTGTGACTTGGTGGAGCCATATTGGATGTATCCGCTAGATGGGTTGAGGTCACTATGGAAGGTTTTGTTGTGGTACTAGGTGTGCTAGATATGGCTGGAAAAGTGGCAAAGAGAGAGTTGTTGTATTGGATACCTAGTGTGGTTAAAAATGTGGTCACATGGGATCTTTTAACAATTATCACCAGTACATGCACACAAAAATAAAAAGTTTAGCCCCAAGAATTAAAAATAAAAAAGAAGTAAAACCTACTAAAAATCACGAGCTTTCCAAAAAATGCAAGATTTAAAAAAAAAAATGTTAATTTGTGCCCTAGGGACCACTTTTATCACAATAGACTAGTTTTGAAAGATCTATTATTTTTGGCAATTAGTGTTCAACAAAATGAAAATTACAAATAATAGACCCCCTCTAGAATTTCAAGACTTTTCCAAAATGTAAAGTTTTCAAAATAAAATGTTGATTTGTGCCCAGATTTTTTAAAAATATTTTTAAAAAAATTACAAAAAAATGAAAAATCTAATTTTTGGATTGTAGGCTCCTTATGTCAATACAAACCTGCCAAAAAAAATTCATAGAATAATTCCTTAATTTGTTCCCTCAGGACCCATTTTATCATAATAGACTAGTTTTTAAAGATCTATTTTTTTGCAAATATTTCTCATCAAAATTAAAATCACAGAGAACAGACCCCCTGTAGAATTTCAAGACCTTTCAAAAAATGTAAATTCTTATAAAAAAGGTTGATTTGTGCCCAGAAATGGTTTTTTGTGAAATATTTAAAAAATTTATTAAAAATCCAAAATTAATTGAATTTTGGAATGTAGGCTCCTTATATCAGTGTCAACTTGCCAAAAAAAAATTCATTAGAAAGATACGAGAAAATCTTCACGTCAGGTTCACCAGTTGTAATAGGGGATATAGGTACTTGTAGAAGCCTGTAATAACACTGAAATCTCAACAACAAAGAGATTGTTAAAGCAATTAGTATTCCCAATATCAAGAAAGAAAGAAAGATAAACAAAAAGTATAAACTACTAATAATATGAAATCTTTTCAAACAAAATGAATATGTAAACCATGTGTCCTTCCTTGTTGTTCTCCTTCTCTATGCAATGCGGGATTTCAAAAATGAGTGCTTGATTGTATGCTAGCATAAGAATTTAAAGCGTGTGTGGCTAGCAAATTAAGATAATTAGCTCTCTATTTATAAGATTTTTAGGGTTCCAATCAAGATTACATGATTGGTGGGTTGACTGGATATGATTGAAGAGTTGAACTCAGAGTGAGTGGGAGTTGATCTCAATTGATTGCATGTTGACAAAATATATAGATTTATTAAGAGGAGTGATTGAAAAGTTGAACTGAGAGAGTGGGAATTGAACCCAACTAATTGCATGTGTTGGAATAGATGGAAGAGTTAACTAATTGCATTGAGGACTTTAATTGAGGAGGTGGCGTAGAAGAATATATAACTTGTTTTAATTGATCAGTTAGGAGAGAGAATGTTGGAGTTAACTAAAACACGTAATTGGGGAGATAATTTATGATTAAATAAATAAAAGAGTTTATTTATTTGCGCATGTGAGGAATATAAATAAATAATATTTATTTATTTATAAGAGGAATAATTAGTCAATTAAATAAATATTATTTATTTAATTGTGAGAGGAAAATTGATTTAATCATTACATAAACATAGTAATAGGAAAGAAGGAATACTAACTAAATAATATAATTATTTAATTAATTTCAATAAGATAGGGAATAATTAAATAATGTCAATTATTTAATTACTTTATAGGTGAATAAATAATGAAATATTTGATTAGACATTTAATAATTAAGTAATTAATTTAAATTATTTAATTACAAATTGAAGAGAAATGATGAATTTGAACTTATGATATGGTAGAATGACACAATTTATTGAATAAAAAAAATTATTAAATAAATTAAAGAGGAATATTAGTAATGTCATTGCATTAGATCAATAGGCCATTTTTAAGTTTCTACAGAACCTCCCAACCCAAAATTCCAAATCTATACCAATCCTTTACCTTCTCATTCCATCAATACCATTGAGGCTACCCAACCTTCATTTTCATCTTCCACTCAGTTTATTGACTATGATGATAAAGTTCATGAATCCAATCATGTTGTCAACCTCATTGACCAACTGAACTTAAAACCTAAATCTGAATCTGAGCTTTGTATTACCTTTGACCCTAGTGAGACAATTAAAAATCCTGCTGGTCCTCTCTATATTGTGGAAAAGGTTAATGGTCTTCATTCTCATGGTGTCCTTATTGACCCTGCTTGCATGGTGAATGTGATAACTGAAGAACATTTGTTTAGTAGATGATTGCAACATGATTTTAATGATAAATATGATGTCATGATCTAAACTTGCAATAGTTTCCTTTATCCTTCCCATGGTTTTATCTCATTCCCTGTTCAAGTTGGTGGTAAAAATTTAGATGTTACCTTTACTATGATCAATTTCAAGTCAAAATTGGTCTTCCTTGGCTTACCTCCATGAAATCCACAGCCTCTCCTATTCATAAATTCTTAAAATTTCCCCATAATGGAGAAATCATGACTATTAGTCATAGCCTCTATCAGTGTTCAGTGCCTTGAGACTTGGTTGACCTTAATTTATTTTGGCCTCCCATGCCTCAGCCAGCCAAAGTTCATCTAGATAACGTCTTCCGTTCATATCAAGCTTACAAGACCCAAAAGATTTGTGAACTTAGAAAACCTTAGGATGTTCCATCTCTTTTCCTTGGATGTGGACTTCTTCCTACACCTCCTATATATTCTTTAATTCCACCTCTCATAATTTATAAATGTTCTGTGATGAACTATAAATGATTAAATGTTTGAAGATGTTAAGTTGATGATCACCGAGATGTAGAAAGTTAATGCAAGACATTAAATCAGTTAAGGTATTTTATTTTCATTGATGTCAACTTAATATAATCTGATTGGTTATATAAATATTGTCAAAGACTTCAAAGAAACAAAGCGATAAAGGTTATGTTATCAGTAATGCATAAAAGTTTAGTATACACCAAGTGACAACAAACACCAATTGACAGTACACCCTGACGGATCGAGAACCCTAAGAGAAGAGTCACAGTGATACCTGAGAAAGCATTACTGAGAAAAACCAAAGTGTAACCTGAGTAGAACTAAAATTCATAGTGTTTCCCGATGGACATACAACCCTGACGGACAGAGATGCCTGAGGACAACTAAAGTCAAGAATGAACAAACAAGGAGTTAAACATCGATAAGAACTGAAGTTTAGAAATGAAAAAAGTCTTAGCTAGCAGGGGCTAAATATGGAGTTAACTGGTTGATCACATTGTTTTCACCGACAAGTTAAAATCTGGAGATAAGCTAGAGTTTTAAAGATAGTTTTATTCCAGTTGTCAAGGAGAAATCTGCGGGATAAAACTAAAGCAAGCTTTAAAGCAAGAATGGTGAGATTTCTAGATCATGTCAAAGAACAAGAAAGACAAATACCTAGAAATGGTGAAATCATGTCTATAAGAGAGACAAGCTAATTAATTATGAAAAAAGGGGTGAATAGAGAAGAGTACGCTAAAGATAATACTGGTGAAGAAGACTTCATAGAGTCATGATCAAACAAGCTGATGAACAAAGCTAAAGATTTCCATGGACACCGAGAAATAGAGAAGCAAAAACATCATCGAGTAGAAAGAAGTGGAGCAAAGGAACATAAAATAAACATTTATTAGAAAGGTATTATGAGCTTACAATAGATCTGAACATCTGCAAGTTTAAGTATTATATATGAACAGATAATATATTGTTACAATTTAACCATTGATTCAGAAAATCTCTTAACATAGTGGGATTTAACTATCCTTTATATATTGAGATACATCCCAAGGAGTATCAAAAAGTTTCTCATGAAGATAGAATAGTGAAATGCCAGATATCAAGTGACAAACTATTATATTTAAATCCTCTAACAATGTCACACTTAACAGTGAATTTGTAACCTTTAACAGGGTTGGCTCTTCACCGAACTCACTTTAGAAGAGTGAAAAGTTTAGGTTACTGGTCCCAAGTGATTTTTACCTTAATAGGGTTTCCACAATAAAATTCCATGTGTCAAAAGTGTATATGGTTCATTTCTTTAATGTTTTTCTTTACACATTACTAAAATAAGATTGATCGGTAAACACTAAGTTATTTACTGTATTTCTGTAAAGGCTAGACTGCTATTTGGTAAATCTTAAGAATAAGGATTAACAGTGAACTCTGAGAAGTAGTTATTTGATAAGATTGTTTAAAGGCATACATCTTGTAGGACTAAAGATAACTAGAGGTTTATAATTGTGGTATAAATTTTTGGGTTTATTTATTGGATTATTTTTTAGGCCACTGATTCACCCCCCTCTCAATTATTTTAACAATTGGTATTAGAGCTTGTGTGCTTAGAAAGGAAGGTTTCAAGACCTAAGCTAAAGATAACAAGATGAGAAAAAGGGATGTGCCCAAGTTAAACAAAGACAAATTTGCATCATGGAAAAGAAGGATAAGACTCCACCTATCAGGTATTAGAAATGATGTTACTCAATACTTGGATATTGAATATGTGTTGCCTACAGGAACTCACACACTTGATCAATTGAGAGAAAAACATGAGCACAATTCTATGATGATATAACTTGCTTCCTCACTCTCTGATGCTGAATTTGAAGATGCCAAAACATGCACCACTGCGAAGCAAATGTGGGACAAATTGAAGCTAGTACATGGAGGAGATGCAACTGTCCTAAGAGCTAAGGTAGAAAGCCTACGAGGGAAATTTGATGACCTAAGAATGAAACAAGGAGAAAAAATCACTCAGTATAACTACATAATCAAAGAGGTAGTCAATGCTATCTGAGGAGTTGGAGGTGTACTTGAAGCATAAACAGTGGTAAGTAAAATCCTAAGAACTTTACTACCTATTTATGCTATTAGAGTATCTGCTATACAAGAAATGAGAGAAGTAGCAAATAACAATGTCACTCTGGATAGTTTGGTTGGTAGGCTTATTTCATTTGAGATGAATAACTTTGATAACAATGTCTTACCATCTATTGAGTCTGCATTCAAATCTTGTTTGAAAATAAGTAAGTCATTTCATAAACACACTATGAGAAATGATAGTGAAAGTGATAGTGATGACCAAAAACTTGATGAGATTGAAGCACTAATGGCTAGAAGATTGTAGAGAGGAAAATGTAGATACAAAGGTAAATTACCATTGGTATGTTTTAATTGGAAAGAGATTGGACACTTTGTTGCTAGATGTCCTAACAAAAGAAAAGAAGATAGAAACAATGACAGATCATATGAAAAGAAGTTTGACAGAGGTGATGACAGAGCTTACCAAAGCAACCGAAAATCTGATAGAAGAGACAACCAAGACTACAAGGAGAAAGGGAAGAAAGCTTGTTACCTAGCTGAGAACGAAGATGAGAATATTGACACAAAATTTGATGAGGATATTGAGGTGGTATTTGTTGCTATGAAGGATGATTCAGACGAAGAGGAAAGGAATGTTGAAACTACACTCATATCTAAGGTTAGTAAAATGATGTCTAGATTATTGATAGTGGCTGTACTTGCCATATGACTGGAAATAAAGAAAATTTTGGAACTTTTGAGTATTATAATGGTGGATCAATAAGAATGGGTAATGACTCACCTTTTCCAATTGAAGCTAAAGGAACCATAATGTTAAACAATCTGATCAAATGTGAAAATGCATACTGGGTAAAAGGACTTAACTATAATATATTGAGTGTTTCACAACTGAATAACATAGGTCACCGAGTTACACTTGAGAACAAAGGGGAAAAGATCTTTAATGAATCAGGAAGGTTGATCAAAACTGGTGGATAGACAAAAGGTAACCTATTCTGTCTTGATGATATTAACACTGTAAAGAAGAAAATGATGATGATATTGATCTCCTAAATAGAATTTTCAAAATAGATGTTCATATGTAGAAGAGACCAATGCCCTAATTTAATCCTTTACATTTAATTTGTATTGAAAGTATTTGAAGATTGTATTGAAATTGGGAACAAAGATTAATGGAGTAAAATACCAACCTTACATCATAGCAGATCTGAAAATTTGATTTTCTGAAGCCTGTGTTGAGTTTCTAGAAAATTTGATACTAGATCTGGAATGGAAACGTAGAGACAAACAAAACCCAGAAATATTTTTCTGTTCTGAGACAGTTTTGATTTGCACCCTCAAGTCAATGTCACCATTTGCCAAAATTTTTGATTGCGCCCTAGGTCACAATCGACCTAAAATTCTTAGATAAAAATTCTATTTTCGGATCTCAGAAGTATGCTGAAAAGGGTATCCAGATATGTACTCTATTTCACTATTCCTAAACGGGTAAAAGTATAGAACTGTGTCACACTTGGGGACCATTTGACATGTTTTGGCCGGACATATTTCGGTCGGACATGTTTCGGCCGGACATGTTTCGGCCAGACATACGTGGCGCACACGCGGCGCCAAGTGGCGTCGATGTGGCAGAGGGGTTTCGACCGAACGTGGTCTGGCCAAAACCGTTTTGGCCGGACCAGGTTCGACCAGAACCTTCAAAATCTATATAAACCCCAAAATCGGTTAGAGCGGCTCATTTGCACTAAGTGCCTTCCATGATTTGAGGAGCGGAATAGGGGTACTTCAGCCGAAAATAGGTAGGAATTTTTTTTTTGTTTTTTTTTAATGTTTTTTCAATGTTTTTTAATGTTTTTTAATTTTGTTATGTTAAATTAATGTAATTATACTATTATTTGATGTTTTTTGTTTTTATTTTGTTATTTATAATTTTGGAAAATATAAAATATTGTTTAATGTAGATTTAAATTTATTTTTTTAGTTAGAATCATATGTTAGTTAGTTAGTTAGTTAATTTAGTTTTATTACATGTTTCAAAACATTAGGAAACTGTTATAAAACATTAGAAAAATGTTACAAAACATTAGGAAACTATTACAAAACATTAGAAAAATGTTACAAAACATTAGAAAACTATTACAAAACATTAGGAAAATGTTATTTAGTTTTATTGCATATGTTTCAAATAATTAGGAAACTGTTACAAAACATTGTGCGAAACTGTTTTAAAACATTAGAAAAATGTTACAAAACATTAGGAAACTATTACAAAACATTACGAAACTGTTATAAAATATTAGAAAAATGTTACAAAATATTATGAAACTATTACAAAAAATTAGAAAAATGTTACATTAAACATTAGAAAACTATTACAAAACATGTTAGGAAACTATTATGTAAAACATTACCTGAAACTATTACAAAACATTCTAGAAAAATGTTACAAAACATTAGGAAACTATTACAAAACATTAGGAAAA
>MU224257.1:745609-776482 GCA_018584345.1 Thuja plicata | reverse complement strand
CTAAAAATACCCTTTTGTAGAGCTCGGAGTCTAGATTATGGTCATATAATTTTTATGGTGTTTTATTTACATATACTATATTGTAAGTTGAAAAAAATCCAAGTAGGTATTTTAACATTCAAGAACATGCTCGTTCGAAAAAATAAAAAAAATAGCAAATCATATCAGAAAAATTTACAACTTATATGTAACACTAGAGGAGAGAGTCCTCTTCAATAATATGTAATTTGTTTTGTATTTGGTTTAAATTTGCTAGGGCAAATGTGGAGGGAGAAAAACTGTTAATTTCGGGTAATTCTGACTTTGAATAGTTATAACAGACAAAATATATACCGAAAACCAATTTTTCTTTTTTTATGCACTAGTTGTACATGTTATCTAAAACATATTCTGAAATTAGAAGAAAAAAATATTATTTGCATATATTAAAGTGGAGGGAACTAGACCTTACATTTTCAGCATTTTTTGAGCAATTAAAAAATGGACTTCAAAAATTAAAAAACTAGGTCAATACTTATTCAAATTTTTTTAAAAAAATTATAGGCATAAACTAGATCCAATTTTGCACATTTCATTAGTTTACATCATTCTCAAATTCTAAACACAAATATCACTTTTATGTCGTTAAAGTTCAACAGTTTTGCATGTCGTGGTCCTCTTCCTTTGTTAAAGTGTGACATAGGTTTGTACTTTTACCCAAACCTATAACTCCCAAAATTGCACTTGTAAATATCTGAAAAAGAGGGGTTCTGGGGTGGCTATATAGGATTTTTCCTTAGTCAAACCTCCATTTTGGTGGTCTCCACCTTGATGAATAACCGAATATAGTAGCATGTATGTGTGTGTGTTTCTTTTTGAAAAAGATTTGAATGTGTAATGTCAAGATCTAATCCTCTAGATTAAAAACCCTAACATGAGTTGAAATGAGAAAGAAATGTATAGATTTGACTATGATAAAGAAAGCATACCAAGCCCCCAAGGCTAAATTATTCCTACCAAACTCACAATCCATAATTGCTACCCCATGATAACGTCCTTTGAATTCTTGAAGGTTGAAAATGGTGGATCCAAGAAGAAGGAAAGAAGGAAGATGTCTCTCTTGCTCCAAAGAAGATCCATAATGGCTTGTCTACAAAGTGCTTGAAATGTCTTAATGCATCATAATGTCTTGTCCTTCTATATAATCCTCTTTCTTTCTTGCTTCATCATCATGTAAAAATCATAATTTCATCATATCATCTTATGATTCTTTTTCATGTCTAAATGAAGGCAAAAGAGAGTGTTTATATAGAGATCTCAATATAGACCTCCTAGGGAAATGCAAGGGACCCAAATTAAAATTTCACCTTGAATTATGGTCGAATTACAATCACCAACCAAGGAGGGGATGTATTAATCTGAATATCGGTGAAAACACTTCCGCATCTGGACTCGAGGACCTATTTTAAGTTTTAGAACCCCGACAGGCTCCAGATTTGAAAGCAGGGACCATCACCTGACAGGGATCAAGGTCAACCTTGACCTTGACCTAGGTCAAGGATGACCTCAAACTTTACCTAGTCCAAGGTCGACCTCAACCCTAGCCTAGGTCAGGGTCAACCTCAACCCAGAACTAAGGTTTCAAGCTGGTCACCTTGGGAAATCTGCAGGATTCCTTGGTCAACTGGGGACCCAGGGAGGTGAGAAAATATACTAGGATGTTAGATAGAGGGAAAGGGTAAGTGTGATTAATATTTAGGAGAACCAATACATAGGTTCTACCCAAGAATATGGAATCATAAAAAAGGAGATTAAGGAGGTCCCAAAGGACTCTAACCCTAATTTCACCTAGAAATGTAGAATTAAGTGCATGTGCATCCTAAATGAAAATATAATATGAAAATGTACTAAACAAGGGTGCTAAACCTACTAAAATGGACTTTCTTCCATTTTAAGATGATACATTTAGCCCCTACTTTAGCTTAGGTATGACACTACATGAATATGCAAGCTAAAGTAAGAAAACATTGTAAAGTTAAAAGGATATAGCCAAGTCCTCAATGTGGAGATTCTGCAAGAAACCGTTAGTATCTGCAACCTGAAACACAAGGTTAATGAAAATCTATAGATAAACTAAGCCTTACTAAGATGGTTTTTAGAAATTCATAGAGCCCCTTATGCCCCCCTATTTCAGCTTACTAATTCTGAAAGGTGAAACAGGGTGATAAAGTTAGATCTACACATTGGATATGTAATTTGTTGAAAAAGTTCTTTCCTAAGAAATTTATAAGGATTCAAAATCTTCTTAAACTTATTTAAGAGTTTAGGTATCTAAATCATGATTCCAACGCCACTGACAGCACTGAAAACAAAGCTACCAAACTCAAGTTATGATGAAAAGAGTGAATGCCTATCTAAATGCATGTAAAAGGAAATTCAAATTTGACCTAAGTAAATTCAAATGAAATCCTAAGAAAACCCTAAGGAAACCCTAATACAACCCTAATTTTAAGCTATAAATAATATGAAGAGCACTTACCTTCTCATTCTTATCATTTTCAGAGCTTGGAATTGAGGAGAAAGATGCCAAAGATAGAGGAACTTCAAGCGAGTTGCGTGGAGGTCTTGAGAGAGTGTCTGGCCAGCGAACAAACACTGCCTGAGGTAGGTTCCTTGTTATGATTTTTTAATTGAAAAATTCCTATTTTTATAGGGAAGGTCTACCTTGACCCAAAAAGGTCAACCCTAACCCAGTTATGTTGACCTTGACTTTGGCAAGTAAATCATAACTGGGAAGGTTCAGTCCTTTCTAGGGACAATGTCGACCCTGACCCAAAAGGTCAACCTTGACAAGGCCAAGTGAGAATTGCAGTTATTTGATGATAGATGACTGATATGATTTTGTTTTTGCTAATAGGATATTTTTCATCTCCGAGAGTATCCCTTTGGAGGGGTTCTATTGGCTGTCAAAGAGAACTTGTCTGAGCTACAGCATGAGGACATACAGTTACTGAGAGATGTGGGATTGTACTAGGTAGAAATCCTACCACAGATGAGGTTCCATTGGTCCATGATATCAGCCATGATATAGAAATAGGACGAGGACACCTGTTCCTTCCATCTTCCATCAGGAGAGATCACAATCATATTGGAGGATGTGTACAGGATCCTATGAATTCTAGTCTGAGGTGAGCCTATTAGACTGAGAGTCTAGTGGGGTCCACTCGAGGTGTTTGTAGATGGAGAGTATTGTTTGGGATGATTACCACAGATGAGGACCCGATTAGATCATATCACTCTATCAACCATACTAGTAGGTCTGACACCCTTGGTACGGATAGTGATGCTATGTATACTCTTGTTGGTTGTGATACCCAACACAAAGGGTATAGTTTTCTTAGCACCATTCACCTATCTTGTACGTACGATGGAGAATGACATGATTGTTTTCTGATGGGGTTGTAGCATGTTAGCCCATCTTTACCATGAGTTGAGTTAGCTAGTGAGATTTCAGTGGGAGAGTCTTATGGTATGCACCTTGTTACAGGTGTGGATGTTTGATAATTACACATGTACACGACCACAGGGTGTTCTAGTGATGGTAGATGCAAGCACATCAAGAGCCTTTTCTTATCCACTAGGAGATGTATGGAAGTACATAGATATCCTCTTTTGGAGGGTACACTTTGACCATATACCAGGTGTGGATGTGATATGGAGACCATAGTATCAGATGATAGGATGGGTAGATACTTGACACTAGTTGAGACACTCCTAGTAGTGCAAGCTACTAGAGGGTCCTACTAGTCATGCAATGATGCCATATTATTATGATAGAGTTATGAGGCAGTTTAGTTTGACACAGGGAGTCCCTTGGATTGTACCTTGGTATGGGTATCTGACGAGATATTACTAGAGACCCGACACCATATGCAGACCTACAGTAGCATATATTGTTGATAGCGATATAGATGAGATGAAGGATATAGAGGTGGACCCTACTGTATCCCATCTAGGGGTGAGAAGAGAGTATATCATATACTGGAGTCTACAGGGGACCCATCCCATCTTCCCTGATGACTACCCTATAGGTGACTAGGTTTTTCAGAGAGGATACACCAAGGTGGTGACACACCAGAGGAGGAGGAGGATCATAGAGATGAGGAGGATCCCTTCCCTGAGGGAGATCCCATGGAGGAGGAGAGAGAAGATGAGGAAGCATATGAGAGAGTATATGAGAGAGCAGAGGATATGCCCCTAGGTATTAGGACTAGTGCGGATGATCAGGTGACCCATGCCATTCCATTGAGATCATGATGACCTCCCCATGCACACATAGAGACACCACCACCTAGACCTAGATGCAACGAGCGAGGAGAGGGTAGTCACTCCATGCCCCCACCATCTAGATCCTTTAATGATACTCAAGAGGGAGTTCCAGGTATGATTTATGTAATTGATTAAAATATTTGAAGTAAAAGTTTGGCTAGAAGAAGTCCTAAAAGATAGATATGTTTGAATTCTGCAGCTAGCGTAGTGGAGTGGAGGAGCTTTGTATCCAAGGTTTCTAAGGAAACATGTTTATCCTACCGACTACCAGCTAGCGAGCAAGAGTCACTTATTGGATAGAGAGATCCCAGTCGACATGCAAATATTTTTGCATGCATCCACCAAGAAATGAGGTTGTACAAAGAAAGAGAAGAGAAATTGATGGCTGACCTACAGAGAGCTCAAGAGCGTAACTATGAGATGAGCATATCAAGGAGTCACACACGGACTACTGTACTGAGATCTTCAACATCACACCATAGAGCAAAAAGAGCTGGGAGCCACCAAACCTTAGAGCATAGAGATAGAGATTGATAGCTATGGCATATGTGCCATATATGTACCAAACTCTTGGATATTTATATATGAAAATTTTTCTTGTCTAGTTAGTTCTATGATTGATTACTTGTTCTTTTCATCAATACAAAAAAAATTAACATAAAGAAAGAAATGAAATTAATGTATGAATATATTTATATCATTTAACCTACAAAATAGACATAATCATTCTCTAGGGAATACATGAAGAAGAACTGATGTGCTAGGGATAATAATGTTTGAGATGCATAATATTAATAGGTTCCTTAAGGGGAACACCATTCATATTAGCAATCTTATAAGCACCTGAAGTAAAATCCTCAATAACCACAAAAGGTCCAAGCCAATTAGGGTTGAATTTCCCTTTTTCACCAGGTAAAGCATTCATATTCCTTTGATTTCATATAAGACAAAATCACCTACCAAAAATGACCGCTCAATCACCTTATGATTGTACTATTTTTGGAGTGATTTATGATAAGCCTTAATATGTTCCAAAGCATTTATTTGTTGTTCATCCAATATTTCTAATTCTTGCAATCGTTGTTCTCAGAAGGTATATTTATCAATTATCCCATGGAATGAAACACGTAAACAAGGTATTTCTAATTCTAATGACATAATAGCATCAATACCATAAACAATATTATAAGGAGAAGTACCCGTCGCAATGCGGACACTAGTCCTATAAACCCATAAAGCATAAGTAAGTTGAGTATGCCAATCTTTCACATGCTTATTGAATGTTTTCCTTAGGATTTTTTCAATAACTTTGTTCGATGCTTCAGCTTGACCATTAGATTAAGGATAGTAGGGAGTAGAAGATCTATGTGAATATGATATTTCTCCAAGAATTTTGTGACTTATTTATTTTTAAAGGAAGTACCATTATCCAAAAATATCGTTGAAGGGATACCAAATTATGCTATAATATGATTAAGAATAAAATCAAAAATAACATCCACAGTAGTAGAGCGGAGAGGAATAGCCTCTACCCACTTTGTAAAGTAATCTGTAGCTGTGAGAATGAACGTATGTCCTTGAGAAGAAGCTAGTGAAGTTTTTCCAATAAGATCAAATCCCCAAATGCTAAAAGGCCATGGAGCAACTTGATTACGAAGCTCATGAACAGGTGCATGAATTGAATTACCATGTTGCTGACACTGAGGACACTTCTTAAAAAATGTAAAGGAATCTTGTTCCATTGTTTGCCAATAATATCCCATTCTAAGAAGTTTATTAACTAAATATTTCCCACCAAAATGTCCTCCACAAGAACCAGAATGAGCTTCTACTAAAGCTATTGGGACTTTGGTTCTACAAAGACATCTTAATAGCAAACCATTGTAAGAATGTTTGTAAAGAGTATCACCTAAAATGATATATCATGCGACAAGCTTCCTAATACGGTTATGCATGTTCCTTGTTTCCGATTCAGGGAATGTATTGTGTTTCAAAAGGTGAAAGATATGCAAATACCATTCATCCAAATGCAAGTTACAACAAGCAGCATTACCCTTATTAGAAATTGCAGGTTGTTTAAGAGTATGTATAGTAAATTGAAAGTCTTTAGCATTATTCTCCAGACACACCAAGGAAGCTCCACTTGCCATGGCGTCTGCATGTCTATTATCTTTCCTAGGTAAATTCTGAATCGTATAAGAAGAAAATTGTGAAAGGATAAGGATATCAAGAGCCAATTCCTTATATTGTGACATTTTATCATTCTTAGTCTGATAACCCCCTTTGATCTGTTCAACAATAAATTGCGAATCCCCATATGTTTCCAAGTTTTTAATATTAAGGGATGAAGCTGCCCATAAGCCAGCTATAAGAGCTTCATATTTTGCAATATTATTAGTACAGGGAAAGGTCAATTTATATGACATAGGGATTGGTTTCTTTGTAGGAGGGACCAAGATGATTCCTACACCAGAACCTATTTTACATCTAGAACCATCAAAACATAATTCCCAGACATCTTCTTGTTTAATAGCTAAAATATTTTCATTAGGGAATTCTATTGAGGCGAAGTTCATATGAGAATGAGGACAAGGAGCTTCAGCTAGATAATCAGTTAAATCTTGTCCTTTAATGCACTTTTGAAGAATGAAATTAAGATCAAATTCAGTAAGTAACATCACCCATTTAGCCAGACAACCAGAGAGATCAGCTTTTGAGAAAAGGTGTTTGAGAGGATCAAATTTTACAATTACATTAACCTCAACATTCAATAGATAATGCCTTAGTTTTTGACAAGCATAAACTAAAGCCAAGCATTGTCTTTCTAAATTGTTATATCTTGTTTCATAGTCTAGTAAAGTCTGACTGATGTAGTATACCAGTCTTTCCTTACCTTCACTATCATGTTGAGCTAATAATGCACTCACAACATGGGAAGTGGTAGAAATATATAGATAGAAGGGTTTATTGAATTGGGCAGTTTACAAAATAGGAGGATTATCAAGATACTCCTTAAATTGACCAAAGGATTGTTTACATTCCTGGTTCCAAGAAAAAGTGGTATCTTTTCTAAGCAAGGAAGTGAAAGGCACAGTTCTATCAGCTAAGTTAGAAATAAAGCAACGAATAGATTGTATTTTTCCTTGTAAACTACATAATTGAGAAATATTCTTAGGAAGAGGCATATTAATGATAGCATCAATCTTTTCAGTATCCACTTCTATGCCTTGGTTAGAAATTATAAATCCTAATAATTTACCAGAATCAACTCCAAAAGTGCATTTCTTAGGATTTAATCTCATATTATAACTCCTAATCCTTTCAAATATTTGTCTTAAAATAAACACATGGTCTTTTCTTTGTATAGATTTTGCCAAGATGTCATCGACATAATCTTCTAGAATCTTATGGATGTAATCGTGGAAAATCAAGGTCATAACACGTTGATAAGTTGCTCCCTCATTTCATAATCCAAAAGGCATCATGACCCAATAGAATGTTCCCCAAGGTGTGATAAATGCGGTTTTAAGTTGATCTTCAATAGGAATAAATATTTGATTATAACTTGAAAATCCATCCATAAAAGATAATAAAGCATGACCTGCTATCGAATCCACAATCATATAAATATTGGGTAGGAGAAAATTATCTTTTAAGGATGCTTTATTTAAATCTCAACAATTAGTGCACATTCTTATATTATTATCTCCTTTAGAAATAACCACAATATTGGAAATCCATTCAGAGTAATCAATAGAGTGGATGAACCCAACACCTAATAACTTTTCAATTTCATCTTTTACTAGCAAAGCAATGCCTAGATTCATCTTTCAGATTTCTTGTTTCACAGGTTTGACATTGGGTTTAAGAACAATATTGTGAGTAACAATATTAGGATCTATGCCTGACATATCTGAATATGTCCAAGAAAATATATCCTTATATTCAAGTAAAAGGGAAACCAATTGATCATGTTCATCTTGGTTCAAACATTTTCCCACTTTGATTGTTTTTTCAGAGTCATTCTCATCCATTTGAACCTACGTAGTCTCAATTATTAATAAATCACTTTGTATGGGAGAATCCATTGGCAAAGGATAAATATTTTGTTCATCACGTTCTCCAAAATAGGCTTCATTATTCTGACAATAAGGCTTTCTTCTTTTATGATGAAACGTAGGTAAATCTTGATAAGCTCCTAAAAAATCAGCTAAGGATTCATCCTCAGGAAAATATCCAAACTAGGTTTTTGATCCATGTCAAGGAGAAGCAGATTAACCAACTTTAAATGTCCACCATAGATATGATTAACATTAAGAGGATTGAATCCTAGCCCATAAGTATAATCATAAACTTCATTGTCCAAGGGCACTTGTTTACCTTGTTCATATTTTCCACATCCTTTCCCATTGAATCCATATTTCCTAAGTAAATGATAACTAGATCCATATCTATCGGCCATATCAGATTGAGTTAAAGGAGTGACATATGTCACAATGTCATAACAATCTAGTTTTATTGTCTAAATTGTTTCTTCAAGGGAAGCAGAAACAAAGTTACTTTTTGATTCCCCAGAAAGTGGAGAAGGAATAAAAACTTGCTTTTCAAACCCATTTTGTTCCTTCATGAACTCTAAATTAGAAACTTTGTATTCTCCTATAAAATAAGGATTAAAATCCAATGTTCCCCAATCATCTTCAGTTAAAGAAGAGGATGGAACTTACACTTGTTTAGCTTCAGGAGGTTTCTCAGGCTCCTTAGTTGGTTGTATGGGTTTAGAAACCTTAGCATATTCAGCATTCAAGCAAGGATTTGACACATCATCTGCATGTAATGTATACATCAGATTATTATAAATGAACCTAACCTTACAATGTAGAGTAGAAGGAATCACATGCATATTATGTAACCATGGTCTTCCTAACAAAAGGTTATAATTGAGAGGTCCAGGCATGACATGAATAGGTGTGTGAAGAAGGACTGGACCAACCTTGATAGGTAGCGTAATAATACCCAAATTTTTTTTTTCAATGTTATCAAATCCATGAATAGGGATATTATCTGGTTGGATGGTTGTAAGATTTACTTTAATAGCCTTGAGCATGTCCATGATACAAACATTAAGCCTAGATCCATTGTTAATTAATGTTCTACGAATGATACTCTGATTAATAGAAACAACAACCATAAGAGAATCATATTGATTTTGCACCTCGACAAAAGGTAAATCATCATCAGTGAACACAATAGGAGGTACAGAATGCATAGTATGCATACACTCCAAAAATGAATTAATGTTCTCTTGATTAGGAGGCAAAGATGGAAGAGTAGATAAAGATTTTTGTAATGCCTCATGATATGTAGGAAAAGTTTGAAGCAATTCCAATAAAGATATCTTGGATGGAGTAGCACGTAATTGCTCAACTAAGTCATACTCCTTAAAAGAAGAAGGTAACCTAGGTGCTTGAGAAAGCACAGGTTGAGAAGGAGGTAAAGAGGCTCGAACAGTAGGTTGAGGATTATTCCATGTACGATAAGTATGTGAAATGAAATTGATGTTATTAGAGAAATCTAAAGGATCTTTAGGTTTACCCATAATTGTCATTCGAGGACATCCTTTTAACATCATCAAAGGTTTAGGGAATAACATTCTAGGTGCCTCAATGTTGCAAATAGAGGAGTATGAAGGTAACCATGCACACATCCTATGGTAAAGGTCAATCAAAGAAGTTGTGGAGGAGAATGAAATAGGAATAGGATCCATGGAGATCTCATTTGAACCATTTTAATTCTCACTTCCATGTACCTCATTAAGGGATCTATTCTCTTGTACAATAAAATCCTCATCAAAGTATTCCAAAAATGAGTCATACATATTGAACACACAATAAAATTACAAGCATGTAAATTTTTTTGTGTTTTTAAAGAAATTTTATATGTTTTTATGTATTTTTTTGGAATATAAATGCAAGAGCATAAAAGAAAACCTACTTCTATATGCATGCAAGATCTTAATATGAAATGTAAATCTAACACCAAAGAGAAAGAGTTGTCTATCATGGGTTCACCAAAATGTAAAGAAGAAAATGATGATGATATTGATATCCTAAATATAATTTGCAAAATAGATGTTCATATGTAGAAGACACTAATGCCCTAATTTAATCCTTTACATTTAATTTGTATTGAAAGTATTTGAAGATTGTATTGAAATTGGGAACAAAGATTAATGGAGTAAAACACCAACCTTACATCATAGCAGATCTGAAAATTATGTTTTCTGAAGCCTCTGTTGAGTTTCTGGAAAATCTAAGACTAGATTTGGAATGGAAACGCAGAGACGAACAAAACCCAGAAATATTTTTCCATTCTGAGACAGTTCCAATTTCACCCACAAGTCAATGTAACCATTTGCCAAAATTTCTGATTACACCCTAGGTCACAATTGACCTAAAAAGTCTCAGATCAAAATTCTATTTTCAGATCTTGGAAGTTTGCTAAAAAGGGTATCTGGATCTATACTCTATTTCATTGTTCGCAAACCTATAACTCCCAAAACTACACCTGCAATTATCTAAAAAAGAGGGGTTTTGGGGTGGCTATATAGGGTTTTGCCTTAGTCAAACCCCCATTTTGGTGGTCTCCACCTCCAAAAATAGCCAAATATAGTAGCATGTATGTGTGTGTGTGTGTTTCTTTTGGAAAAATCTTTGAATGTGTAATGTCAATATCTAATCCTCTAGATTAAAAACCCTAACATGAGTTGAAATGAGAAAGCAATGTATAGATTTGAATGTGATAAAGAAAGCATACCAAGCCCCCAAGTCTTAAGTACTCCTAAAAAAATCACAATCCATAATTTCTACCCCATGATAACGTCCTTTGAATGCTTCAAGTTTGAAAATGGTGGATCCAAGAAGAAGGAAAGAAGGAAGATGTCTCTCTTGCTCCAAAGAAGATCCATAATGGCTTGTCTACAAAGTGCTTGAAATTTCTTAATGCATCATCATGTCTTGTCCTTCTATATCATCCTCTTTCTTTCTTTCTTCATCATCATGTCAAAATCATAATTGGATCATATCATCTTACGATTCTTTTTCATGTCCAAATGAAGGCAAAAGAGAGTGTTTATATAGAGATCTCAATATAGACCTCTTAGGGCAATGCAAGGGACCCAAATTAAAATTTCACCTTGAATTATGGTCCAATTAAAATCACCAACCACAGAGGGGATGTATTAATCTGAATATCGGGGAAAACACTTCCGCATTCAAACCCGGGGACTTATTTTAAGTTTTAGAACCTCGACAGACTCCAGATTTGAATGCGGGGACCATCACATGACAGGGGTCAAGGTCGACCTTGACCTTGACCTAGGTCAAGGATGGCTTCAAAATTGACCTAGGTCAAGGTGAACCTTGACCCTGACCTAGGTCTGGGTTGACCTTAACACTGAACTGAGGTTTCAGGTTGGTCACCTTGGGAAATCTGTAGAATTCCTAGGTCAACCAAGGACCCAGGGAGGTGAGAAAATATACCAGGATGTTAGATAGAGGCACAGAGGCCAAAGGGTAAGTGTGATGAAGATTGAGGAGAAACAATACATAGGTTCTACCTAAGAAGATGGAATCATAGAAAGGGAGATTAAGGAGGTCCCAAAGGACTCTAACCCTAATTTCACCTAGAAATGCTAAATTAAGTGCATGTGCATCCTAAATGCAAATCTACTATGAAAATGTACTAAACGAGGGTGCTAAACCTACCAAAATGGAAGTTCATCCATCTTTAGATGATACAAACACCACTTTTTTAATGGCTAGAAATGAAGATATATGGTTGTGGCATAAGAGGTTATGTCATGTGAATTTTGACAACATGATTAGGATAAGAAATAAAAGAAAAGTAAGAGACTTACTGAGCATGTCAAAACCTGACCATGTCATGTGTATGAATTGTCAAAAAGGTAAAATTACAAAGTCTAGTTCCAAGAGAAAAACCTACACATCTAATTCCATTCTAGAATTAGTCCATACTGATATATGTAGACCAGTTAGAACCAAGAGTTACTATGGTGATAGATACTTCATTCTATTTGTTGATGATTATTATAGAATGATCATAGCTATGTTTCTAAAAGAGAAATCAAAATCATTCAAGATTTTTAAATGGTATAAAGCTATTGTAGAATAAAAAATTGGTAAGGAACTAAAATTCTTAAGATAAGATAGAGGAGGAGAATATATTTTTGATGAATTCACTAACTTTTGTAATGAGCATGGAATTCAAAGACAGGTTTCTGCACCAAGAACACCATAGAAAAATGAGATTGTTGAAAGAAGGAATAGATCCATTGTTGATTGTGCCAAAACATTGATGATTGAAAAAGGTATCACTCAAACATTCTGGAGAGAATTTGTCAGTACTATTGTCTACACATTGAACAGAGTTCAATTAAAGAAACACACCAATAAGACACCCCATGAGATATGGTATGGATACACATCCAATGTAAGTTACTTCATAATTTTTGGAAGTCAATGTTATTTTTTGAAAGATGATAGAAATGGAAAAATTGACTCCAAAGGTGAAGAAGGAATATTTTTAGGGTATTCTACCAAAAGAAAGGCTTATAAATGTCTTAACAAATCCTCTAACAAAATAATTGAAAGTGCAAATGTCAGAGTAGATGAATTTGCAGAGAAAAATGATAAAGGAAAGCATAAAGGAACTAGAAGACTAAAACAGGTTTGTTTATAGTGAATAACCTAACAATCTACCTGAGCAACAATGTATCACTCCCGAACAATATAACAATGCACCCGAGCATCAGGCTGCAAACACCAAAAATCAAGAAATTGCTCAAAATGATGTTCTGAGCAATGGAGATAAGAATGAAGGTCAAGATGATGATCAAAATGATGAACAAAGAACTGAACCAATACTTTCCAAGTATGTTAGAAGAGACCATCCACAGAACCATATCATAGGAGACAAGAAGGCTAGAATGAGAACACGAAGTAAGTCACTGAATACTAGATGTTTAATTTTTGATTTTGAGCCTAAATCTATTAATACTACACTTGAAAATGAAGAATGGGTCAGTTCTATGAATGAAGAGATAGAACAGATTGAGAAGAATAGAACATGGACATTAGTACCTAGACCAGATGACAAGAATGTCATTGGTAACAAATGGACATTCAGGAATAAGATGAATAAGAATGGAGAAGTCACAAGGAACAAAGAAAGATTAGTATGCAAGGGCTATGCACAAGAAGAAGGCATTGAATATGGAGAAACCTTTGCACCCATTTCTAGACTAGAAGAAGTTAGAATTCTACTTTCTTATGCTGAATTCAAAGGATTCAAGGTATACCAAATGGATGTCAAATCTGCATTCCTAAATCGAATACTAGAAGAAGAGGTATACATTGAACAACCAGAAGGGTTTGTTGATCCTAAAAAGAGAAACATGGCTTGTAGACTACAAAAATAATTGTATGGATTAAAACAAGCACCTTGAGTATGGTATGAAAGACTTCACTCCTCTCTCATAAGTATTGGATTTGTAAGAACAAGTGAAAATAGTAATCTATATTTAAAAGAAGATTTTGGTGATAACATTTTGATTTCTGAAATATTTGTTGATGATATCATATTTGGGGGTAATGATATGTTATGTAAATCATTTTATAATGAAATGAGAAAAGAGTGTGAGATGTCAATGTTTGAAGAGATAAGGTTCTTTCTTGGTTTATAGATTCTTCAACAGGATGCAGGCATCTATATCACACAATCCAAATACATCAAGGAAGTGCTGAAGATAGTCAAGATGGAAGATTCCAAACCAATTGGAACACCTATGGAAAACAGATGCAAGCTGACAAAAGAAGACAAGTCAACCGAGGTAAATCAGACCCTATATAGATCTATGATTGGAAAACTCATGTATGTTGTTCATAATAGACCAGATATAGCACATGCAGTTAGAATAGTTTTAAGATTCTCTACTAATCCAAAGGAATCACACATGACTATTGTCAAAAGAATTCTGAGATATCTAAAGAATACCCAGGACTATGGCTTATGGTATAAAAGAAAAGGAAAATTTGAGCTTCAAGTCTATATAGATGCTGATTGGGATGGAAACTTAGATGACAGAAAGAGCACAACAGGACGAGCATTCTTCATGGGTGAAAAACTTGTCACAAGGATAAGTAAGAAGAAAGGATGCATCTCACAATCTATTGCAGAAGCAGAATATGTGGTTGTTGCTACAAATTTCTCTAATATTGCATGGATCAAAAAATTACTGGAAGGTATGAATCTGAAAATTATTGAACCAGTGATTATCTACTGTGATAATACCAGTGCAATAAACATATCAAAGAACCCAGTCATGCATGCTAAGACAAAGAATATTGCTATAAAGTATGACTACTTAAGAGAACAAGTGCAAGAGAAAGATGTGATACTAGAATATATTCAATCCAAGGAATAATTAGCAGACATATTCAAAAAGCCATTTCCTAAAGATACATTTGAGTACCTGAGAAAGAGACAAGGGGTCCGACCCTTGTCTATTAGTCACTAAGCTTACTAGGAGGCCGCATTAGCCTACACATAATCAGAAGATCATTCATGTTGATGCAAGAAAAGAGATGGATTACAAAGATACACCAGTACACAGAAAGGTACTTATCTGAACCAAGCACCATAGTCATTATACTATTGATGGAAAGGGAGACTCAAGGAGTATATTATAAAAATGAAGAAGGATATAGTTTGGCATTGATGCCAAAGGGAGAGAGATTATATATCCATATGAAATATCCATCATAATCATCCAAAGGGAGAAAATTATTCTAAGGGAGAGATGATTCAAAGGGAGAAATTATATTATCTATTGCTATCAATGGAAAAATAGATATGAATAGAATTATCAAGGAGAGGAATAGTCAAAGGGAGAGAAAACATCAGAGAAGAGACTCTACAAAGGGAGAGACATAATTAGAAGTTTCTACAATTATCAAGTGAAGGAAATGAAGATTGAAGAGAGTACTCTGCAAGAAACAAATCTAAGCTAGAAGAGCTTACCGAGAGCCAGACATTTGTATTGGTTATAGAAAAATAAGTGTGGTAGATTGATGAACTACAACTGATATATTTCATATTGTATTAGTATTAATGTAGTATGTTTCCATCAATGCCAAAAGGAGAGATTGATGAACTATAATTGGTTAAATGTTTGAAGACGTTAAGTTGATGATCAACGAGATGCATAAAGTTAATGCAAGCCATTAAATTAGTTAATGTATTATATTGTCATTGATGTCAACTTAATATAATATGATTGGTTATATAAATATTGTCAAAGACTTCAAAGAAATAAAGAGATAAAGGTTATGTTATTAGTAATGCATAAAAGTTCAGTACACACCAAGTGACAACAAACACTGATGGATAGTACACCCCGATGGATAGAGAACCCAAAGAGAAGAGTCACAGTGATACCCAAGAAAGATACCAGAGAAAGAATTACCAAGCAGAACCAAAGTGTAACCCAAAAAGAACTGAAAGTCACAGTGTTTCCCAATGGACAAACAACCCCGACGGACAGAGATTCCCAAGGACAACTGAAGTCAAGATCAAGAAAACAAGGAGTTAAACATTGATAAGAACTGAAGTTCAGAAATGACAAAAGACTTAGCTGGCAGGAGCTAAATATGGAGTTAACTAGTTGATCACATTGTTTTCATCAACAAGTTAAAAGCTAGAGATAAGCTAGATTTTTAAAGCTAGTTTTATTCCAGCTGTCAAGGAGAAATTTTCGGGATAAAACTAAATCAAGCTTTAAAGAAAGAATTGCAAGATTTCCATATCACGTCAAAGAACAAGAAAGACAAAGACCTAGAAACAGTGAAATCATGTCTATAAGAGAGACAAGACAATTCATTATGAAAAAGGGGGTGAATAGAGAAGAGTATGATAAAGAGAATACTGGTGAAAAAGACTTCATACAGTCTTGATCAAACAAGTTGAAGAATAGAGCTAAATATTTCTGTGGACATTGAGCAACAGAGAAGAAAAAGCATCACCAAGTAGAAAGAAGTGGATCAAAGGAACATAAAAGAAACATTGATTGAAGAGGTATTATGAGCTTACAATAGATCTGAACATCTGCAAGTTTAAGTTGTATATATGAACAAATCATATACTATTTTAGTTTAACCATTGATTCAGAAAATATCTTAACAGAGTGGGATTTAACTATCCTTTATATATTGAGATACATCCCAAGGAGTATCAAAAAGTTTCCCATGAAGATAGCATAGTGAAATGTCAGATATCAAGTGAAAAACTATTATATTTAAATCCTCTAACAAGGTTAATAGTGTTTTTGTAACCTTTAACATGGTTGGCTCTTCATGGAGCTCATTTCAGAAGAGTGAAAATTTTGGGTTACTAGTTCCAAGTGGTTTTTCCCTTAACACAGTTTCCATGTTAAAACTCCATGTGTCAAATGTCTATATGGTTCATTGCTTTAATGTTTTTGTTTTACACATTATTAAAATAGGATTGATCGGTAAACACTAAGTTATTTATTGTATTTCAGTAAAGGCTAGACTGCTATTTGGTAAAGCTTAAGAATAAGGATTAATAGTGAACTTTGAGCAGTAGTTATTTGATAAGATTGTTTAAAGGCATACATATTGTAGGACTAATGATAACTAGAGGTTTAAAATTGTGGTATAAAGTTTTGGGTTGATTTATTGGATTATTTTTTAGGCCATTGATTCACCCCCCTTTTAGTTATTCTAATAGTTCTGCAGATGCTATCTCTCATCCTAGTGTAGTTCCTTCAGTTCTTCCCCTTAAAGAAGCAAAGGACCTAATGTTGATTGATCCTGAACCTCAACCAATTTCTAGCAAAACCAAACATAACCATCATGCTCATGACCACCATCATAAATATCATGCTAGAGCCCACCAACATGATTCCCAAAATATTGCTTCACCTAACATACCTACTTATGATTTGATCCCATGTGACCAACCCATGTTGGAACGAAAGGAGGAAGTTAAACTGAAAAAGATCAAGTTGAACAAACATGATAATGCTATTTATATCTTAGATTTTATTACAATTAATTGGGATGAATAAGATACTATTGATGATGATGCTTTTAGTAATAAAAATGATATTCATGCCAGTTATTTTGATGACATGGTTGAGCTTATTTATAATAATCATTATTTGTCGGCTATTTTTTCACAATCGTTATCTATCATTTCTAGTGACAAGAAAAGTGACCCATCTTTACAACATGGTCCTTGTTCGAAACTGGCTATTTTCTCTTTTGTCATGATTGATGTTGCTCCTCTTGTGGGTTTCCCAACTTCCCTAAACACTATAGACCAAGATGGGGGGAAGGTGATATTCTTGACTAGCTCATCTTGTGTGGTGGATTTTATGTATTTTTTAGTTTGTTGTGATGTGTTTCCCCCGTGATGTGTTGCTAGTTATATGTTTTGTTTAGATTTATTTACACGACCCTTGTTTCTCTATTGGTGCAAGGTGATAAAAGAATCAAAATGTTGTAAATGTTCTTCTATTTGTATCTCACCTCTTCTATACGTTGTTACATGTTATGTCATGCATGTGTCACTATTCATAAATCTGCCTTTTTTTTATCTGATTGGGGATGATGCAAAATGGTAGCTACCTATTCTTTTTGGCCTCCATGACACCTAACCAAAAAAACTCTTCTTCATAACTCTTATATGATATTCTTCCATTGTGCTTGTAGCTCTTCTATCTTTGGGGAATGATAAAATTTCATTTTGATATAATATACATGTATTATCATATGATCATATTGACCCCAATGTTAGTATATCCCTTCAATGCTCTCTTTTTTCATGTGCTTATTAATCTTGGTTTGTCCTTTATTGGGGGAATCTCATAGTCAAAATATTAATTATGGATACATGTTTCATTAATTCTATTTTTTTGCTAAGGTGTTTGCAATTGCTTTAATGTGGGTGCATACACTCTTCTCTATGTTTCACATTTTACATACACTTATATAATGATTGGATGCAATCTCTCTTATGGATCCCTTAATAAAAACAAAGCTTTCCTTAAGGTCTAATCCCCCTTTCTTTTATCCCTAAGGAGATAATTCTTTCCCTAGGCCTGATCGCTTTCTTCTTGATCCCTAAGGATATAATTCTTTCCTAAGGCCTAATCATTCCTTTGTCAGATCCCTTAATGGAGGCAATGTTCTCCTTAAGGATTGATCATTTTTTATGGTTTGAATACCATAGCATAGCTTTCTAGACCTTCAATACGATATTTTGCAATTTTTTCCTTTTGTGTGGTCCATAGTAAGACATTCCTTACTATGCTAGTGATCACACTTTTCTCTCTCTTTCTTCCTCTCTCTTTCGAGTGATTCCTCTCTTATCTTGGTTTTGGATTTAATGATGACTTGAGTCACTTGGGGGCTTGATTTTTATTTGTCTCCTTGACCTTGATGAGATCACCCTTAAGCACTCAATCTAATTTACCATGATCACAAGATCATCTCATACTCCTACTAAAATATGGGCTAAATGTATCATCCTAAAAATTTAGCACCCATAATTGGATGTCTTTAGGACCTATTGGACCCCATTTTGGTGATTTCAAGGTTTGAATGATTGTTATGCTAGATCAAAACAAACTTCATTCCTCCCCCACTCCTTTTCACCTTCTCTAACATCCCCATGAAATTTGAGCCCTTTTTTCTTGGGACATGTCAACTGGTTGACTTGTCCCTAGATACAAGTTGGCTAGTCAACTTATCCCTAGGTTTTTGGCTTAAAGTTTACCTTGGGCTTGATACAGGGTTCTTGTTAGGTTTTCAATTATATTTGTCTTGGATCAAATTTGAATCCAAAACTCAAGGATTTAATATAAAAACAAATCTTATCTCCTTATTTGACATAAGTTAATCAAGTGCAAGCTATCATATTCAAGCATTCAAGAAATCAATAATTTGAGAGCAAGAGAAAACGAGGATTTGGATTCAATATTTGAAGGAAAGCATCCAATTCAAGGTCTCCAAGTCTCCATCCTTCCAAGATCTATTCAAGAAGAGGAAATCTTCTCTAATTGATGAAATTTTCTCTCCCATGATGATCAAGTAGATAATTTCTCAATCAGGGAAGGAGATCCATTCATTCATCTTTCTCCCTTTTCTTCTTTGCATGTGGTTATCAAGCATATCAACATTCAAGATCTAGGAGTGACAATCATAGATCCATGCATTTGTGAAGCCATCATTGATTCTAAATCTCATTCCAAGGTCAACTCTTTGGATTCCAAGTATATCTCAACCATCTTCATGGATTTGAGTGATTACTACATTTTTTCATAAGGGTTTCATGCAAGGTAAATCAATAATTTTCCTTTTACATGTTAGAATAACTGAGAGGGGGAAGGGAGGGGGGGGGGGGTTGAATCAATGGCCTAAAGAATATTCCAATAAATCAACCCAAAAACTTAGTACCACAATATTAAACCTCTAATTATCTTTAGTCCTACAAGATGTATGCCTTGAAATAATGTTAACAAATAACTACTGCTTGGAGTTTACTATTAAACCTTATTCTTACTGTTTATCAATTAGCAGTATTTCATTTACCGAAATACAATAAATTTCTAAGTGTATACTGATCAATCCAGATTAGTTATGTGTAATGAAAAACACTAAAGTAATGACTCATAAACACATTGACACATGGATTTTTAATGTGGAAACCCTGTTAAGGGAAAAACCACTTGGGACTGGTAACCCAAAATTTTCACTCTTCTGAAGTGAGCTCAGTGAAGAGCCAACCCTGTTAAAGGTTACAAACACACTGTTAGGTGTGACCTTGTTAGAGGATTTAAATAGAATAGTTTTTCACTTGATATCGGGCATCTATATGCTACCTTCTATGACCAAACCCAGTGTAGTTTGTCAAATGGTATCTGGCATCTCATGATATCTTCATGACCAAACTTTTTGATACTCCTTGGGGTGTATCTCAATATTGAAAGGATTGTTAAGTTCTGCTCAATTAAGAGACTTTATGATCCACTGGTTAAATTGAAACAGTAAATGACCTGTTCACATATACAACTATAGGTTACAGATTTTCAAATCTATTGTAAGTTCATTATATATTTCTGATCAATGTATCTTTTCAATACCTTTGCTCCACTTCTTTATTCTTAGTGATGTTGTGCTTCTCTATTGCTCAGTGTCCGTAGAAATATAGCTCTATTCTTCAACTTGATTGATCATGGCTGTATGAAGTTTTTCTTCATCAATTTCTCTTTAGAATCCTCTTTCTTTATTCACTCCCTTAATTTATAATAAATTAGATTGTCTCTTTATAGACATGATATCATTGTTTCTCAGTTCTTGACTTTCTTGTTCTTGGTGTGATCCACAATTTTAGCCAATCTTGCTTTAAAAATTTACTTCAGTTTTATCCTGTAGATTTCTCCTTGACAACTGGAATAAAATTGTTGTAAGGCTCTCACTTATCTATGGCTTTAATTTATCGATGAAAACAACATTAAAAACTAGTTAAATCCTTCTTTACCTCTTTCCAGCTAAGTCTTTTGTCATTTCTAAACTTCAGTTCCTTTGAGTGTTTTAACTCTTGTTAGCTTCGATCAACACTTTAGTTCTCCTCGGGTATCTCTGTTGGGGTTGTCTGTCCATTGGGGTTATCTGTCTATTGGGTAACACTATGATTTTGACCGTCGATAATTCTTGTGATTCTTCTCATCGATAATGCTTGTCGATTTTCTTGCTTGGGTATCACTGTGACTTTCCTTTTGGGGTTCTCTATTCGTCGGTGTACACTTGTCTGTCAGTGTCTGTTGTCACTTTGTGAATACTCAAATTTTATGCATTATTGATAGCATAACCTTTATCTCTCTAGTTCTTTGAAGTCTTTAACACTTTGTATATAACCAATTAGATTACATCAAGTTGACATCAATGAGAATAAAATCCATTAACTGATTTAATGTCTTGGATTATCTTTCTGCATTTTGGTGATCAACTTAACAACTTTAAACATTCAATCAATTATGGTTCATCAATCTCTCCCTTTTGCATTGATGGCAACATACTACATTATCACACTATATTATTACTAATACAATATGAAATATAAGTGTTGAATTTCATCAATATTTCCCAAATATTTTTGTTCTATAACCAATACAAATGTCTGGTTCTCAGTAAGCTCATATAGCTTAGATTTGTTTCTTGTAGAGTGCCCTCTTCAATCTTCAATCCATTTTACTAGATAGATGTATCAACTTCTAATTCTGTTTCTGATATGCGGTCTACCTTGATTGTTCCTCTCCTTGATCATCTCTTTTTCCTTTGACAACAATCTCTCCCTTAGTATGTATTCTCTCCCCCATGATACTTCTCTCCCTTTGATAGATATTTCATATGTAATCTCTCCCTTTGGATAATGATTATCTGTCCCTTTGAATTCTTAGGAACTTCTCTCCCTTTGACAACAATGCCAAAGAAAACATTTCAAAGTTATATCCTTTCTCCTTTTTATAATATACTCCTTGAATTTCCCTTCAATCAGCAACATAGCTTTGTATTAGCCAAAATAATCTCTGGTGTTCAGTGCAGATTTATACCTTTGCAGTCCATTTCTTTTCTTGCATCAACATGAATGATCTTATGCTTTATGTATAGGCTGATGCAATCCCCTAGTAAGCTTACTGACCGATAAACAAGGGTTGGACCCCTAGTCTCTTTCTCAGGTACTCAAATGTATCTTTCAGAAATGGCTTGGTAAATATGTCAGCTAATTGTTGCTTTGATTAAACATATTCTAGTATCACTTCTTTCTCTTGCACTTTTTCTTGTAAGTAATGATACTTGATAGAAATATGCTTAGTCTTAGCATGCATGACTAGATTCTTTGACATGTTAATTGCACTCGTATTATCATAATAGATAATCACTGGTTCAAGAATATTCATATTCATACCTTCCATTAATTGTTTGATCCATGCAATATTAGAGTAGTTTGCAACAACAACCACATATTCTTCTTCTGCAGTAGATTGTGAGATGCATCCTTGCTTCTTGCTGATCCATGTGACAAGTCTGTCACCCATGAAGAATGCTCCTCCAGTTGTGCTCTTCCTATCATCTAAATTTTAAGCCCAATCAACATCCGTATAGACTTGAAGTTCAAATTTTCCCTTTTTTTTATACCACAAGCCATAGTCCTCAGTGTTCTTTAGATATCTCATAATTCTCTTGACAATACTCATATGTGATTCTTTGGGATTATTAGAGAATCTTGCAACTATTTCAACTGCATGTGCTATATCTGGTCTGGTATGAACAACATACATTAGTTTTCCAATCATTGATCTATACAAGGTCTGATTTACCTCATTTGATTAGTCTTCTTTTGTCAGCTTACATCTGGTTTCCATAGGTGTTCCAACTGGCTTGGAATCTTCCATCTTGAATATCTTCAGCACTTCCTTGATGTATTTGGATTGTGTGATATATATGTCTGCATCTTGTTGAAGAATTTGTAGACCAAGAAAGAATTTGATCTCCCCAAACATAGAAATTTCAAAATATTTTCTCCTTTCATTAGAAAATTATTTACATAACATATCATTACCTCCAAATATATATCATCAACAAATATTTCAAAAATTATAATATTATAATCAGTATGTTCTTTTAAGTATAGATTGTTATTTTCACTTATTCTTACAAATCCAATGCTTATGAGACAGGAGTGAAGTCTTTCATACCAGACTCTAGGTGCTTGTTTCAATCCATACAAGGCTTTATGTAGTCTACATACCATTTTTCTCTTGTCTGGATCAACAAACCCTTCTGGTTGTTCAATGTATACCTCTTCTTCCAGTATTCCATTTACGAATGCAGATTTGACATCCATCTGGTATACCTTGAATCCTTTGAATGCTGCATAAGAAAGTAATATTCTTACTCCTAGTCTAGGAATAGGTGCAAAGGTTTTTCCATAATCAATACCTTCTTCTTGTGCATACCCCTTGCACACTAATCTTTCTTTATTCCTTGTGACTTCTCCATTCTCATTCAGCTTGTTTCTCAATATCCATTTGGTACCGATGACATTCTTGTCATCTGGTCTCAGTACTAGTGTCCATGTCTTGTTCTTCTCAATCTATTCTATTTATTCATTCATAGCACGTACCCATTCTTCATTTTCAAGTACAGTATTAATAGATTTAGGCTCAAAATCATAATGTAAACATCTAGTGTTTAGTCACTTACTTCTTATTCTCATTCTAGCCTTCTTGTCTCCTATGATCTGATTTTGTGGATGATGTCTTCTGACATACTTGGAAAGTTTTAGTTCATCTCTTTGTCCATCATTTTGATCATCATCTTGACCTTTACTATGATCTCCATCACTTGGAACATCATCTTGAGGAATTTCCTAATTTTTGGTAATTGCAGCCTGATGCTCGGGTGCAATGTTCTGTTGCTCGGGAGTGATACATTGTTTCTCGGGTAGAGTGTTGGGTTCTTCAGTGTAAAAAAACCTTTTGTATTCTTCTGGTTCTTTTTTTCTTTCCTTATAATTTTTATCTACATATTCATCTATTATGATATTTGCACTTTCAATGATCTTGTTAGAGGACTTGTTATGACATTTATAGGCCTTGCTTTTGGTGGAATACCCTAGAAAGATACCTTCATCACTTTTGGATTCAAGCTTTTCATTTCTATCATCTTTCAAAATATAACATTGACTTCTAAAGATTTTGAAGTAACTTACATTGGGTGTGTAACCATACCATAGCTCACAGGTGTCTTCTTTCTGTCCTTCAATTGTACTCTATTAAATGTGTAGACAACAGTACTGACAACTTCCCTCTAGAATGTTTTAGTGATGCTTTTCTCTATCATCAGTGTTCTTTCACAATAAACAATGGATCTATTTCTCCTTTCAGCAATCCCATTTTGTTGTGGTGTTCTTGCTGCAAAAACATGTCTTTTAATTCCACACTCATTGAAAAATTTAGTGAATTCATTTGAAATAAATTCCCCTCCTCTATCTAATCTTAGGCATTTTAATTCCATACCACTTTGTTTTTCTACCATAGCCTTATACCATTTAAACATCTTGAATGCTTCTAATTTATCTTTTAAGAACATAACTATCATCATTCTAGAATAATCATCTGCAAAGAGAATGAAATATCTATCTCCATAGTAACTCTTTGTTCTCATAGGTCCACATAGATCAGTATGGAATAATTCTAGAATAGCATTAGATGCATGGGATTTACTCTTGAAACTAGACTTTGTCATCTTACCTTTTTGACAATTCTTACACATGATATGCTCGGGCTTATACATGCTTGATAAGCCCCTTACTCTTCTTTTATTTCTTATCTTTATCATGTTGTCAAAATTCACATGACACAATCTCTTATGCCATAACCATATGTCTTCATTTCTAGCCATTAAACAAGTGGTGTTAATGTCATCAAGATAGAAAAGGTTACTTTTATATGTTCACCAGTTCTGATCAATATTCCTGATTCATTGAAGATCTTTGCCTTCTTATTCTCAAACGCTACTCGGTGACCTATGTTATTCAGCTGTGAAACACTCAATAGATTATAATTAAGTCCTTTTACCTAGTAATCATTTTCACATTTGATATCAGGTTATTTAACATTATGGTTCCTTTACCTTCAACTAGACAAGGTGTGTCATTACCCATTCTTACTGATCCACCATTATAGTAATCAAAAGTTTCAAAATTTTGTTTATCACCGGTCATGTGGTGAGTGTAGCCACTATCTATGATCCAGACATCATTCTTACTAACCTTAGATATGAGTGTAGTTTCTACATACCTTTTTTCTTCATCTGAATCATCCTTCATGGATACAAATATCATCTCAATGTCTTCATCAGATTTGGTGTCAGTGTCTCCAGCTTTGTTCTAAGCCAAGTAACAAGATTTCTTCCCTTTGTCCTTGTAGTCTCGGGTATCTCTTCTGTCAAATTGTTGGTTGCTTTGGCAATCTCTGTTATCACCTCTATCTAGCTTATTTTCATATGATCTGTCATTACTTTTGTCATCTTTTCTTCTGTTAGGACATCTTACAGAAAAGTGTCCAAACTCTTTACAATTAAAACATACAAGTGGTAATGTACCTTTGTATCTACCTTTTCCTCTCTACAATATTCTTTCCATTAGTGCTTCAATCTCATCAAGTCCTTGGTCATCACTATCAATTTCACTATCATTCCTCATAGTGTGTTTATGACTTGACTTACTTATTTTTAAAGAAGATTTGAATGCAGACTCTATAGATGGTAAGACATTGTTATCAAAGTTATTCATCTCAAATGAAATTAGTCTACCAATCAGACTATCTAGAGTAACATTATTGTTTGCAACTACTTTGATTTATTTTATAGTAGATAATCTAATAGCATATTTAGGCAGTAAGGTTCTTAGAATTTTACTTACCACTGCCTCTTCTTCAAGTACACCTCTAACTCCTCGGATAGCATTGACTACCTCTTTAATTCTATAGCTATATTGAGTGATATTTTCTCCTTCTTTCATCCTTAGGTCATCAAACCTCCCTCTTAGGCTTGCTGCCTTAGCTCTTAGTACATTAGCATCTCCTCCATGTACTAGCTTCAATTTATCCCACATTTTCTTTGTAGAGGTGTAGGTTTTGACATCTTCAAACTCATCATCAGAGAGTGAGGAAGCAAGCTCTATCATCATGCAATTATGCTCATGCTTTTCTCTCAATTGCTCAAGTGTGTGAGGTCCTGTAGGAAACACATATTCAGTATCTAAGTATTGAACAACATCATTTCCAATACCTGATAGGTGGAGTCTTATTTCACTTTGTCATGATGCAAAGTTGTCTTTGTTCAACTTGGGCATATCTCATTTTTTCATCTTGTGATCTTTTGCTTGAGCTTTTAAACTCTCTTTCTAAGCACTCTCTTTCTAAGCACACAAGCTCTGATACCAATTGTTAGAATAACTGAGAGGGTGGTGGGGGGGGGGTGAATCAGTGGCCTCAAAAATATTCTAATAAATCAACCCAAAAACTTAGTACCACAATATTAAGCCTCTAGTTATGTTTAGTCCTACAAGATGTATGCCTTGAAATAATCTTAACAAATAACTACTGCTCGAAGCTCACTGTTAAACCTTATTCTTACTATTTACCGATTAGCATTCTTTCATTTACCAAAATATATTAAATTTCTTAGTGTATACCGATCAATCCAGATTAGTTATGTGTAATGAAAAACACTAAAGTAATGACTCATAAACACATTGACATATGGATTTTTAACGTGGAAACCCTGTTAAGGGAAAAACCACTTGGGACCGGCAACCCAAAATTTTCACTCTTCTGAAGTGATCTCGATGACGAGCCAACCCTATTAAAGGTTACAAACACACTGTTAGGTGTGACCTTGTTAGAGGATTTAAATAGAATAGTTTGTCACTTCATATCGGGCATCTCTATGCTACATTCTATGACCAAACCCAGTGTAGTTTGTCAAATGGTATCTGGCATCAAATGCTATCTTCATGACCAAAATTTTTGATACTCCTTGGGATGTATCTCAATATAGAAAGGATTGTTAAGTCCTGCTCGATTAAGAGACTTTTTGATTCAATGGTTAAATTGAAATAGTAAATGATCTATTCACATATACTACTATACTTTGCATATTTTTAGATCTATTGTAAGCTTGAATTGTACCTTTCTGATCAATGTATCTTTTCAATACATTTTCTCCACTTATTTCTTCTTGGTGATGCTATGCTTCTCTATTGCTTTGTGTCCATAGAAATATAGCTCTATTCTTCAGCTTGATTGATTAGGACTGTATGAAGTTGTTCTTCATTAGTTTCTCCTCGGTATCCTCTTTCTCTATTCAATCCCCTAATCCATAATGAATTAGATTATCTCTTTACAGACATGATATCATCATTTCTCAATTCTTGACTTTCTTTTTCTTGGCATGATCCACAATTTTAGCCAATCTTTCTTTAAAACTTTACTTTAGTTTTATCCCGTAGATTTCTCCTTGACAACTAGAATAAAACTGTTGTAAAGCTCTCACTTATCTCTGGCTTTAATTTGTCAATGAAAACAACATTAACAACCAGTTAACTCCTTCTTTAGCTCTTTCCAGCTAAGTCTTTTTTCATTTTTGAACTTCAGCTTGTTTAGGTGGTTTAACTCTTGTTAGCTTCGGTCAACACTTCAGTTGTCCTTGGGTATCTTCGTTGGGGTTGTCTGTCCATCGGGTAACACTATGATTCTGACCATCGGTAATGCTTGTGATTCTTCTCCTTGGTAATGCTTTTTAGTTTTCTTGCTTGGGAATCACTGAGACTTTCCTCTCGGGGTTCTCTATCCATCGATGTGCACTTGTTCATCGATGTTTGTTGTCACTTTGTGAATACTGAAATTTTATGCATTATTGATAGTGTAACCTTTATCTCTCTGGTTCTTTGAAGTCTTTGACACTTTGTATATAACCAATTAGATTACATTAAGTTGACATCAATGACAATACAATCCATTAATTAATTTAATGTCTTGCATTATCTTTCTACATTTTGGTGATCAACTTAACATCTTCAAACATTCAATCAGTTATGGTTCAGCATGACATTACTTTCCTTTATGAAATTTTAATTTGATTTCAAGGTTTACTCCTAAACATGGATTTGACCAAGGAAAACCCCTTTCTGCAACCTTTTCCCCCATTTTTTGTGTGTAGGAATAGGTTTCAAAGAGACAAATTTGGATCTAGGTAGTACAAGTGTTATTACATAATCTGAAATAGTTTCATCAAATTTTATCAAGAACAACTTGAGTTGTTGACTTGTTCCCAAAAAGTTAACTTTTTCCCTAACATTTGACTTGTCCCTACTATTTGTTTAGTAAAATTTTTAGGGTAGACATATTTAGATCCCCGTTTTCCAGATCTATAGTTATAGTGGGATCCAAGGTTCCAGTGATAGTCAAATTCAGACTCAAAGTTCAATTTTCCTCATATCATTTCAAGGTGCACTTATTCTTCTCTATTCTCCTTGCACTTACTTTTTAAAATCAAATCTATCATTTACATTACATTTACTTTCCATACATTGTCATTGACATTAAGGAATCAAATCCCTACATTGTGTAGATATCACATTGACACCCTTAGTCTTTTGGTTGTGCTAATCAGATTCAATTTATGGTGGATTTGCATTCCAATGTATAGCATAGGAAACCTTGGTGAGTGATCTACATTTTAATATAATTCACCATATATTTTCCTATCTATACATTTATATTAACATCACTTTGGTAGAGAAAGAGAGTCTATGAGAATATGATTAAATTATTTCTTTTTTGTAGGACCACTAGTAAAATACATTGGACTAGTATAGCAAATCATGTCTGAAACATGATTAGGGTTGGGAAGATGCAAATAAGGAATTTCTAGAAAGTTTTGATTCACTTGAAATGTCATCTAAGGGCTATGAGTAAAATGTAGGGCTAGTACAAAACAATGTAGAAATTGTGAAGGACTATGACAAAAGATTCAAGTAGGGTAAGTGCACAAAGATGGGGGACCATAAAGGGGGTATAAGAGGCCACTTTTTTTTTCTTTCTGAAATCAGCAAAGTCTGAACTTCAATGAGAAATTGAGGATAGTTAGACTCAAAATTTCAAAATGTGACAAAAACAATATTTGTTCTACTCCAAATCTAGTTTCTAAACTACTAATTTATTTTAGAAATGGTGGAGATTAAGGCCCTCAAAAAGGGGGAGCACAAAAAGTGGTCTTGATTTTTGTGAAAAAACATAACATCACGTCTAGTGTGCTCCCCCTAAAATGTTAATTTTTTTTAAAAAAAAATTTAATCGCTCTGGTGAGATATTATGTAACACCACCTAGTTTATCCTGGATTTTTCTACTAATTTTTTGATGGAAGTATGAATTTTTGAGATTTTTTGAAGTGGACACATCCTGAAAACATAAAATTTATGTGTGCTCCCCCTAGAAATCAAAAATCAAAACTTATTTTTTTTTTAAAGTATGTAGAATGGAGTCTAGTTTCTGAAAATATAATTTGTTTCAAAATTTGATGGACAAACTAAAATCTAAGCCTCAATGAATACATGTTGGTTTTCAACAAAAATCAGACATAATTAAAAAAGAAATTAGAGATGAAAAGCTTAACATAATGATAATTCAAAAAAAATTATATGGTTAGATAGCTAACAGAGAGATCTACAATATCATGTCGTTTGATTTTATAGTTATTGAACCATGTGCAAAATTGAAAGGGAGCACACAAGCAAAACTGTTATTTTTTTGAAGGTTTGCTGGAAAATACGTCTTAGACATGTTTGAATCCTCCAAGCCTTTGGGTTGGATCTCCAAGGCAAATCCAAGCCTTAGGCTTGGTAAAATTTATCGTAGTTAAAAGAACGCACGCGCTATAGTGCACTAGCGCTTTGTGAATTTATGGTTTACATAGTGCATACATGCTCTGTAAACTATAACAAACTCCTTAAGGAAGGGAGATAAAAAGACTGAGAAGGCAGGGGAGGGCAACATAAAGAGAGAGATAGTAAGAGAGTGAGAAGGATAGGAGGAGATAGGAAGAGAAGGTGTGAGAGAGAGGGAGAGGGAGATAGGTGAGAATGGGGAGAGATATTAGATGGTGTGTGTGTGTGTGTGTGTGTGTGTGACAGAGAGAGAGAGAGAGAGAGAGAGAGAGGTCCTACGACACCTTATGACACCTTACAACCCATTAGGAAGCCTAAGAGTACATGTTAGGGTCTGTAAGGTGTCTTAAGGGGTCATAGGACCCATTAATGACTCCTATGGCCCCTTATCACACCTTACGACCCATTAGGAAGCCTAAGAATACATCTTAGGGGTCCTAAGGTGTCTTAAGGGGTCCCACGACCCATTAATGGGTCCTACAACCCCATATGACACCTTACAACCCATTAGGAAGCCTAAAAGTACATCTTAGGGGTTGTAAGGTGTCTTAAGGGGTCTTAGGACCCATTAATGGGTCCTACGACCCCTTATGACACCTTACGACCCATTAGAAAGCCTAAGAGTACATCTTAGGGACTGTAAGGTGTCTTAAGGGGTCCTAGTATCCATAAATAGCTCATACGAACCCTCATGACACCTTACAACCCATTAGGAAGCCTAAGAGTACATCTTAGGGGTCATAAGGGGTCTTATGGTGTCCTAAGACATAGTAATATGTCCTATGACCCCTTGAGACCCATTAATGTGTACTAGGAACCCTAATATTTATTCTTAGGGTTCCTATGGGGTCGTAAGGTGTCTTAAGGGGTCCTAGGACCCATTAATGGGTCCTACGACCCTAAGCCTAAGAGTATATCTTAGGGCCGGTAAGGTGTCTTAAGGGGTTTTA
>MU224257.1:712340-745559 GCA_018584345.1 Thuja plicata | reverse complement strand
ATTTATTCTTAGGGTTCCTATGGGGTCGTAAGGTGTCTTAAGGGGTCCTAGGACCCATTAATGGGTCCTACGACCCTAAGCCTAAGAGTATATCTTAGGGCCGGTAAGGTGTCTTAAGGGGTTTTAGGACCCATTAATGACTCCTACAACTCCTTATGAACCCTTACAACCCCTTAGGAAGCCTAATAGTACATCATAGGGGTCATAAGGTGTCTTAAGGGGTCCAAGGATCCATTAATGGGTCTTAAAACCCCTTATGATACCTTACAACCCATTAGGAAGCCTAAGAGTACATCTTAGGGGTCGTAGGGTGTCTTAAGGGGTCTTAGGGCCCATTAATGGGCCCTAAGACCCCTTATCACACCTTACAACCCATTAGGAAGCCTAAGAGTACATCTTACGGGTCGTAAGGTGTTGTAAGGGGTTGGTCCTAGCATCCATTAATGGCTCCTATGAACTCTTATGACACCTTACAACCCATTAGGAAGCCTAAGAGTACATCTTAGGAGTCATAAGGGGTCTTAAGGGGTGTTAGGACCCATTAATGGGTTGGACCCATTAATGGGTCCTAAAACCCCTTATGACACCTTACGACCAATTAGGAAGCCTTAGAGTACATATTATGGGTTGTAAGGTGTCTTAAGGGGTCTTAGGATCCATTAATGGGTCCTACGACCCCTTATGACATGTTATAACCCATTAAGATGCCTAAGAGTACATCTTATGGGTTGTAAGGTGTCTTAAGGGTCCCTAGGACCCATTAATGGGTCCTATGACCGCTTATGACACCTTATGACTCATTAGGAAGCCTAAGAGTACATTTGAGAGGTCGTAAGGTGTCTTAAGGGGTCTTAGGGAACATTAATGGGTTCTAAGATCCCTTATCACACCTTACGACCCATTAGGAAGCCTAAGAGTACATCCTAGGGGTTGTAAGGTGTCTTAATGGGTCCTAAGACCCATTAATAGGTTCTACTACCCCTTATGACACCTGACGACCTATTAGGAATCTTAAGAGTACATCTTAGGGGTCGTAACATGTCTTTAGGGGTCTTAAATGGGTTATACAACCCTTTATGACACCTTACAACCCATTAGGAAGCCTAGGAGTACATCTTAGGGGTTGTAAGGTGTCTTAAGGGGTCTTAGGACCCATTAATGGGTCCTGCAACCCCTTATGACACCCTACAACCCATTAGGAAGCCTAAGAGTACATCTTTGGGGTTATAAGGTGTCTTAAGGGGTCTTAGGACCCATTAATGGTTCCTACAACCCCTTATGACATGTTACAACCCATTAGGAAGCCTAAGAGTACATCTTAGGGGTTGTAAGGTGTCTTAAGGGTTCCTAGGACGCGTTAATGGGTCCTACAACCCCTTATGACACCTTATGACCCATTAGGAAGCCTAAGAGTACATATTATAGGTCATAAGGTGTCGTAAGGGGTCCTAGCATCCATTAATGGCTCCTACAAACTATTATGATACCTTAAAACCCATTAGGAAGCCTAAGAGTACATCTTAGGGGTTGTAAGAGGTCTTATGGTGTCCTATGACCTGTTGGTTGTATTCCCAGTTCTGGTGTTTACCCTAAATTTTTTGATATCTTCATGACTCAGAAGTGCACAAAATATGAAAATGTGTCAAAAGCTACGAGGTCCCTGATAAAGTTCCATATTTTTAGGTCAAAATCTAGAGAAATGGTAAAAAACCCTATCTTAGGTTTCATTATATGCAAAAGTGTTAAAAAACCCTAGATATGTTAATCTGATTTATATTTTCGAGTTACCTTTTGAAAAGCTTAAGTTATAAAAAATTCATGTGCTTTTTAAGATTAGTCGCCCAGTCTCCTAATGTTAAATGAATATTCCATTTTATAAAGAGACTTAGTGATTCACTTTGGTTGGGATGTCTCTAAAAGGAAAAGAATATACCTTATAAGTCATGAGACTTAGCGATAAGCCTTTGTTGCGAAGTCTCCCAATGGAGAAAACATGATCTAGCAACATGGAGACAAAAGGGTTAAGTCACGGTGTCGCGCAATATATCGTGCAGTCAGTAGATTGTCATGAGACTTAGTGATTCCTTCAATCACGAAGTCTCCAAATCAGAACACAGTTAATGATGAGTTTTGAAAATCTTCAGTTGCTATGTCTCTAGATAAAAGGTCAGTTAAGTAAAAGGTTTAGAGACTTGGTAACAAATTGTAGATTAAAATGAAATATATGGTGGTCAGGTAGTGGTCTTCTAGCGACTTGGAGACAAACAAGTAAAGGTGAGACATGTCTCCAAAATGAATAAAAAAAAAAGCATCAGTCGCGTGGTCTCCAAATGGAAAAGTATTATTTGGCGATTAAGAGACTAAAGATGTAAAGGTATATATTTTACTATGGTCGCGTAGTCTCTAGATGTTTTAGGGTTTCAAAATGTATTCAGCAACTTGATGGAGCCATCAGATGCAGAATAAGATAAGATCAATGATAGTCGCTAAGTCTCTATAAAATTTGCACAAAGTAAAAATGTTCTCGCGATAATGAGATTAAGCTTTAGTCGCGTAGTCTCTAAATTGAATTTAAAATGAAATGATAAAATAAAGTTTCATAAGCCTTGTTGCTAAGTCTCTAAAGGAAATATTAAAGAGCAGTTTTATTCAGTGATTAAGAGACTAAGGGTTGTCACGGGGTCTCGTAAAAGAAAAGAAGCATTCAGAGATTTAGCGATCAGAGTTTAATAGATGAAAAGGTAACTATAGTTGCAGGGTCTCCAGAAAAGCTCAGAGTTAGGCTATTTTTTTAGTGACTTGGATTCTTTTAGTTGCATGATCACCAGGAGTAAACTAGAGTTAAGCCAAGGTGAAAAGAATCACGCCGTAACCAGATCTCTAGAAGAAATTAGAGTTAAGAGATTTGATCAGCGACAGAGAGATAATGCATAGTCGCTAGGTCGCCACAAATGAAGAGTGATAGTTATGATGAGAAAAAATTAAATGGTAGTTGTTGACATGACAATATGGAGATTTATCGACCAATAGCAATGGAGATGATTAATAACTATGTGAAAAAGGTAGCTGAGATGTCCGATGAAGAGCCAATCATATCAAAATGTGATTTTGTTCAAATTTTATAAGGGTCTTTTTTGAAAAGTACTCATTTGAATTTGATTTCCTGTCACATTCATGAGCTACAACTAGGAATTCAATTAATACCACAGCATGTAAACTTGAAGGCATAATTGACTAATTCCTCGATAACGAGCTAAGTACTTTGTAAAATTACCATAAAGGGATGATCTTAGGTTTATTTTCATTCATCATGCATCCATAATTTTAGATCGGAAAATTTACTAGGGTTTTTGTGTCTAAGAAGAAAGAATTGTTAATTCAGTAAAGTTTTTATCAATTTCAGGGTGATTATTCAGTTTTTAGAATTCTTGAATTGTCTTCAGTGCACAGAGAAGGGTAAGGTGTCCTGAGAGAAGATTTGTTCCAATATCTATGAAAAGGAAGTGGAGAACAAAACAAAATGAGTAAAGTAGTTAGTGTGGCATGTACCAGTGGGAAGAGCGATGATGTGGATGAAGATGCTAAGGGAAAGAGGAAATTCTCTGATGAGTTTTTTAAGCTATTACCCGGATCTACACAAAACAAGAGGGCAAATACCAACATATTGGCATATGAGTATTGCAATATCAGAGATGCCCAGATACCAGGGTCTACAGGTTTTTCTCTTTACAATTACTTTTATAAGAATTTTGATAAGGCCATACCAATATCAAACCCTTGGACTAGTGGTTTGGCTAAGTTAATTGTTCCTAATGTTTTTGTAGATGTAGACTTGCTTCTAGGTCTAGAAAACCACTATGACTCCTTGTCAAGGACAATTAAAAAGAATGATGGTACTGCATTGTTAATTCTGAATAGGAATTCTTTTATGCAATCCTTCGGCTTGTATAGTACTATGTCTACTCAAATTAACCTCACAAAGCAGGAGGAAAGATACAGGTTATAGCCTGGGATTGCTAGGAATCAATTACATAAACATATCCTTAAAGAGGTCAGAAACCATATTGTCCCTTTACCAGGAACTGTACCTTATTGTTTCAAGGATTTATATTTTTATATCAAATACATTGCATATGCTTTGTGTAAGGTGCTGGGTAGGATGGAGGAGCTGAGAAGATAAATGTTGGGATTTTGATGATGGTTTTGGATTTACAAGATGTGGATTCCAGCACCAGCTATGACTACATCCAATATATCATTGACAGGATGCATGAAGGGTTTGTGGCCATACAGAAGAAGGATAAAGATCCCAAATTCTTACACTATTCTATTTTGATGCATCTTTTATTGCATTTTAATTATGGCATCATGGATGTAAAGAATTTAAACCCCCAAAGAATTTTTCACGATTGGCCTAATCCTGTCCAATTTTGGATTAATATATGGAATTTCACTTCCAAGGACTGTGATTTATGCGGATTTGAGAACTAGATTGTTTACCCTTTAATGCAGAGCTTGGGTGTCAATAAAACTAGACTTCTAGTGAAGGTGTTACGACTGCTGAGACCATGTGAGTATTTTGATAAATGGGAAGGTGACCACAATTGGGGAGACTTCTTTTTAGAGGAGAATTTCACTATGATTAGAGTGTATGGATGCACAAATCCTCCCCATGTCCTACCATATCATGTACCATCAAGATTTTCAACAATGTAATTTAGTTGGTAGCTTTTGTTAACTGATAATGAACACTTTGCACCACATAGGAAGGGGACATTAACCCCTAGGCAGTTCAAGATCTTTCAATTTATAATTGGCAAAGGTGCTATTGATTTAGTAAGTAAATGGTTGGAAAGTTGTAAGATGGGAGCAACACTATATAGATATATAGATCTAGAGGGATTCATTATAGGAGCTAAGAAACTCCTAACTCCTACCATACCAACTACATATGTGCATGGTGATTGTGTGGAGGAGGATGCAACTAGGAATATAATTGATGAAGGGGAAGTGAGAGATAGAAGAGAAAAAATCCAAGAGCTGTTAAATTTAGAAAAATAGATAAAAAGAAAAGGAGTTGCATTTGGAGGATTTTACCCTGATTTACCATATTTTGATAAAACCAAAGCTATGCTGGACAAATTTTACACACTCTGTGAACAATTGGATAGATGCCTATATGTAAAAAAGGGAGGACAAGAACCTGAATATTTAGAGTCTGAATATGAAGATGAGAGTGAGGAAGAATATGTTAGTCCACCTCATATGGATCAACCACAACAAAATGTTGCTGAAGAAGTTCAGGTACAAGGAGAAAGGGGACATATTATAGACCTGACTGAAGTTTCTCAGCCTGATGATATAGATGAGCCTGCTTTCAAGAGGCAAAAATTTGATCTTGGTCAGCCATCTCATGATAAGACTTACATAAGAAAAGAGAGAAAAAAGGATAGAGTAAGTGCTCTTGTTCCTGGTAACAGCGTATACGATCATAATTTGAGAAAGGAAATTAGGAAAGGAAATAAACTACAGCAAGAGGTAGAAGAAAAAATAGAGTTTCCCCTTAGAACATGTATAGATGAGAGATTGATCCATCAACAACAGTTCTTGGAAGATGATGATTTCATTAAAATTGATGAATTCGAAGATTTCCTTAGATGGAAAAATAAGGAAGAGATCAGAGAGAAATTGAGAATAGATGGTGAAGAAGCAGTGAAAAATGAGGCTCTCTTAGCTTTAGAAACATATGATCCTGAGACTAAAGACATCACTCCTGAAGAAGCCAAAAAATTAGTGTTGGAAAGTGGCATGTTGCTTGCTGAGGGCTGGGTTTTAGCCTCAACATTTATAATAAATCAAATAAGAAAGCAATAAGATTTAAAAATGACCACTGAGATTCAAATGGGTGATATGATCAAGGGATTCAAATATAGTCCAAATTCCCAAGCATTTTCCATGTGGAGTTTATGTCCTAAAGACCATAAGCCTCAATTGTTGAATATTCAAGAGAGCATGGTGGGAAACCAAATGGTATGGACAGTTCAAAACACAGGTGATCTGGAGATTTCCCAAATAATGACACACTGGGCACATTTGAATTAAGATAAGACAAAGCAATTGTCTGAGAAATGTGGTGTCCTGATAGAGGAGGCTAGTGCCCTGGCTAAGGATAGAGAATTATGCCACATCAAGATTCATCAGCAAGATAAGGTAATTGCTGAATTGACTAAACAATTGTTGGAAAAGCCAGAAGTGGTATATGTAACTTTAGAGCAGCCTCCACAAATAGAAGAAAAGGTTGAAACATGGGAAGAAGTAAAAACATATGATATGGCTAAGAAAGATAATGAGATTGCCATAAATGCATTATTGAATATACTTCAACATAGATTGATATCTTAAAAGATAAAACTGATATAATCCTAAATGCTTATAATAAGTTACCTACTTTACATGTTGAGGTGACAGGGTACATCTCCATTTTGACTCCTTTTTTCACAACATGGTCTTCTAGGATACAACTATTTGAGAGGTTGGCTTCGTTATAGCCACATAGGCCAGATCTGCCAAAGATTGTGACAGAGGTAGAAGATGAGATCAAGAAAATAAATGTGACTTTACCTTTCTTTAAAGGTAAATTAAATTAGATAGAGGAAAAGATGAGCCTATTTGGATCAAGTTTCAATAGATTTGTTGCTCCACTAAAGGGAGAAGATGACCCAAATTAAGGCCTTGGAGGCCTAGAGAAATGAATTTAACAGCATACTGCCTAGTAAAGAGGCATTTATTATAGATTATGATCTGATATGGAAGGTTATAATAAGATTTTGGATGAGGCTTTTAAAGTAGAGACTGACATTAATAAATTCTTAGTTGATGTCAAAGGCATAACTAATGTAAGATGGGAAAGACAGAAAGCACAATTGTAGAGTATCCAGAACTTCGATTGGCTTGTAGAGGAGGATGTGACAGCATGGGATTTGAAGACAAAACCAAAGAAAAAGAAGCTTGTTGAAATAGAAGAAGAGGTCCTCGATGAAAAATAGAGAGGAATACTTGGCACCTGATCATTGAGCACAGGGAGGTTAGTAATCATAAAAGACAAGTGTAGGTTAGCCTGAAATGGAGGTCACTTGGTCTCAATACAAATATCAGATACTATCCTGAACACTATTAGACAAAGGCACCATAATTCATGTGAAGACAAAAGAAGATCAAATTTCATCCCTTATTCTTGTCTTTCCACCGCTTGAACATTCTTGTTTTTTGTCTTTTCTATGCTTTTAGGGTTAGGTTCCTTAAACCATCTAAAGCTTGTTTCATCCTTTCTTTAAGGATTCCAAGATGGTTTAAGACCTATATATAGATCAAATGTAATAGTTTTTAGGAGAGATGGAATATATGAGCAAGCCAGACTTCTAGATTTCAGTCTATGTTTTTTGAGCTTTTAGCCTTGATATGTATTGAAGCAGAAATTTATAAATAAAATACAGTGTAGATTCCATATTTTTATTGTCTCTTTATTTATTGAGTGTACTCTTTTATGTTTAATTTGTAAGGCCTATTAAGCATATTGGCTGCAAGGTAGCTATCTAATTATTTGTAAGTTTCTTCTAAGGGGAGAATTAAACTTTCTAAGTAGTTTCAGAGAGTACAACAATAATTGAGGATTTGATATAACATTGTGGGAGTGACAGGGTAATTTGTAAGGCACTTTACCTGAGTTGTATGTAGGTTGTAAGGAATCCTACAGTATTCTTATTTGTTTAACTTTGTGGATTTATATCTTTTGACTCTATAGCCCAAGGATAGGCACTGGTCTAGAACTAGTTTGGTAATCCATCATCATTCAAAATATTTAAAACTATTCAAAATCAATTAACTTCAGAGCATATATTTAAAATCAATTGTATTCATAGAGATTACAGTTGGAGTTTGTTGATTTCTTAAAGAGAAAATCAAATAGGTTTGTCCTCTTAAATTCATAAGAATTGTAAAAGGAAAGAAAGATGAAATTCCTTATTATGTTGCTGTCTATTACCATTAAGATAATGATTTGGATTGTTAAGCCCTTCCTTAGAATAGTCATAGTTATTTGCATTGTTATCTATGTATCCATATAGGAATAGATCATTCAACACATAAAAAAAATCCACTCTAAAGATACTGTCAAGTTAGTTATCAATCATAGGTAAAACCTGCCTGAGTCAGTGGATCTCAAAAAAGAAGGATGTGATAATAGGTATCCCCCAGTGTTATCAAAATACCTCATCAACTAGTGTTTTCTCTTGCTTGAGTCAGAGTATCAAAGGAATTGGGAGTCATAGAGTTATTTAAGTATTCAATCATTTTTAGAGGCCCTACAAGAAAAAACCCTAACATGACTATTTGAGACCCATTAATGTGTACTAGGAACTCTAAGATGTATTCTTAGGGTTCCTAAGGGGTCATAAGTTGTCTTAATGGGTCATAGGACCCATTAATGGATCCTACAACCCCTTATGACACCTTATGACCCATTAGGAAGCCTAAGAGTACATCTTAGGGGTTGTAAGGTGTCTTAAGGGGTTTTATGACTTATTAATGGGTCCTACGACCCCTTATGACACCTTACGACCCATTAGGAAGCCTAAGAGTACATCTTAGGGGTCATAAAGTGTCTTAAGGGGTCCTAGGACCCATTAATGGGTCCTATAGCCCCTTATGACAGCTTACAACCCATTAGGAAGGCTAAGAGTATATATTAGGGGTCGTAAGTTGTCTTAAGGGGTCATAAGACCCATTAATGGGTCCTATGACCCCTTATGACACCTTACAATCCATTAGGAAGCCTAAGAGTACATCTTAGGGGTTGTAAGGTGTCTTAAGGGATCTTAGGACCCATTAATGGGTCCTACAACACCTTATGACATGTTACGACCCATTATGACATGTTACTCTCTCTCTCTCTCTCTAGCTCTCTCTCTCTCTCTCACACACACACACACACACACACACACCTTTGGAACACTTTGTCCCCCTTCTCTCTCTCTAGGGTGACAAACATAGGTGATAAGGGGGAAAGAGAGTTCCAAAGGTGTGTTTGTGTGTATGTGTGTGTGAGAGAGGGTCTAACCCTTGAGATATATGTTTTTTGAGTGTTTGGTCATGTCATTTAGTGCACCTTGGACACAATGTGTCATGTAACTCCTACTCCCTTCTTGTGGCTAAGTATTAGTCACTCTGTATATGTGATTGAATTTAATTTTATTTTTAGTTTGGATGAACTTGGAAGTGAAGCAGGAATAACTTGAATTTATTTTAAGTTTTCTTGTAACCGTCTAGCCACCAAATTTTATTTTAATAGGGTTCTTGTTCTCATTTATTTCTTTTGGATTTGCATAACTTTTGAGGTTCGAAACTTGTGAGTCTTGATTTGCGATTTCTTATGATCTTGCGATGGCTAGGATGTGTGTTTTATGTTGCTATTCATGTGTTGTGAAGTAATGTTCTCTATCATGTTCAATATGGAATATGGATAGAATGTATAAGGGAGTAGGTTGAGAATAAAATACCATTATCATTCTTAAAATCATATTTTTCTTAAAATATGGCTTATCAGTTAAGAAATGTTCAAAGTAAATTAACATGCACATGGTTATGAATATTATATATGCATTGCATAAAATAATTAACAGTGATCAATATGCTTAATGTAAGTTTCAATACTATGAGTATGCAGTATAGATGAGGTCACAGTTCCCCCACCTATTTGATGAATTCCATGAGATGTCCATGCCTAGAGGGGGGGGATGTAAGGCCTACCCCAGTCTGACATAAGTTTAGCACTATTTCTCATTTATATGTTCTCCCATCGATACAAATTTTGTTATAGTTGGACTATTTGGACACATGTATTACCTTATGGATTTGTTGAATCCTTTTCTTACATACAACACCTGATTATGTAATTGGGGAATCTATTAGATACTTTGTGTGAGTGATACATATTTCCATTTAGGACTTAGTTTTGATGGTTTAGTATATTGGAGTAGAATGTGGATGATAGATAATATCAGTATGTAGATTTATTAAGAGTTATGTTTATGCATATGGATTAGATGCATATATTTTTTAAGTTTAATGAATCATCAATGCAAATGTGAGTGAATGTGTGTTCAATTTACATTATGTGTATTGATATGTTTATGTGTTGATTTATTGGACCTACTGATGTGTGCAATGAGTGTGTGAGAAAATTGACCATGGTACTAATTGGGGATTAAAAAATGGACCTATGTGAAAAATGTGATGCTAAGGCCCTATCTATAAAAAGAGACATGGACCTCATTGTATTGTATTTCTATTCGTAAAAGTATGGTGTATGATTGTATTTTATTTAAATTGAGTAAATGTGTAATAATTCATGCTCATGTGAAATTGTTGTCACTTGACACATGTGCACTTTATGTGTTGGCATGGCTAGTGAATGTGACTAGCATAGGCTTAACTTTACCCAGGAGTTACCTCATATAGTCCCAATGCCTAACCTAAGGTTTAGAAAGATAAGGTTGAGATAAGGATGAGTCAAGAGAGATTAGATTGAGTCTTGGGGGTTGGATTTTCGTGAGTTAACCTTGGGTAGACTTTAGGAGGGTCATTTGGGCTCCTAGGGAGTAACTAGGGTCAAAGTTAACTACCCCACTTGGTACATTAGGGGTTAGGGGTCATTTTCAGCCCATAAAGAGCCTTGGAACTCATTTATGACTCCCCTAAAGTCACCATTTTGGGAAGTGGTGAATTTGGAGAGTTGGAAGACTATGGTTAAGCCATCCCTTCTTTCCTTACAAGCATTTAACTCCATTTATGGAGAAGGAAGGCAAGTGGGGAGAGTAGATGGATTAGGGTCTCTCCTCCATTTATGATTCCTGATATTTTAGGAGGAAGGCCTATATAAGGAAGGGTTTAGAGGGAGATTTGGTACACATGCACTCTTTACTTTTAGAGACAGATTCATTTTGTAGGAGTAAGTCTTGAGAGAAGGAGGAAGGCTGAGAAGGATGATCTCTTCACAAACCACTTTGCATTTGCCATAGCTAGGATTTGAGGTGATTTTTCTGGTTAGCATAGTTAGAGTAGTCTTTTCTTGCATTTGTACATAGATTGAGAAATCCATGAATGGAGTTTATGTTATTATTTTTAGCTTCATGGGTTTTCATGGAGTTTCTGTGTTGAATCTTGTATTTATTTTGTGATTGTTTTTATATGGGGTTCTTCAAGGCATATTCATCCTTGGGAGGATTGGGTAACCTTGATGGGGTGAAAGTTAGTGATCTACCCAAGTAGTGTAGAGTCTCCCATGTGTGAAGGGATATACATGGGTATATGGGTGCCCATGAAGCCAAGAATTCCCAAAGGAATGTGGGGTTCATGATAAAAATTGGAAGGCTTGAAGCCATGAATTGTTTTGTGAAAGAAAGGTAAATTTACTCTAGTTGCCTCCATTGGGCATGGAGGAGAAGGGTAGAAATTTTTTCATGAGTCCATGTGTGGCCATGGAACAAGATTAAATATGTGGTACTTAGGAATGTTGAGCCCATGTGTGGCCTATTCCTAGTATATGTATTTTGTATCATTGGCTTTCTCCTCTTGTGGTAGTCCTCTTTCACCCCTTTGTTCCAAGGCTTTTGGGGACCTATGTATATCCTTGGGTATTGGGTATTTTCTTGTGTTCCTATTTTCAGATTCATGTTTGTTATGTGTGTATGTATCCTGGTTTAAATCTGGATCCCCTAGCTCGAGGGTGGCCTTGAAAAGGCCTAGGTTGGGAGGTGAGCCTCCATGGTCAACCTTTATCTTCTTGAAGGTTACGTTGGGACTCTTAGAAAGTTTGGCTGAGGTTTTGAAGGATCTACCACTTGGTACTTTTGTGTTGAGATTTGGTTTTATCCCAAAGTGTTAAAGTTGTTCCCCTGTAGGTTTCATATAGGGCCTTTGTAAAAGATATGTTGAACCCATTTTTGAATATTGAAAATAAAAGTATTCCTATTTCTGTAAATTATGCTGTCTTAATGAATTAGAAACTGATATGTTCTTAAAGTTCTATTTTGAAAAGAAAACATTGTAATTTTACAAATGGATATTATTTGGGAAATTTTTTAATTTATATGAGACCTTATTATTTTAAGAAAATTGTATATTCATTTTATCTTCAGAAGATAATTAAAAAGAATTACTTTCATATTATGGTTAAATGCCCAAATTTTGGGGCATGACACACACACTCTCTCTCTCTACCCTTCTCATGATGCCACCCTCTATCTCTCTACTTCTCTCCCTCTATCTCTTCCTTTCTTACCTATTCTCTCTCTCTTCCCTTGTCACCCCCTCTCTCCCTTTATCATTTCGTGTTTCTAACATAGGGCGTACACCCTATAGCGCATACACCCTAAAGCGCGCACGCGCTATGGTTTGAACTTCCCAAGACCAAGGCTTGGGAAATCCAAGCCATAGTGCATGCACACTTTAGTGTGTACACACTATGATCTTTTAGGGAACAAAAAGGTATTTGGCACCTTTTGGCCCCCCATCTTCGTGCATATACCTAGTAAGTCTCCACAAGTTTATATCTAGACTTGAGAAATAAATATAGATAACACTAGAAAAAATAACCTTTGGTAACTTACAAAAATATAGTAACCTTGTCCTTCCACATTGAGGTGTATTCTTGGAGGAGAGTAGGGAAGGAGAAAGACAATGATGTACAAGAGAATATATAGTTGGTGATAGAAAAATTAAAATTATGCCAAGAGATAATGAAAAAAAAAAAAATCAAATAAAGGTAACCAATTATATGGTACTCATATTTCTTAAAGGAAGGCCATATGAATAATGATTTAAAAAAATACTAGTGCAAAAAGAGGGCCACCACATTAAGAGTAGACCTACAAATACTACCATGAAAACTTATATTAGTGTCTTTTGGATTATGGAATGAGTGGGACGACCATGAAGTAGATGATTTTTTATCGAGGAGGTTCCAAATTAGAAGTCAATAAATAAAAAATAATTTCATCACTTGTGAGAGGGCACACTATTACTTAAAAAATATCCCACTGAAATCAAAGAGTGACAAACTTCAAGGACCAAATAGAGGGGGAAGAGTAATGAGAAAAATATCATTAAATTCTCTACAAAGAGAAAGAAGATGTTAGATATAAGATAATTGGTCATCTAACACAATTACCATTAAGGATAAATTTATAGAAGATTACTAGGAGGAAACTAAAAAAAGATTAAAAAAAGTTTACAATTTAAGAAAAAGTATGAAAAAAATTATCCACTACAGGAATGATACCACCAAAAATAAAAATCATTATAGATAATGAGAAAGATGAAGAATATGATGATGAATGAGTAAAGGTAGAATAATTGTAGCTGACTAAAACACAACATGATATATTATTTTTGAGAATACAAAAATATTAATCACTCAAAAAAAAAATGAAGAAAGAAGTTATTTTTTTTAAAGATGAACTTACAACAATCAAACGATTTGTCATAATGGTATTCCAAGACAAATTGTTAGAAAAAATGGAAGAATTTTGTAATTATTGGAAGAAATTGGCAAACACCCAACCATAAATCTAGAAAATTCAAATAAACCAAGATTCGAAAAATAATCCATTACTAATTACAACAAATATTGATCATTGAAAGGTTAAGCACATAATGGTAGATCTATGGGTATTTATCAATATGATACCAAAAAAAACTTGGGGGAAATTATGGTCATGATTAACCAATACCCCCTATAATATAAACTTTGCTAAGGGGTCATTCATGAAAACCATGGGAACTTTTGGAAGAATCAAGAATTGAATGGATAAAGTATCAAATTAATATGAATTTCAAAGTAGTAGCTCAATTCAAAAGAGCCTTTTGATAAATTCTCGATGCTACTACCTAATTATAATGGGTTATCAACACAAATAAAATTGTTGAATCAAAGAAAGAAAAATATATTTTGTAAATAACAAGAAATTAGACCACACCATATTGGACCAAATGGAGAAAAATTTTATGTGGAAGAGATTCCCCAGAGGAGGATGAGAAGGATAATATAAAGTTGATTTATTCAAATTATAAGTTGGTGTGTGTGTCTATGTGTGTGTGTGTGTGTGTGTGTGTGTGTGAATATATATGTAAAGGATAAAAAGGTAAGATAAGAAAACATGGATAGGGTTTAAAACAATGGAAATTTTCTCATAAAAGTGACCCTATGCACATATTATCCACCTTACATTTAATTATTATGATAAGGGTTGTAAATCTCAAAATGTTTGCAAAGAATAATGGAATAAAATACATACCTCTAAAAAAGAATCTGCTGAAAACCCTGTCAAATAGTCTCAGAAACTGTTAATTTTTGTGATCCTAAACCAAAACTGTGAGATCTAAAAAACTCATAAATCTACTTCTTCTATGAGAAAGGTCAATTTTGACCCAAAAATGAATGTCACCTTTGACCCAAAATTTCTGATTTTGACCCAGAATCTCTGATTCTGACCCAGAAGTTCCGATTCTGACCCAAATGTTCTAATTGTGACCCATAATTTCTGATTCTGACTTGCACAGTCTGACAGAAAATCTGTTTCTAGATCTTGAAAGTTTTCCGAAAAGGGTATCTGGATCTGCACTTCAATTCGCTACTCCAAACCTGTCCCTGCAAGAAAAATGGTTTGTTTGTTGGGGGGAGGGGTTTGCCTTGGTCAAACCTTGGTTTTAGAATTAACCTTATAATTGAAATGAAATTGCATAAGTAAACAAAGTAAATGAACAAATTCACCTGGCTTGTATGGAAACCCTTGTGGTGGATTCGAATCCGCGGATCCACAAGTATGTATGCACCAAATGGATGTAGAATGTAGAATGTCAAATGTAGGTTGTCTCAAACCAATTTATTGTAGATCTTCAACACCAATCATGAATGGATCTTAGCATAGGAAAAGGCTTGGAGGAATGTGGATAGAGAAATCTTCAACAAGAGGGCTCCATAGAGCTTGACTACTTTAATGACTACCAATAGATCTCCTTAATGAATTGGATGCTTGAAAGTGCTTAAATGCTTGGATGCTTGAGATTAGATGAATGCTTCAATAGATATTTAGCTTGCTTCAAATCTTGCTTCTTAGCTTGTCCTTCACACTTAGATTTCACTTAGAGAAAATGAGAGGAGAAGGCTTCCTTATATACAAATCTAGGGCACAATATTCTAGAGAGGCCTACATGGGAGGATTAAATTCCCATTAGACCTATACCCCTATATGTGGACCTATATTAAATATAATTTCAAGATTCGTTGCCTCGAAGACTGAAATAGCCGACCCAAAAGCGGGAATTAAATCTTTCCAAAGCCCGACATCCGGGAACTACAGAAACTTGAAATCTGGACCCTGGGTTAGAATCAAGGTCAATTTTGACCTAGGTCAGGGCCTAGGTCGACCTTGACCTAGAAAGGTTGATTTTGACCCTGTGGTCAAAAATCTCAGGTTTGCAGTTTAGGATGCCATAAATAGGCTGGAGAGAAGTGGGAAATGGGGAAGAACAAGGGGAAAATCCAGATCAAAGTCAGAGACCCATTCAAGGTGCTTGAGTTGACCCCAAACCACTTACTTGGAAGGCTAAACCAGTCCTAAATGGTATTTCTTCCATTTTCTGACGATACATTTAGCCCCCACTTTAGCAAGAGTATAGACTCGATGCAAACTCTTGGTAAAGGAGATCATAAAGAAAAGATAATATTATTGAAATTAAAAGGAAAAAAGGGAACCTAAAGCCCCCAGGGACTCAAGTCTTTGTCAACCCTAAGATTACAACAAGAGAGACACGACCATTTTAAAGAGAATGAGAGAGAGAGGAGTGATTAGCTTGCCCAGTAAGATGTGTATATCTCACTGTGAACCACAAAAAGGATAGGATGTCCCACCAAGCAAGCACACTATAGTCATCCCATAAAGTTGTGCACCTTATGGGATCTTTGTGCATGTATGTAGTGCATCTTCTGATGACTTTTATGAAGTATCCATGGATCTATATCCTCATATCACCATAGAAAACATTTGTAAAATGTGTATCTCTTCAGGATTTATCAACTTATATGTGTTACCTTCCGAGGATTTGGCATATTGAATTGTAATTGAATGTGTATCTCTTCAGGATTTAGCAACTTATGTGCATTACCTTCAAAGGATTTAGCATGCTGCAAAACACAAGGTTAGAAGTAAAATGCAATAATATAGAATGAGGGAGGCCGTACATATGCCCCCCTCCTTAAGATGGAAAAATACATACTATTTTTGACATGTTAAGCAAAGAAAAGAACAAGGATAAATCCTTGTTCAACATCAAGACAATATCCATAAGCAAAACCCAGTCCAAGCCAAGAAGGTCACAACTCCTATGAGGCCATGGAAAGGATGAATGCAAAGAGATATCTCGCGAGAAGTGAAAAAGTAACCCTTGTGAGGGATAGCACACTATTCAGTTTCCAAGGTGAGAGATTTATCAACCATGGAAACCCAATGTCAAACAATGAAATAGGTTATAATCAAGGACATAGATCCTTAATGCAAACTGAAATTTTCATGTATGATTGGATATCACATAATAGATAGGTACTGCTTAACTAAGGGAAAAGTAGATCCCGGAAAGACAAAAAAAGGAGATGGCATCCTTACCCCCCAAGCGTAGGAACAAGGATGAAAGGGGACCTATTATATCGCTCACAACACTATGCAAGACAACGAGCCCCCATGGATTAGGCTAACATTGTTTACATAATGTGGAGCTCCATAATAGGAACATAAATGTTATTTAGAGAAAATAGGGTTGAAATATAACTCATTGCCACATGATATATAAATAAATTTATAGTCAATGAGCTACCTAATATTATAATGTAACGCTTGACATTCATTAGTAGAGTGATCATGAAATATATGATACAAACAAAAAGGAAGAGTCTTCAAGTGTGGACCACGTTTCTTTTTGCGTTTAGGTCTAGTAATCACCTTAGCACGAAGGAGTTTAGGCAAATGAACTTCTTGGTCAAATTCCTTCATAGGGTCATCACATTTTGAAGTGTTATTTGAGATGTTGGTAACATTGATGTGTTGTTGAGGATTAAATCCCAATCCATAAGAATGCTCATGTCCCCTATTCTGTAAGGGCATTTGAATTCCCTGTTTATGCTTACCACATCCTTGACCATGGAATCCTTGCTTAACTAGTAAATGATGACCATGACCATAAAAAGAATCCATATCAGAAGGAGTCAATGGAACTTCAGTAGTCGCTATGTCATTATTGGCAGGTTTGATAGATTCATAGTGGGTATAAGCAGCGACAAAGTTATTACGAAGGAAATGAGAAGTAGAAGCAAAAGCTCATTGTTCAAACTCTCTTTGTTCCTTCATAAAATCAAGATTAGAAACCTTATACTCTCCAATAAAGGTAGGTTTTAAATCCAAGGCTCCCCAATCATCTCCAGGAAGAGCATTAGAGGAAGAAGGATTACTATTAGGAATAGGAATATTGTGGGTTTGAATATTCAAACAAGGATTTGGCACATCATCCGCATGAAGTGTATACACCATGCTGTTGTGAATAAACTCAACTTTACGGTGAAGGGTGGAAGGAAAAACATACATCTCATGCAACCAGGGTCTACCCAAAAGGAGGTTATAATTAAGAGGTCCAGGCATAACATGAAAAGGAGTATTCAGGATGACCAGACCTACTTTGATAGGTAAGGTAATGATGCCCAAAGTTTTCTATCAATGTTATCAAAGCCACATATAGGAGCATTATCAGTTTGAATAATTGAAAGATCGACTTTAATCGCTTTGAGCATGTCCATGCTACAAATATTAAGCCCAAATCCATTATCAATCAAGGTCCTATGAATGCTACTCTTATTGATAGTAACAACAACCATAAGATCATCATATTGATTATGTACTTCTTTATAAGGTAAATCCTTTTGAGTAAATACAATTTCAGGAGGACACGGGGTAGCATGCATGCACTGTAAGAAGGCATTGATGTTCTCTTGATTAGGAGGTGGAGTGGGAAGAATGGGTTGAGAAGGTGGTAAAGAAGTAGGAACCACCAGATTAGGTTGAGGGTTACTCCTTGTACGATAAGGATGTAAAATATAATTCATGTTATCAAAGAAATCTAAAGGGTCCCTAGGTTTTCCCTTGATAGTAATGCGAGGACAACCTTTAATAGTCAACAAGGGTTTGGGATAAACCATGTTAGTTGTCTCAATACTATGAATAGATTCACAAGGAGGACGCAAAGAAGACATCCTAGGAGGAGATGAGGTAGGATCTTGATTCTCCTTAAGATCATCACTAAGAGGGAGAGCATTAAGGGAATTCATATCATTCTCCGCTAATGCCTCATCACTAGAAGGAATCACAAATGGAGGTAAAGTATCTATAATGTCTTCTTTCTCTAAAATGTCTGCATAAGGGGAGTGTGTTTTAGAAAAAGAGTCACCATCATGATTGAATATGTCATCCACTAATAAATCACGCTCTTGTATCAAAGCTTTTTCACGAGGAGGGGATAAATCAATGTGTCTTTATCCAAAGGTTCATCCCAAAAAGGAGGATCATCCACAATGGCTTCATGAGGAAGAGAGTAATCAACATCCAAATCCAAAGGTTCATCCCAAATAGGAGGATTATCATCCCTATCAATAAAGCACCTTGTAGGAGTGCCATAAATCACTAAAGATTGATCCCTAAAGGGGAAAGAAGGTAAATTATATTCTAAAGTAGGTTCATAGAAAAGACATATATTAGGAGAATAATTAACATCAATCTTCAACTCATCTCCTTAAAGAGAAAGATTAAAGTCATTTGCTTGCTCTAATATATCCTTACAAGGTAATACAAGAGAGGACAAAGCAACATCACACACACTAAATGAAGTCTTTCTAGGTGTATCAATGTTATAAATACTGGAACATGAAGGTAACCATGCACATACCCTATGGTAAAGGTCAATTGGATAGGTTGTAGAGGAGGATGAAATAGGAATAGGATCAATGCAGATCTTATTCAAAAAAATTTCATCCCCACTTCCATGTACCTCATTAGCGGATCTATCCTCTTTCACAACAAAAGCCTCATCAAAGTATTCAAAACAAAAATCATACATGTTGAACACAAAGATACATTACAAGCATGAAAAATGTAAATGTTTTTGTATTTTTAAAGCAATTTTGTCATTTTTATTTTTGACATATAAATGCAAGAGAATAAAAGAAATCTACTTTTATGTGCATGCAAGACCTAACATAAAATTCAAATCTAACACCAAAAAGAAAGAGTTGTCTATCGCGGGTTCACCAAAATGTAAAGGATAAAAAGGTAAGATAAGAAAACATGGATAGGATTTAAAACAATGATGATTTTCTCATAAAAGTGACCCTATGCACATATTATCCACCTTACATTTAATTATTATGATAAGGGGTATAAATCTGAAAATGTTTTCAAAGAATAATGGAATAAAATACATACCTATGAAAAAGAATCTGCTGAAAACCCTATCAAACGGTCTCAAAAATTGTTGATTTTCGCATTCTTGAACCGAAACTATGAGATCTACAAAACCCAAAAATATTTTTTCTTTTCTGAGAAAGGTTGATTTTGAACCAAAAATGAATGTCACCTTTGACCCAAAATTTCTGATTTTGACCTAGAATCTTTGATTCTGACCTAGAAGTTCTGATTTTGACCCAAAATCTCTGATTCTAACCCACAAGTTTTGATTGTGACCCATAATTTCTGATTCTGACCTACATAGCCTGACAGAAAATTTGTTTTCGGATCCTAAAAGTTTGCCGAAAAGGGTTTCTGGATCTGCACTCCAATTCGCTACTCCGAACCTGTCCCTGCAAGAAAAATGGTTTGTTTGTTGGGGGGAGGGGTTTTCCTTGGTCAAACTCCAATTTTGGAATTAACCTTATAATTGAATTGAAATTGCATAAGTAAACAAAGTAAATGAACAAATTCACCTTGCTTGTATGGAAACCCTTGTGGCGGATTTGAATGCACCAAATGGGTGTAGAATGTAGAATGTTAGATGTAGTTTGTCTCAAATCAATTGCTTGTAGATCTTCAACACCAATCTTGAATGGATCTTGGAATATGAAGAGGCTTTGAGGAATTTGGATGGAGAAATCTTCAACAAGAGGGCTCCATAGAGCTTGAATCCTTCAATGGCTACCAATGGATCTCCTTGATGAATTGGATGCTTGAAAGTGCTTGAATGATTGGATTCTTGAGAGTAGATGAATGCTTCAATAGATATTTATCTTTCTTCAAATCTTACTTCGTAGCTTGTCCTTCACACTTAGATTTCACTTAGAGAAAATGAGAGGAGAAAGCTTCCTTATATACAAATCTAGGGCACAATCTTCTAGAGAGGCCTACATAGGAGAATTAAATTCCCATTAGACCTATACCCCTAGAAGTGGACCTATATTAAATATAATTTCAAGATTCGGTTCCTCGAAGATCGAAACAGCCGACTTGGAAGCGGGAATTAAATATTTCTGAAGCCCGACATCCGGGAACTCTGGAAACTTGAAATCTGGAACCTGGGTCAGAATCAAGGTCAATTCTGACCTAGGTCAGGGTCGAGGTGGACCTTGACCTAGGTCAAGGTCAAGGTCGACCTTGACCCAGAAAGGTCAATTTTGACCCTGAGGTCAAAAATCTCAGGTTTGCAGTTTAGGATGCCAGAAACAGGCCGGAGAGAAGTGGAAAATGGGGCAAAACAAGGGGAAAATCCATATCCAAGTCAGAGACCCATTCAAGGCGCTTGACATGACCCCAAACCACTTACTCGGAGGGCTAAACCAGTCCTAAATGGAAGTGCTTTCATTTTCTGATGATACAATATATATGTATGTATACACACACACACACACACACACACACATATATATACACTATTACATACACACACACACATATATATATACATATACATATACGTATATACATATATGTATATACATGTATATATATACATATACATATATAAATACTTATATGTATACATATATGTATGTCTATGTCTATGTGTGTGTGTGTGTGTGTGTGTGTGTCTATATATAACTAAAGAGTCGGATAGTGAAGGAGAAATTGAATTGGAAAGTAAAGATGGTAAGATAGACAATGAAGATGTCCTATTTTCTTGGATGGAAGAAGAACCAAATCTAACTTTTCATCAAAAAGCTTATGGATTTAAAATAGAATTTTTTGTGCATAAAAGAATTAAAAAAACACAAAGTACCTAAGTTTGTGCCTAAGAACTTATACATCTTTTAATTTTTGATGCTCAAAGTTTGTGCCTAAGAACTTATACATCTTTTTTATATAGATGTGTTTTTTATCAAACCTTTTTACACAACCTTTCAATCAAATATAGATTAATACAAAAAACCTTCTACCTAATACCTAGATTCCAAGGTGATAAAACTTCGATACTAAATAAAAATAATTCAAGTATATATAAATGCTTCCTAAACTAATCTTAAAGGAGATTATTGTATCAGTTAAATATCTTCACAATTACAGAAAAGAGAAGCACAATACCACAAAAATATGTATGTGAGAAGAACCACTTAAAGGCGAAAACCCCCACTTAAAAGTAATCCAATGTATTATTTAATAATGTAACAATATGTATAATACACTTGTATCTAGAAATTTTTTATAAGAGTGTCACCAACCAAAGATTTGGTGTAGCTTTAGGAGCGTTATAGCGCCAAAAACTCACTATCAAGACTTCCATCTTGAGCATCCTATCAAAAAGAGAATCAATACATAAAATTATCAAATACTTATAAAATTATGAGCTAAAACCACCTAAATTAGTGGTTCTCAAGTTTGTAATGAGAAACAACACTTCCATCCTACGATGAGATTTTAGATTTAAAAAAATAAAGTATTCCTTTCACCTATCATATGTGTGTCACAATCCACTCACTTACTTGAGCATTATATTTTGGCTTCATTATCTCTATCCAAATATTCCATATGATGTGTTCTAACACACAATATTAGTTGGCCAACAAGTGCAATTGCTTATACTTTGTTTAATTTCTCATATATTTTAACATTTTAGAAGTAAGAGACCCAACTTTCAAAAGTCATAAATTTTGATCTAAGAGGCTATTGGGGTCCTTTATATTTTTTAATTGTAGAGCATGAAAAGATATAAGCAACATACATCCCTAGAGTTGATGTTAACACCTCAAATTTTTTATTTTTTTGTCCAAAAAATAAGTCTATAGCCTAGAAATTGAGTACTTGAATTTCATAGGAAAAAAATTGCATTATTTATATAATTAATATTAGAAGCAAGGTCGATGGCATAGAAAAAAAAAAGTTCTAGACACCAAAATTAGTGAACTTTAGAAAAATAGATATATAGATTGGTTCCTTAGTTGCAAATGTGAATTTGAACAATAAATATATTTTTTTTCATATTATTTTGACAGCCTTCATAAAAAGGAAAATGTTTAGCAAAAAGAAGAGAGAGCAGAGAAGTAAGCTAATAAACTTATATCACACATGCAGCAAAGACTTTTTAAGTTTCTACATTTCCAAACCCTAGGTGACACAACACTCCAATTACAAGATTAAACCCACAGGTAAAGCTGAGTCCCACTCCCACTCCCCACCACATATCATCTTCTTCATCACTCTTGTCGACACTCTGCATTGAAGGAAGGCTTGTTAGACGGAGCTTATTGAGCTCAATAAAATAGCTAACGAACTTTAAAAAAATAGAAGACGTAAATTTGGCAGCCTTACTACATGATAGGAAAATGTTTAGCGACTTGCGAGAGGAAAGAACTTGAAATATAGCTAACCAACTTCAAACACACCTTAGTTTCTAAATCTTTCAAAGAGATAAACAATGGCGCGATCCATCAACTGTAAGCACCTTCTGCCCACTGTTTTGGAAGGACACAAAATTCCAATGACAACATTAAACGCAAATGCAAAGCTCAGTCCCACTGCCACTCCCCACAACACTTCCTCTTCCACATCAATTTCCTCTCTTTCCCTCATTTTAGGCTTACTCTCATCCTTTGGCGAAGGCGACCATGACTCGTTCAGTTGTAAGCCGTTTAGACCTGCATTATGCGAGAAGGATGATGCTTCAAATGTTAACAACTGTCCCCCTTGCGGTATGTGCCCTGTTAGATTATTGTATGACACATTCAAGTAACTTAGGAATGTCAGAAGTTGCAATTCAGTCGGAATGACTCCACACAGGTTGTTTTGCGAGAGGTCAAGGGACTCCAGCCGTGACATGCTTCCCAAGGACTTGGGTATACCGCCATTAATACGGTTTCTTGAAATATTGAGAATGATCAATCCCAGGAGAGATCCCATTCCTTCAGGAATATGCCCAGATATTCTATTGGCTGATAGATCAAGACATTTTACTAAACTCAAAGCTCTCACATACTCCAGCTCCAATCCTTTGCTTCTGATCATTAATTTCTCTACATATGTTAAACCTTTTATCAATCCAAATTCAAAGACTTCTGTATTCTCCGACTCATTCGCCATGCCCCTCATTTCTGAAATGCTGTCCGGAATGATTCCTGTAAATCTGTTCATTGAAAGGTCTAATATTTGAAGAGAGGGTACTTTGCCTACATCAACAGGGACACTCCCTTCAAATCTGTTTGATCTTAAGATCAAAATCTTAAGATTAGAAAGCTCTTGAATCCAATTTGAAGAAATATTCCCTGTCAAACAGTTGTCCTCCATATCTAATATCTGCAACTGTTTACAATTTGCAAGTCTTGGCAGAGTTCCATTTAGACGATTTCGCCCAATTTTCAGTGTTTGAAGCGAAGCCATGTTTCCCAACTCCGCTGGCAACTCACCTTCTAAACTATTGTTCTCCAAATTCAATACCTGAAGAGAGCTGCAGTTGACCAAACCTGGAGGAATCTTACCCGTAAGACTGTTGTATGAAAAATCAACAATCTCCATAGACAACCCTTCACATATTGTTGATGGAATGCTACCACTGAGATTGTTGTGAGACAGAGACAGGTAATTAAATCTATAGTTGCCAATTTCAGCTGGAATGGATGCAGAAAACTGATTTTCTGACAAATCCAACACAACCACTGAAGGAGGAGGAAGCGAAATCTGACCATGAAAGTTATTGTGATGCAAGTCCAGAATCTTCAATGTTTTGGGCCCCATTAGCTTAGAAGGTAAAGCGCCGGCAAAATTGTTGTAAGACAGGTTGAGGAGTTGAAGAGCAGGGGCATCCCATATCCACGCAGGAATATTGCCCCAAAATCTGTTGTCTGACAAATCCAAATTGCAAATGTCAGTTTCAGTAATCAAGAAGGCCAGCAAATCACCCTCCATGTTACATGATCTTAATTTCAACGTTCTAAACGAGTTTTGGGGAATCCAAGTCGGACTGAACTTCAAAGCTAAATCATTGTTCGAAACGTCTAGATATACCAGACTAGAGAGATTATGAAGGGCAGACTCTGAAAGGTTGCCGCTTAACCGATTAGAGGATAGGGAAAGAATCTTCAATTTAGAGAGATTTGAAATGGTGTAAGGTATGGCATCTGTTAACAAGTTGTTGCTTAGATCAAGCGTCTTAAGGGAAAGTAGTTGACCTACAGAAGCCGGGATTTTGTCAGTCAAGTGGTTATTACTCAGATCAAGCAGAACAAGGGACTTCATGTTGGCCAATGGAGGAATTGTGCCGTTCAGTTCATTGTAGCTCAGGTCAAGCGATGTGAGGGAGGTAAAATTCATATCAGGGGATGGAATGGCACCAGTCAATAGGCTCTGCCTCAAGTCAACATAGCGTATGCTCCTAAATGCACTGAACAACATGGGGGGTACATGGCCATCCAACTGATTGTATGAAAGGTCGATATAGGCTAAAGAAGGTACAACACCAAACGAAGGTACACTTCCTTTTAATTCGTTATTTGAGATATCCAACATTACAAGTCCTGTAAGATTTGCAATGGTGAGAGGAAGCATACCTTGGACAAAGCACTGGGAGAGCTCCAAGTGAGTTAAGGAGGAGATGTTGGCAATTGAATCTGGAATAGCTCCTCCTACACTTGTTGCAGTAAGAACAATGCTCTTTAGTGATGCAGAGTGTCGGGGCAGAATGCTTGAAAGTTCCCCTCCCAAGTCCAGATTGACAGACAAGTCAACTTCTTGCAGGTTTGGAGGGCTCAATAGACCAGAAGGGATGGAACCATTGAGCTCACAGGCGCTAAGCTTGAGAGAAACTAGGTTGGAAAGGTTGTGTAAGCCAGCAGGTATGGATGAGAACAAGGAATTGTCCCCAAGTTGGAGGTGGGTTATAGTGGTAAGATTTGCAAGGGAAGGGGGAATTGGACCAGAAAGCCCACAGTGGGACATTTGAAGACGCCTGAGAGTGTACATGGTGGAAATAGCTTTGCCCCACTCATCGCTTGTCACTTGTGACATGTTCACCCCGTCCAGCAGCAGCCCCTCCAAATCCCTCATGTTTCCTATCCACATCTGCATGTCACCAATTCTGATGGAGGAAGAGGAAATGTAGTAATTAGTAGAAAGATCCAAGTGGCGCAACGCGGACATGTTGCCCAACTCCCTGGGTATCTTTCCCTCAAATCCGGCATTTGACAAGTTCAAATACTGCAAATATTTTAGTTTGGGAAGTTGCTGAGGAAAATCAACACCAATGAAGGAGTTGTAGCTCAGATCCAAGACTTGCAACACCTTTAAATCAAACAGTGGAGAAAGAACGTCTTTTCCAGTACTCCTAACAAAAAGTGAAGTGGAAGAGATCTTGGAAGGAGCATCATTGGTTGAATTTCGCAAACCCATCGCCGAATTGTTGGCGAAAGGATTGTGGAGATTCAACTGAATGACGTTCTTTGTGATATTGTCACATTGGATTCCATTCCAGGTGCAACAGTCGGTGGAATCATTCCACGTTTTCAGTCGACCAGACGGGTCGTGAAGGCCACGCTTGAAATCCAGGAGGGAATTTTTTTCATTTTCTGGACAGCAAGATACCCAGCAAATCGGCAGCAATAGCAAGGATCCCAGCAAACTCACTGACAAACATTCCTTGAAAGAAACATCACGAGAGCCCATTGCGGGCAGAACAATATCAACTAACAAACAATTTGTCCACTTACACAGCCCGCATTGGTAGTTCACAAATGCTATCGAGAGATTTAAACGATAAAAATAGGCTTACGTAATGAAATAAACTTCGTCGCCAACGACCGCGACTTCCGTTCACTTAATAAAATACAAATCCAGTGATTAAATTGCACCTAAGTACCTATTACGTGTGATCACATAGAAAACTATTTAGAAAAAGCTTAAGTTGGTACGGCCTATTAAGGTTGTATTGAATTTCCTCGAAGATCGTTACTGCGTAGAGTTCACGACGAATCCTACTAGGCGGAAACTAAATGTTCATTCGTTGTATCAGATGAGAAGGGGAGATAAAATGCGACATGAAGGGCCCGTTTGGATCAATTCAGGAAGATGTTGTAAATTCAGGAAGATGCATATTCTTAAGTTTGTTTGCAGGAATTGGGAGTGACACTTCCCGGTTTTGGGAGTGACACTTCTCGTTTTTGCAAATCCGCTGTTTGTTTCTCTAAATTGCAATTCTGGATTTGTCAAGTAAAACCAGGTTTAGACACCAAAATGAGTGGCATCATCTTCCTACTAATAGATGGAATTAGAAATCATATCCTGGTTTTGATATAATAAGGTTTTGAATCAAATTCCAATTCCCCAAGATGCAAAACCGGGATTTCAAAACCTGATTTTGTGATAATAAGGTTTTGAGTCAAATTCCAATTCCCGCAAACAAACGGGGCCAAAATGAAATCTGGAGTATGGGTCGATCTGTTTGGTTCACCCAGAGGATGAATGAGAAGATGCATAAGGAAGTTTAATTCTTTATTTTTTAATTTCTTTGAATATGGTATGTATATATGTGTGTGTATATACACATGCACACATGTGTATATATACATACATACATGTGTGTATATATATACATGTATATATATGTGTGTGTGTATATACACACATGTATACACCTATACACGTGTTTGTATACACACATAGACACATACATGTGTGTGTGTATACACACATGTGTGTATATATACACACATATACACACCATACATATACACATACAAGTGTGTATCCATGTATACACATATACACATACACACATTTTTGTATATATACACACATATACACATGTATGTATATATACACATATATACACACATACATGTGTGTAACTATATATACACATATACATGTGTGTATATATACACACATATGTGTATATACACATACAAGTGTGTATCCATGTATACACATACACACACATGTGTATATATACACACATACACACATGTGTGTATACACATATACACACATTTGTGTATATATACACACATATACACATGTGTGTATATACACACTATACACACATGTGCATATATACACACATGCATATATACACATGTGTGTATATACACATACATATGTGTATATACACATACATGTTTGTATATACACACACATGTGAATATATACACACGTGTGTATATATAAATAAGTGTATATACACACGTGTATATATAGACGTGTATACATATACATCCTTATAGCAATATAATATACATCTTTATAGTCGCAGATCCCAAGAGATATTAAATTTGCTTTTTTAAAAATTGGAATTGGAATTGAAATTCTAATTCTACCTATTTAGGTGGAAGATGATATTCCCATTTTGGCCCCAAAATGAGAATTTCATAATTCCAATTCCATTTTTATTCATGGACCCAAACATGGAATTTGGCATTATCTGGAATTAGATAATGCTAGTACCAGTCATATTCCAGGAAACAAACGGGCCCAAATGGAAAACGGAATAAAACATAGCAAAAATGCAAATAGACCTTGCGTAATGCGCAAAGGAAACTTCATCCATAATTTGTCTTATTATTATTACTAGGTATGCCTAGAAATTGGTGTGGAAAGAGTTGTGGAAATTGGTGTCGAAAGAGTTGTAGGGCGTCTGAATTCTCATCAAGAGCCGGGTCCCATGGAGGGGGGCTTCCTTAAAAAAAGAGTTGTGGCTGCTAAGATTTTTTAGGAGTGTTTAAAGTTGAGCGGTCTCATGAATTTTATAAAATGTTTCATCTTCAAAATTTCAGCTGCTAAATCTAAGGAAGTTGGAGAGATTTTAAATTTTAAATATATAAAATAAAAAGTGAAAGCTTAATTTCCTTCTAAATTTTATTTTTTTGGTGGAAAACAAATGAGAAGATTGTTGACATGTGGCATAAATCTTTCCTAAGCTTGTGGAGCTATTTCCAGCGCCACCCCATTTTCACCCACTCAAATTTAGAGGCCTAAAAAGTAGGGGCTCCTATTTTGAAGGAAAAGTTTCCAAATAATCCTTTAGCCCCCCAGAAAATATCTCATGGGACCTCCCTTTCCTAAAAAATAGAGCCCAAGCCCCCCTCATGGGACCCCTGCCTTAGTCAATTTTGTTTGGATTTTAAAATCTGCACTGATGTGATGCGACACCCCACATCATTAATTGAGTTCCGTATGAAACATCGAATTTGAGCTAGGAGAAAGAGTCAAAATTACAAACTATCCACAATTTTATACACTATATAATAAAAACATATATATTAGCATTTGTATTGAAGGAAGGTGCAAAGGATAAGTTATAGGTCTTTGATGTGAAATCATAATTGAAGGTTTACATATTAAAAGGAAATGTATTTAAGTGTCATTTTACAAACAAGTGTCATTGTAGAAGGAAGTCTTGTACATAACATCATTCACTTTGGATGAAATAAAGTTACACTATTGTCGTACTCTAGTTTTGTGTAAGTTCCTCCATAAAAGCATAACTTTGAAATGCATTGGAACATATTTTAAAAATGTTGTTGCTGTAACTATAAATATTTTTTGTTTCCTCTTCTTGATTAGGTAGTTGTGAATGTGTAGAAACAAAAATATATAATTGCTAAGCAACAAAAAAAATGGCTAAAATGAATGAAGGGCAAAATTTGAACGACAATAATAAAAAAAGTAAGTATTCAATAATTGTACTAAAAAATTGGTTGAAAAATGTCCTCCAACAAACAAAAAGAGTAACAAAGTGTTTTCCCATACAACTTTGCATTATTTATTGTATAGTCATTGAATAATTTTTTTTTGGTTGCATACAACTTTGAAATTGTTTATATCTTCACAAAGAATTGGTGAGGGCTTGGCAAAATTATATTTATATTTTAGTTGATTTATCTGAAATTGTGTTTTATTCTCTTCTAGCTTGCTTGTTTTTACTTTGAAATTTTTGGAAAACATGGAGATGATAAAAAATCCTCGATTTTGGAACAAAACTATGGAACATGATGAATACTAAAAAAAACTTAATAATCCCTTGACAATAATAATTGGAAACAAAACTAAGTTGATTCAGTTGTTACCAAACACAAGGAAGTTGAGAGAGTATCGGTATTTGAATAAGATAGTGCTGAAGATTTAAGCTCTTGGAATTATTACAATTGAAGCACTAAGGGGATAATTCAATCCTTCAATTATGTCCTTATTAAGTCTAGACACTTGCTATCGATGAAATACATTTAGGACATCTCTAAAAAACATAAGCCCAATGGACAACAAGAGCCTATCATAATGGACTATGTTTGCATTTTAAGATCAAACTAAAAAAGATTGGATTCATGAATGGACAAAGATTTTCTTGAAAACCTAATAGATATTTCGGTGATTTCTAAATGAAAAAAATTATATTATATCTATTCAGAGACTTATCAGAAAATAGAATTGTATTAGCATTGAGATGAACCCAATAATTGTTTGTAAACAAAAAATGAGAGAACCTTCAATACCAAAAAACATAAAATTAAATGACATTAGTTTTAGACTGATAATCAACATATACTATCGTGGACAATAGATTCAATTTTAGTTACAAAATGCAACTTCATAATAAAATATTATTGACTTAATGCAAAATAACAGTTAAAGAGGTTCAAATCCACATTCAATGTACCGATATCAATTTTTTTAGGGTTCATATCAACACTAATGATTCCAGATACACCTCTAATTCTTGCACCTTTTGAAACCTGCAATTTTGTAATTTTACATATTAGAAATAAAAATTATTGAAATAGGTATAAAATTTCTGAACCAAATCCTCTGTATTTGTCATTGGGGGTATGTGCACCAAGTTGTGCACCAAAAAGGGGGGTATAAGTGGACACATTTTTTTTGAAATCGGGTGAACCTGAACTTGGAACAGGTGTTTGAGGCTCATGCATTCAAAATAAGATCTGTAAAAAAAAAAATTGTAGTACTCTGAATCTAGTTTCTAAAATAGTAATTTATTTTAAAAACTGATAAGATTAAGAGGGTCAAACCTCGCGCACACGAAAATATGTTCCTGATTTTTTTGGAAAAATATAACATAGCTGTTTCCGTGCGCGATGCAAAAGATATAGTTATATTCAGTATTTTTTAAATCCCTTTGGTAGGATGATAGGTAAGAGTGAGATCTTGAAGTTATGTATTTTTTTGTAATTTTCCGATGTGTATTTTTTCTGTGATTTTTTAAAGTGATTGCATCCTGAAAATTTGGGACTTGTTCGTGCGCTGGGCACAACTTGCATCAAAATAATCGAAATGAATTTAAAAAAAAAAAAAAGTGTATAGAATCAAGTTTAGAACAATAATATGTAATTTATTTGTAATTTGATTTAGTATATCAAAAGTTATTAAATAAATGGTAGACATATGTCTGTGAGGACAATCAAGACACTGGTAAAGAAAATTAAAGTTTACTATGCTAATGTTGTCCAAAAATAGAAAAATTTATAAGGTTAGAAAACTAAGAAGACATATGAGATTATGGTCAAAATTATAGAGCTACCCTTGACAAATTGCAAACTTGATGAAGATAAAGTCGAGAATTCATCTTACAAGATGAAAAAATGTCTAAAAGAATAAAAATGGAGGAAAAATGAGCCTCTAAGCCTTTGGGTCATTTTCCAAAGCTCTTCCCAAGCCATAACCCAATCGGGTTTCTAAATTTCAAATAACCCGATCAGGTTATGAAAAGAAAAAAGTATATTTTTAACTCCTCCATAACCTGATCGAGTTCTAGAGAATAAAATGCACAATTTTCATTTCTTCAAAACCTGATCAGGTTATGAAGAAGTAAAAATTATGCTCTCTCTCTCTCTCTCTCTCTCTCTCTCTCTCTCTCTCTCTCTCTCTCTCCTTTTTTCTTTGTTTTNAAGTAAAAATTATGCTCTCTCTCTCTCTCTCTCTCTCTCTCTCTCTCTCTCTCTCTCTCTCTCTCCTTTTTTCTTAGTTTTTCAGAACCCGATCGGTTCCGATCAGGTTTTGAGTAATTAGGAGCATTGAGCCCGTTATGTTCTCATAACCAGATTGGGTTTTGAGTAATTAGGATCACTGAGCCTTTATATTCTCATAACCCGATCGGATTCTGTGGAATTAGGAACGTTGCTTGCTTCAACGGTCTTAAAACAGTCATTGCAAGTTGTTTTGAGGTCCCACAACTATTTTTCTGTTGTTTTACGCTAGGAACATACATGTTTGCACTTTTTTTGCATGTTTTTTCTTTGCAATGATTGAATTGTATTTTTTATTGGTGTTTTTAATGTTATTTTATCATTGTAAGTTCTTATTTCAAGAAAATGGTTGATTTGTTCTTATTTTTTAGATTTGATGTTCACATGTTATTCTATGTTCATGATATTATTCGTAGGGTCCATTCAATACGAACAATGGGAAAGAACAAAAGAGGAACAATTTAACAACGAGAGACATAAAAAGAAAGACAAAGGGAGCGCATGAGGAGAATACGACAAGGTACATCATCAAATGCAAGCAACGTAAGTGATGAAAATGAAAATGTTAATGTTAATGTGACAAATGCACCATTTCAATTCAATGTCATTAATGAAAAAAAATGCACATAATGAAAATGAAAATCATCAAAATACACCAATTGAAATGAATCCAATAAATGCACCTAGTTCATCTAAATGTAGAGCATGCAACTGTGTTAACACCTCCTAGAATAATTTGTAGAAAACCAAAGTTTCTAATTGACATTGATGAAAATATTTTGAGGCCAATACATGAAAAAATGTCAGAAAGAAATTGTAGAAGAATTGTTAAAAAGATTTGGAATAACTATTTTGAAAAATTAAATCAAAGTGGAAGATGTCAAGTAGTTGTTGAAATGATTAAGAATCTGAAATTTAGAGAGACAATGACAATTGTGGAGTTTAGAACATCTAAAAATAGTACTGAGAGAGCCATTGTGAGAAATCTATTTGATGCATACCAAGCCATTGGTTCACAATCACGCAGTAAAGATGCTAATGTTACTCTACGTGTCCTCACATCAACTATAATGGGAAAGGAAATGAAAAAATATTGTATAGTAAGAAAAACAAGCAAGTCATTAAGGATAGGAAGATCAACATTATAGAGAGCCTTACACAGGTGAGACAAAATTGAGGATCCAAACACTAATTCTCTTTGGTCATTCTCAGGTAGACTCCCATGCAAGTATAAGGTTGTTGTTGATGCATTAAGAACATTAATTGAAAAGTTTTGGCATAACAAAACAAGGGTTTCACCCAACCAAAGAGACGTTGTTAGGAGGAGAATCAGATCTATAAATCGTATGCCACATTTAAAACACTATTTGGATATGACACAAACACAATTTTATGAAAGCTTCCTCCAAAGATTTCCTCAAATTAAAATTAGTCAAAGATTTTTTGAAATGACAAAACCCTTTTACGTCAAGATTAATCATGCGCGGACCACATGTTGTTGCAGGATACATATTGAATTTTCCATGCATTATGATATATATCATCATGTTTGTTTTACTTTGCACACTAACACTATTTTGTAGGAATGTGGTCTTCAAGCACCTCCTACGTCATCAAGAGATTTTATGTCAAGTGTATTATGCAATCAAGATGATGGTTGCATTTATTATAAGATGATGTGT
>MU224257.1:674369-693974 GCA_018584345.1 Thuja plicata | reverse complement strand
GATCCATAAGATAGTATACAATATAAACATCTATTGAACTTTAATTATTGCTTAAGATTAATTACTACTTACATTCATACAATTGACTCTACGTATCAATTCTTCTTTGAGTGCCTCTGTCTCCTCATTTTTGTTTGGTGTCATGAAAAGGTTAAGAATTTCTTTATTATATATTTTTATAATCTTAGTAACCATGAAGACAGGGTTAGTGCTACGTGCGATGTCATCTACAAATGCAGCCTCAATTTCAGATCGCAATTGATCTGCTGTCATTTGCATTTTTCCCTATCAATAAGCATCAAGTTGTGTCATTAATATCAGTAAAATTCTATCAAAATAACTCCAAATCCATAAAGAAAAGAACATAATAATATGAAATTTGTTTCTATATAATTTGTAGAATTACACTAATTAAGGTTTACCTGTGCTGAAGAAGCTGAGTGAGGAACGTCCCCGCCTATTTCTTGTGGTAAATCCATGTCACCCTATGACAAAGATTAGTAATTCTTAGCAAACAACAGTGAAATGAAAGTAATAAACTTACCAAAAAAATTTATTAATAAAACAATATTAATCGAAAGCAATTGGTTTAAATGTTATACTTACCAGTCCCATGATAGGGATTTTTTTAGTATCTACACGATTCAAATTGTAATCTATCAAAATCTCTTCCCCTACACTTATTGAATTTATCACACATACAAATACACGATTTCCCTCACGTGCCTCAAATATACAATTTGGCTGCTTATTAGTTGACACACGCTGAGAACTATTTATAAAAATTACAATATTCCCTGTTGCTTTTGGCCTTCCATCAATATACATAGCGAGCCTTTTACTTTGGTCATTTTCTTTGCATTGTATATAATTTGCTGACAATACATAACTACACATAGTTTTTTTATATTGCACAATCTACATCCAATTATTGTAATTGTAACAAGGTCCTACATACTCCATCAATTCAACAACTTGATTATAACTAGCCTTTATGCCATCCATGGAAAATAAGCCCAAACCATGTAATGAAGATGGAGCTATGCGATATATCCTTTTGTTAACAGAAAAATCAGTGTTAACTAGAGGTAGTTCCTTGGGTACCCATTCTTTTTGAAGATGTGTGTACCTTAAGGGAACCTTCCTATTGTGGGTCCACAACACACACCCATTTTTTGGTCCTCTGACCATCGAGACCCCCCTCTTTTTGTCTTTTTTTCCTTTTGTTGTGTCTGCCCCTCATAGAAATCCAATCAGCCACTGAAGAAAATTTGCTGAAACCAAGTCAAAGGAAGGAAGAAGCCTTTTTTAGACTTTCGACCCTTTCGGCCTTTCGGAGGACTTAGGTACTCTGAAATGCCGAAATGGTTGAAAGGCTAAAGACCTAGCCCTTTCAGTGTTTTCAGACTCTGAAAACACTGAAAGGCCGAAGACTTCTTTCTCTTCTGAAATTTTTGGCCTTTCATAGTCTGAAAGTCCCGAAGCCACTGACGTCAGCCCACGGGTTATCAATAGAAGAGGCCTTTATTTTTTAAAATCAATTTTTGTTTTCTGCTTCTGCCTGCGATTTTGTTTGCTTCTCCTCATTGACCACTTTAGCTTCCGAGCTGCCTGGTTTTCCTACCACTCCTAGTTCGTTCGAGGTAGGTTCTTCTTGCTTACCTTCACTTCGTCTTTTTGGGTCTAGGTCTAGGGTTTATTTTCACGCCTAGTGTCTGTCCAGCCTAGGGCACTTTTTTTCTTTGTCTCGTCAGGCCTCTGTGCCTTCATGTTTTGACAGGGACGTCCCTCACTGTCAGGCCTAGGGTTTCCTAGTTTCTTTTGTCTTAGGCCTAGGGTTTTGTTGTTTTGTCTTTCACGGCCCTTGCCATAGGTTTTTGGCCTCTGAAAGGCCAAAAATGGATCTTCAAATCTTGCTAACTGCAGTTCAGACTTTTTGGCCTTTCATACATCTGAAAGGTCTGAAAAGGCCAACAGTGAAGTTTCTGAAACCTTCGTTCAGAATTTTAGAGTTCCTCATCATTTTTGGACTTTTGGCGTCCACAAGAAAATACCCCTCAGTTTCAGAGCCTGAAAGGTTTGAGAGACTTTGTCCTTCCAATAAACCTTTTTCACACTTTTGGACTTTTCAGCCTCCGAACTAGTTTTTGGTGTCTAAAACCCCGAAAGTCCCAAAAGTGTGAAAACTTACACTTAGCTATTTATACAACTCTTATTTCTTTCTTTCCTAGTTTAAATTATTTTTATCCTGTTCAATAAGCTACTGATATTTGTCTTTTCTTGCAAGAATGACTGAACCAAAGACAACCTCCCCAATGAAGTATCAATACAAGGGGAATTCGCCTAGTTCAAAGGTGGGAAACAAGCACAGTGAGATAATAGATACCAATATTGAGAATGTAGATTGGAATGAATTCCCAACTCAGTGCTCCCAACCAGAAAAAAAATCTGATGATTTCACCTCATTAGTCCTATCCGGGCTAAAGAATGCAGCCGCACACCTAGTGGTTGTTTCATCTTCAAAATTGATCGTCACCCTAGCTCATCACTACAATTCAGATAAGAGAGTGGTAGTAAACTCAGAGGATTAGGTGGTACTGGACATTAGGCTGGATGTCATTGAGGATGCTTTCCACCTTCACAAAGGCATAGACAAGTTCTATGACTTCTATATTGAAAAGGGGACCAAGTGGTTTGGTAATAGGGAGCAAGCCATACATGAGATGATGAATAAAGACTATCTCAAGCAACCGCTTCCTAAGAACAAATTGGACAAGATAGACCTTCGAAGAGGTTATATGAAGGATGACATCCACGCAGCTATAACATTGATAAGCTGGGTGTATGGGTTACCTCAATCCACTCAAATCGAACACTGGATGATCCTGTTGATAGAAAGGATCTAAGAAAGAAAGGAAAGATTGGACTGGGGCACTATTATTAGTGACAATCTGGATGAGCAATTGACAGTAGTAAGGCATAATCCCAAGTTTTACATGAGCACTTACGTGGTGTATCTACTAGCTGCACAGGTAGATTATCCTGGCCTCACCAAGAGGGGAAGTCTAAATGATCCAAATGCATGGCCCCACCTTGTATACCCACAGCTGGTAAAATGACCAAACATGCTAGAGGATTCCCTTGATTACAGGATAGTCAATGATGCATTCATATTCGCAGTCATCTGATCTATTGAAGGTGACTTTGCTAAAAGAATGTCAAAAAAAGTTACTGCTAAGGTAAGGGCAATTGGGGCCTATTTTATCCAGTTCAGGACATTCACATACATTAGGATAGCTAGGTCAACCTTGCAACCAAAGAAGCTACCCAGGTACCCATCTGATTGGATAATTATACTGGAGATGGCTAGATAGCTCGCAGATGCATATGAACATATAAAACATAAAAAGAAGTGTTGTTGGGACTTTCCTATTTCTTTGGGACCATACACGCTGCAAGACATGAAAGTGTGCAAATCTTTGGCTTTTGAATGGAATGATTGTCCCTTGCAGTTCAATAAAATAGTGCGAGCCCGTTTTGATCCCATAGGTACTTACAACCACATTATTGGCAAATTCTACATACATGAGCCACATTTGGAGGATTACTTGATAAACTACATAGATAATCATGAGGTCAGGATCTGGGATTATTACAGAATGAACCTCGCTCTGGAAAAAGAGGTATTAAAGGTTCCTGTTTCCTCAAAAGTTTGGGAATGTGATACAGATGAGGTCTTAGAGGACATTTACACAAAAGATAAAGTATATGACTGACCAATCATGAATGTAGAGGTGGACAAGGATGAAAATGATGACATTGACTTCTGGGTGAGGCATTTGATAAAGACCACCATAACTTTGATCAAGAAGCCACACAAAATGAGTCTGATCCTGGTAAAAACATTGATGGAGCCCTCAAGGAAAGTAGAAAAATAGTGAGGGGAGAAGTCAACAGCTCCTAAGTACAAGAAAGCTCCCCCTTAGAAGCCAAGAACCGTGTATGGTCATGAATGACCAGTTGAATATGGCTCTAATCCCAGGCCCAAGAAAAATAGTATTATAGCCTAGATTGACCCACTAGCAGGGTCATCACAACCCCAATCAGGTGAAGGCCCATCTACCTCTGGCCAATCTCCACCCACCGCTGAGAAGAAAACATATAAGAGGAAGAAGATTTCTGAATCTCTGCAATTGGAAATGGTACAAGAAGGGTCTGAGGAAGCAGAAGAAGATGAGCCCCTAGTTTGAAGAACGAGATTACAAAAAGGAGAGAAAAGGAAACCACCAAGAAACATAAAGAAGATCCCAAAGAACAGGATAGTCCTTTGGATGCCTTAGGATCAGATGAGTTTATGCTTTCTGATTTTGAAGGACTTCAAGGCTTCTTGGATCATAGCCAAGATATAGACACTGGAGCTCCATCGCTTATTCATCCCTAGGTAATTCTCACTCAACCAACAGTGCAATTCACCAACCCTTCAGTGAATGTCCCTGCTACATGAGTGAGCTCTAGTTCCACTCAAGAACGTGAGGTGCAGGATAGTGGGATATCCTGAGTCACTACTATAGATCATATGGTAGGGACAATACCAATTTCCACTCCACCATCTCATGTCCCTACTCCACCATCTTCTCTACCACCGCCAATTCCTACTCCACCACCACTAACTCCAACCCCAACACCTACTCCTATGCCAAATCTGCCCTACTTTACTACCATTCTCCCATCTCGCACTCCAGCCACATCAAAACCTACTCCACCAACATCAATCCCTTCAACATGTGCCACCCGTGTTTCCAAAGAAGCAGTGAGTACTAAAGACACATCACCTTTCTAGACTACGCTGGAGGCCATGAACGGTCTTAGGTCAAAGGTATCAATTGACACTTGCACCAAAGAGGCCCAGACAAAGAAGGGGGACATGTGGTGAAAGAATGAGGTGAGGTGGAGGGGGAGAAGGAAGAAGGGGAAATGGACGTGGATACAAAAGGGGAAAGGATAAAGGAAGGAGGGAGCGAATAGGAAAGAGAGAAGGAGAAGGAATTAGAGAGAGAAATAATGCCAGAAGTACAATGCTTAACTTCAATCCTCAAGGTTGCACCATATGAACCTGTAACTACATCCGGAAAACCTACTTGGTTTACCAAGGAGATACAACTCAGGAAGAGAACTTACACTAATGAATTGGATGGAGACGACACAAGTATGGTCTCTGTGAGGCAAGCCTTCCACTAGGCAAAAATCAATGTACCTGCAAGGACCATATCATATGTGACTCAGGACACTAGGGGCCATTGGAAAGCCCAGATAGCTATCCCACCACCAAGCACTTCTCAAAAAATAGGCTTTTCAGAAGGCTATACATTCAGGGAGGTAGATTTGGGTGAACCTACCAGAGAAGGGAGCAAGACACTAGCAGCTCTAGGGCTCAAGCACGCTTTGGGGTTCATGAATAAAGATGAAGAAACCATCAAAATTTTAACAGACCAAAATGAAGCGTTAAAATGATTCATTCAAAAGATAGTGCGTCCTATTGACCCAAGTTGTTCAGAGGATTCATTACAAGCCATATTAAATAAAAAGGCTACACCAAATTTGCCGGTAGGTGTGACTCCTTCCTTCATCTAGGCAAGTGCTGATTGGAAACATAAGTTTGAACAATCCGAAGAGAAGGCTATCCCATTGATATTTAGGCCGTACTAGACTATATTGGTCAAGGCCAATTCACTAATTGACCTGGTGGAAAATGATGGAGGTATAGATTTAGAGGTAATTAAGTGGGAAGCAGCCCTCCAGGATTTGGAGATAATCCAAAAGCAACGCTTCCAAATTTTGGTAAAAGTCTATGAAGGCGAAGAATTCAACAAATTTAAGACATGGATTGAAAAAATGACCAAAATAATTAAGGTCTACAAGAAACACCAGGCCCTTATAGATGAAAAGCAAGAGGAGGTAATAAAATGGATCAAAGATATAGATACTTTCTTCACAGGGGTCAGCCTCAACGTCTATCGGGATGAAAACCAACAGGCTCTACGTCCTTCCAAAGAGGTAGTCTAATAGTTCAAAAATGTTCTAGCCAGAGTTAATACCAAGGAGGCCCTACAACAACTATTTTATCTAAAAGAGGAAATACAAAGAATGTCACAGCATGAAGAAGAGATCATGTTCTTCGCTTTTGAATTAACTATCTTCAGAAAGATGAAAGAACGAAGGGTCACCAAGATAGGAAGGAATGAGTCAATTTTGAAGAAGTTTAGGAGATAGTTCAGAGGCTCCGGGAAGCTCACCCAGAGGTATTTCCTAGATAAATATCCAAGGTCCAATTATCAGGTGGACGGGGTAAGATTTTCACACTTGGCTAAATTTCTACTAAGGTAGAGTTTTTGGCCTTTCGGCCCCGAAAGAAACGATTATATTTTTTTTGGCCTTTCGGCCTTTCAGCCTCTTCAAGTTTTTTTGGCCTTTCATCCCATGACAAGTATGAAGTTTTGGGGCCTCCAAGTTTGAAGATTTTGAAAAGCACTTGGGAAATTGTAAAGGCATTAAAGTTTCGGGGTAGAGGTCGGGGTCCAAAAAACTGGGGGTTTCCAGCGAGGTCACTTTTTCAAACACCAGTTAGACTTCAGATCATATTAATGAACAAATTGAGTTTGTTTTAGGGGAACTAAAGGTCTCCTATCAGTTCCCACCACCAGTAACAACCTCAGATGAAGAATCCAAGAAGGACCACCAGAATCAAGAAGAAGATTCCAAGTTCACAGAAGGAACTTACCTTCTTTTTCTCTTTCTTCTTTGGGGGATTTTGACCTCTTTGCATGAGAAAATGGATTGTAAATGGGTTTAAGAATCCATGCAAGTTATATAGTATCAGTTAGTAGTATCTTCCCTTCAGCAAAGTTCTAGTTTTAACCTTTGTTCTCTAGTTTAGACTCTCTGATGCCCTAACTCTGAAAATCAGAGTTGTAGATCAAAACTCTATATATTGTAATCAAAAAGCAATGTAAAGGATGAAATATTAATACAATAAAGATCTACATTGGGTGCTTCATTCGTGGTGTGTGAATTACTTCTATCTATGTGAATTTATTGAATGTATGCTTGCATTATTCTTTATTTTCAGAGAGCCCTTTGTGTTGATGTGTTTCAAATTCATGCTACCTTTAGTTGGAGTTTACTGTTGCATATCTACCTTGCTGTGATGAATGCGCGGAGGATGCTATCTTTGGGCTTAATGATAAATCCATCTTGTGGGTGCATACATCTTGGTGGTTCACGATTTGATAGATTTTGAATATCTCGTACGAGTAAAACATATATTTTCTCTAAACACTTGCATCTGTGGAGTAGTGAATCGTGACGTGGTTTGATTTATGCTTCGGGGGTTGTTCCAAATTCCTCTAGCATTCAATTTGCAAGGTAGGGTTTGTAGTAGTTTATGTCCTTAGGATTTTACTTTTCTTTACAATTTGCTGCATTTCTTGTTACCCTCATCTCTTTAAATTCTGTCTTGAAATTCTGAAAATCATTATCTCAAAAAATATGAAGTTGCATGTTATCTATCATACCCATACTTGTTAAAATGGAAAATACCAAAAGGAAACTAACAGTATTTTGTAGTTTTTTGTCTTGAACGTACTAGCAAAGGCCTCCTCATGAACAATCGCATTTATCTTCAACTGAGTAACCAAGCAGGTTGTGACCCAACCTTGGAGAACCTTGGGAATAACTCTGTTATTCTTTCAAGAGAGGAAATTGAATCTCAAGATCCTAGCAAGTTGGCTTGTGTCAAAACAATGCTCAACATAAGTGGTGCTAGAAGGAGGGCCTCAAGACCCAAAAGATGGATAATATTGGATCTTTCTCTCTAGAGAGATTTGAGCGCGTGCTTAGATCATCTCTGAAAAGAGGCAAGTTTCTTGAACTCACTCACCATCGAAGGGATCGCAGCGACAAGGGTAAAGAAAAAGATAAATCTTCTCATCATCTTTCCATGCCTTGGGATCCTCTTGGACAACAATCACACATAGCTGCCCCAACTATTACCACAGCCATCAATCAAAATCATAACTTTCCAAATCAACATTTGCAGCAACCTCGTCCAATGGCCTTTTTCGCTAACGCAACAAGCTCTCCTTTGAACTTAGTTGGGAAGCTCCATGAGTTACCTAAAAATCTGGAGAAGTTTTGTACATGATTCATATATGGTGAATTTAGGATAGCGGAAGAACACATTCATGCCTTCAAAGAAATTTGCAACCATAAAGAGATTGCCCACCAAGACATCGTCTATCGTCTATTCCCATACACTTTGGGAGAGTTTGCATACAACTGGTACCTAAATTTTCCATGAGGGTCTATCTCAGTATGGAATGACTTTGAAAGCAAATTCCTCAATTATTTCAAATTATATGTCGATCTTGCTGTGACACATCACCAGTTCATAACCACGAGGAAAGATCCTAAGGAGCCCATTGCTATGTTTAATCATCGTTTTCACAAAATGCATCAAAAGTTGGAAGCTCCTTACACTATACCAGATGAGTCTGTCATACAAGTTTACTTAAAGGGTTTAGATCCATTTATCTTAATCTTTCTAAGAAGGCTTCCCCTAGCGGATAGAGATACAATTGAAAAGGTGTACAATGAAACCGTCACTTTCACTCAGCAAATGGACCCACAAGAAGGAAGTTATGCAGCTGTGCCCATCATGAGTAATCTTGTTGTCCCACACCCTTTTGCATCAAAAAATCAAGCCTTATCTAGTCACCTACCTATGCTGAGTCCTATACCGGCACAGCCATGTACAACCGTGCCTCCATCTATTACTTATCCAGGCTACAAAGCTCATAAAATGGCATTCATAGAATAGAGGGTTATACCCCAAAATGAGCCTGATACTCTCATGGCTTTTGAATTAGATGTCGTAAAGAAGACTTTATCACAGCTCTCTAGTGAAGTTACTAGAATGAAGCTAAACCGACCACAAAATCAAGGTAGATACCAACGAGCATCTGCTGGTCCAAATACATACCCTCAGAATCCAAATAGGGGTTTTAATGCTTATAGCAACAACAACACACAGGAGAAACCATTTGGGCAGCAAAGGCCAAACCGGCCATGGAACACTAGACCAAATAATGGCAGCATTCCAGCAGACAATGCCAATACTTATGAGGCTTTAGAGGCCAATTTTGTTAGGTCTCCAATTAAGCATCAAGACAATAATGGATATGTGAACAACTCCCAAGACCACTACACCCATAATCTAGAAGGGCCCCCGATATAGTTCAATGCTATGGTGTTTAATTCCTATGAGGATAGAAAGGAAGGAGGCCCTGAAGCCTATATGGGAGAAGATGAATTTGTGTTCCCTTTCCATAGAGAAAATGAGCTTGAATATTCTGAGGTGCACGACTTCTAAAATGATCAGCAAAACTCATATAACCTTCAGAGTAGAAAGGAACCCCTCATCGACGGCATACCTCCAGGAAAGCAACCGACTCCACTAGATCCTCAGGATAGTAACAATCCCATACCTCCTATGATAGGTACATGTGCTGGCTACCAAGGAATAGCCTGGTCAAATGACAAGTACAATGCACTAGATGAACTCAAGAAAACTAAGGTGAACATCTCTATGTTTGAACTATTGCAGGGCTACCCATCTCAAAAGGAAGCCCTTTTAAGATCCTTGGATCATTCAAAACCTGGCCTGTCGACTAATAGCACCAAGGCACCCACATCCAATGTCAACACATCTAAGGTGTTCCTAGCAATATTCATAGATAGGACAGAGGTCTCGCCATTCCTACTCAACATGCAGATGTTTCGAAAAAACCTACATAATTGCCTAATCAATTCAGGAGCCTAATGCAACGTTATGCCCCTATCAATATGCCAAAAGTTGGGGATGGTGCCCCAAGTAATGAACCAGGTGGTCATACAATTAGGCAAAACCAAGGTCAAAGTAATTGGTGTGCTCAAAGACCTACATATTCAACTAGCCGCAGATCCCTGGATACAAGAACGCCCTGGGGACATCTCCATATCAAATAGTCTACGGCTTGCAACCGATCTTTCCTATGAACCTAAAGATCCCAATTCTGAGATTCATGGACCAATACGTAGGGGAGGAAGATCGGATATAAGTTAGACTCATTAATCTCCTAAAACTAGAGGAGAAACAAACTTTGGCCCTAGAACATGTATCAAAGCATCAGGCTGTAGTCAAAAGGTGTTTCTACAAGAGAGCTACCATCAAAGCCTTCAGGATTTCTGACCTTGTCCTCATGTGGGATAAGGAAAAAGAAAAGCCAGGCAGCCACACCAAGTTCCAAAGATTGTGGACAAGCCCTTACAAAATATCAGAGATCCTGGGGGAGAACACTTTTAGGATCAGCACATTGGACGGAGAGTTGACCCCATTGCCAATCAATGGGAAATTCCTCAAACATTACTTTGGATCCTAAGCGGGACTGTCTTTCGTCCCTTGTACCATGGTTACTTTTGCATTTTTCCTTTTTTCCTTGTTGTCCTAGCCGTCAGTCCTTTCTTCCACTTGTGTTTGTTCTTTTCTTTTGTCCGGGCTTGTTTTGTTGTTTTGGGTCAGTGTGTTTTGGATCCAGTCCAAGGTGTTCCACAAGAGGAGCAGAGGTATTTCTTAGTCAAATTTCTCCAAGGATACATGCAACATAAGAGAACCTTCCCAAAAGATAAAGTAGTGATGATTATCATTGACAAACAAGAAGGACTTTGAAGTTTGGTCATCCTGATCACAAGACACATTAAGGTACAACACCCAAGGGCATTGGTTTCTAGGGCATTTGTCAGTTGTAGCTAGCCTGAGTGCATAGGTTCAGGTACCCACCGATCCTAGAACCCAAGTCTGAACTAAATGCAAAGGCAATAATGAAAGAATGAAGAGCTGAAAAGGGAAAGCAAAAGAAACACTCAAAAGAAAGGTGCCCCAAAGAGGTCATGAGTGAAAGGTTTGGGCAACACTGCCTAATCGTTGCTCGGATCAGAAAAAAAAAAAAAAGAGAGAAGAGGTTATGGACATAAATACATGGAACACACTAACGTCCAAGGCTTGATACTTCTCCAAGAAAACAAAAGGAACAAAATGATTTTTTCCAAAAGATGGAGCTCTCACAAAGAAAGAAAGTTATAGCCTAGCAGGCAGAACAGACTTGGGTGATTATGACAACCTCTACTGGGGCTATGGATGCCTGACTGGCAGTAGAGAAAGGTTAGACTTAGGACTTGGGGGAAACTTTGTCGGGGCTATAAACGCCTCACTAGCAGCAAAGCTCTTTCTAGAAAGCCCTGGTTTATTTGGCGAGGGTTGGGAATAGCTGGAAAGCATCTTGGTTATCACAACCAAAGGTCAAGAAATGAACACACATGAACACACACAGGGAAACTAACAGAAGAACCTTAGATTGGAGGTCATTAAAGAATCATCGAATCCACCACCTCTTGGTTCTGTTCTACTACAAAGCTACTTTCTGGAAGAGTGTTGATGATAAAGAAATGCCTTGGTCATTCCTCCTTTTGTCGGGGCTATTTGTTGTGGCTCCAAAACACACACCCCATTTTTTGGTCCTCTAACCATGGGGACCCCCCTCTTTTTGTCTTTTTTTCCTTTTGTCATGTCTGCCCCTCATAGAAATCTAGTCAGCCACTGAAGAAAATTTGTTGAAACCAAGTCAGAGGAAGGAAGAAGCCTTTTTCAGCCTTTCGGCCCTTTCGGCCTTTTAGAGGACTTAGGTACTTCAAAATGCCAAAATGGCTGTAAGGCTGAAGACCTGGCCCTTTCATTGTTTTTGGACTCTGAAAACACCGAAAGGATGAAGACTTCTTTCTCTTCTGACATTTTTGGCTTTTCGAAGTCTAAAAGTCCCAAAGCCACTGACCTCAGCCCGTGGGTTATAAATAGAAGAGGCCTTCATTTTTTAAAATCACTTTTCATTTTCTGCTTCTGCCTGTAATTTTGTTTGATCCTCCTTGTCGACCACTTCAGTTTCCAAGCCACATAGTTGTCCTCCCGCTCCTAGTTCGTTCAAGGTAGGTTCTTCTCGCTTACCTTCACTTCGTGTTTTCAAGTCTAGGTCTGGGATTTGTTTTCGTGCCTAGTGCCTGTCTAGCCTAGGGTGCTTTATTTATTTGTCTTGTCAGGCCTCTGTGCCTTTGTGTTTCAATAGGGACATCCCTCCCTGTTGGGCCTAGGGTTTCCTATTTTCTTTTGTCTTAGGCCTAGGGTTTAGTTGTTTCGTCAGTCGCGGCCCTTGCCGTAGGTTTTTAGGCTTCGAAAGGCTGAAAATGGATCTTCAAATCTTGGTAAGTGCCGTTCAAACTTTTCAGCCTTTCGAACATCCGAAAGGTCCAAAAGATTGAAAGGTCCAAAAAGGCCAAAAGCGAAGTTTCCAAAACCTTCGTTCAGACTTTTGGAGTTCCTCATCATTTTCAGACTTTCAACATCTGCAAGAAAATACCCCTCAGTTTCAGAGCTTGAAAGGTCTAATGGACTTTGTCCTTCCAATAAACCTTTTTCACACTTTCAGACTTTTCAGCCTTCAAACTAGTTTTTAGTGTCCAAAACCCCAAAATTCCCGAAAGTGTGAAAACTTACACTTAGCTATTTATACAGCTCTCTTTTCTTGCTTTCCTAGTTTAAATTGTTTTTTTCCTATTCAATAAGCTACTGATATTTGTCTTTTCTTGCAGGAATGAATGAACCAAAGAAAACCTCCCCAATGAAGTATCAATACAAGGGGAATCCCCCTAGTTCAAAGGTGGGAAACAAGCATAGTGAGATAACAGATACCAATATAAGGAATGTAGATTGGAATGGATTCCTGACTCAGTGCTCCCAGCCAACAAATAGATCTAATGATTTCACCTCATTAGTCCTATCCGGGCTAGTGAATGCAGCCGCACACCTAGTGGCTATTTCATCTTTAGAATTGATCATCACCCTAGCTCATCACTACAATTTAGATAAGAAGGTGGCAGTAAACTCAGAGGATCAGGTGGTACTGGACATTAGGCTGGATGTCATTGAGGACATTTTCCACCTTCACAAAGGCATAGACAAGTTCTATGACTTCTATATTGAAAAGGGGACCAAGTGGTTTGGTAACAGGGAGCAAGCCATACACGAGATGATGAATAAAGACTACCTCAAGCAGCCGCTTCCTAAGAACAAATTGGACAAGATAGACCTCCGAAGAGGTTATATGAAGGATGACATCCATGTAGCTATAACATTGATAAGCCGGGTGTATGGGTTACCTCAATCCACTCAAATCGAACACTGGATGATCCTATTGATAGAAAGGATCCAAGAATGAAAGGCAAGATTTGACTAGGGCACTATTATTAGTGACAATCTGGACAAGCAATTAACAACAGTAAGGCATAATCCCAAGTTTTACATGAGCACTTACGTGGCATATCTACTAGCTACACGGGAAGGTTATCCTGGCCTCACCAAGAGGGGAAGTCTAAATGATCCAAATGCATGGACCCGCCTTGTATACCCGTAGTTGGTAGAAGGAGCGAACATGCCAAAGGATTCCCCTGATTACATGATAGTCAATGATGCATTCATATTCACATTTATCCAATCTATTGAAGGTGACTTTGCTAAAATAATGTCAGAAGAAGCTACTGCTAAGGTAAAGGCCATTAGGGCCTATTTTATCTAGTTCAGGACATTCACATACATTAGGATAGCCAGGTCAACCTTGCAACCAAAGAAGCTACCCAGGTACCCATCCGATTGGATAATTATACTGGAGATGGCTAGATAGCTTACAGATGCATATGAACATATAAAACATAAAAATAAGCACTGTTGGGACTTTCCTATTTCTTTGGGACCATACACCCTACAAGACATGAAAGTGTGCAAATCTTTGGCTTTTGAATGGGATGATTGTCCCTTGCAGTTCTATAAAATAGTGCGAGCTAGTTTTGATCCCATAGGTACTTACAGCCACATTATTGGAAAATTCTACATACATGAGCCACATTTGGAGGATCATTGGATAAACTACATAGATGATCATGAGGTCAGTATCCGAGATTATTACAGAATGAACCTCGCTTTGGAAAAAGAGGTATTAAAGGTTCCTGTTTCCTCAAAATTTTGGGAATGTGATTCAGATGAGGTATTAGAGGACATTTACACAAAAGATAAAGTATATGACCGACCAATCATGAATGCAGAGGTGGAAAAGGATGAAAATGATGACATGGACTTCTGGGTGAGGCATGTGATAAAGACCACCATAACTTGGATCAAGAAGCCACACAAAATGAGTCTAATCCTGGTAAAAACATTGATGGATCCCTCAAGGAAAGTAGAAAAATAGCGAGGGGAGAAGTCAACAGCTCCTAAGTACAAGAAAGCTCCCCCTCAGAAGCCAAGAACCATGTATGGTCATGAACGACCAGTTGAATATGGCTCTAATGCTAGGCCCAAGAAAACTAGAATGATAGGCTAGATTGACCCACCAGTAGGGTCATCACAACCCCAATCAGGTGAAGGCCCATCTACCTTTGGCCAATCCCCCCCCACCGCTGAGAAGAAAACATATAAGAGGAAGAAGAGTTTTGAATTTCCACAGTTGGAAATGGTACAAGAATGGTCTGAGGAAGTAGAAGAAGATGAGCCCATAGTTCGAAGAATGAGATTACAAAAAAGGAGAGAAAAGGAAACCACCAAGAAACATAAAGAAGATCCCAAAGAACAGGATAATCCTTTGGATGCCTTAGGATCGGATGAGTTTATGCTTTCTGATTTTGAAGGACTTGAAGGCTTCTCAGATCATAGCCAAGATATAGACACTAGAGCTCCATCGCTTATTCAGCCCTAGGTAATTCTTACTCAACCACGGGTCCAATTTACCAACCCTTCAGTGAATGTCCCTGCTACATGAGTGAGCTCTAGTTCCACTCAAGAGCCTGAGGTGCAGGATAGTGGGATAGCCTGAGTCACTACTACAGATCATATGGTAGGGAAAATAATGATTTCCACTCCACCATCTCATGTCCCTACTCCACCATCTTCTCTACCACCTCCAATTCCTACTCCACAACCACTAACTCCAACCCCAACACCTACTCCTACTCCAAATCCACCCTACTTTACTACCATTCTCCCATCTCCCACTCCAGCCATATCAACACCTACTCTAGCAACATCAATCCCTTCAACATGTGCCACCCAAGTTTCCAAAGAAGTAGTGATTAATAAAGACACATCACCTTTCCAGACCATGCTAAAGGCCATGACTAGTCTTAGGTCAAAGGTATCAATTGACACTTCCTCCGAAGAGGCTTCGAACAAAGACAGGGGAAATGTCGTGACAGAATGAGGTGAGGTGGAGGGGGAGAAGGAAGAAGGGGAAATGGATGTGGATATAGAAGGGGAAAGGATGAAGGAAGGAGGGAGCAAATAGGAAAGAGGGAAGGAGAAGGAATTAAAGAGAGAAATAACACCAGAAGTACAATGCTTAACTTCAATCCTCTAGGTTGCACCATATGAACCTGTAACTGCATCCGACAAACCTACTTGGTTTACCAAGGAGATACAACCTAGGAAGAGAACTTACACTAATGAATTGGATGGAGAGGATACAAGTATGGTCTCTGTGAGGCAAGCCTTCCACAGGCAGAAATCAATGTACCTACAAGGACCATGTCATATGTGACTCAGGACACTGGGGGTCATTGGAAAGCCCAGATAGCTATCCCACCCACAAGCACTTCTCAGAAAATAGGCTCATCAGAAGGCTATACATTTAGGGAGGTGGATTTGGGTGAACCTACCAGACAAGGGAGCAAGACACTAGCAGCTCTAGGGCTCAAGCATGCTTTGGGGTTCATGAATAAAGATGAAGAAACCATCAAAATTTTAACAGACCAAAATGAAGCATTAAAAGGATTCATTCAAAAGATGGTGGGTCCTACTGACCCAAATTGCTCAGAGGCTTCATTACAGGCCATATTAAATAAAAAGGCTACACCAGATTTGCCGGCAGGTATGACTCCTTCCTTCATCTAGGAAAGTGCTGATTGGAAACATAACTTCAAACAATCTAGAGAGAAGGCTATCCCATTGATATTCAGGGCGTACCAGACTATATTGGTTGAGGCCAATTCACTAATTGACCTAGTGGAAAATGATGGAGGTATAGATTCAGAGGTAAGTGGGAAGCAACCCTCCAAGATTTGGAGATAATCCAAAAGCAACGCTTCCAAATTTTGGTAAAAGTCTATGAAGGCGAAGAATTTGACAAATTTAAGGCATGGATTGAACAAATGACCAAAATAATTAAGGTCTACAAGAAACACCAAGCCCCTATAGCTGAAAAGTGAGAGGAGGTAATAAAATGGATCGAAGATATAGATACTTTCTTCACAGGGGTTAGCCTCAACGTCTATTGGGATGAAAACCAACAGGCTCTACGTCCTTCCAAAGAGGTAGTCCAATAGTTCAAAAATGTTCTAGCCAGAGTTAATACCAAGGAGGCTCTACAGAAACTATTTTATCTGAAAGAGGAAATACAAAGAATGTCACAGCATGAAGAAGAGATCACGTTCTTCACTTTTGAATTAACTATCTTCAGAAAGAAGCAAGAATGAATGGTCACCAAGATAAGAAGGAAAGAGATCAATTTTGAAGAAGTTCAGGAGATAGTTCAGAGGCTCCAGGAAGCTCACCTAGAGGTCTTTCCTGGATAAAGCTCCAAGGTCCAATTACTAGGTGGACGGGGTAAGACTTTCACACTTGGCTAAATTCTACTAAGGTAGAGTTTTTGGCCTTTCAGCCTCTAACATTTTGGCCTTTCGGCCCCGAAAGAAAGGAGTACATTTTTTTTGGCCTTTTGACCTTTGAAGATTTCAGCCTTTCGTCCTCTTCAAGTTTTTTCGGCCTTTCGGCCCATGACAAGTCTGAAGTTTTGGGGCCTCCAAGTTTGAAGATTTTGAAAAGCACTTGGGAAATTGTAAAGGCATTAAAGTTTTGGGGTAGAGGTCGGGGTCCGAAAAACTAGGGGTTTCCAGCGAGGTCACTTTTTAAAACACCAGTTAGACTCCAGGTTAGATTAATGGACAACTTGAGTTCGTTTGAGGGGATCTAAGGGTCTCCTATCGATTCCCACTGCTAGTAATAGCCTCATATGAAGAATCCAAGAAGGACCACCAGAATCAAGAAGAATATTCCAAGTTCACAGAAGGAACTTACCTTCTCTCTCTCTCTCTCTCTCTCTCTCTCTCTCTCTCTCTCTCTCTCTCTCTNCACTCTCTCTCTCTCTCTCTCTCTCTCTCTCTCTCTCTCTCTCTCTCTCTCTCTCTCTCTCTCTCTCTCTCTCTCTCTCTCTCTTCTTTCCCATATTTTTCCCTCTTTGCATGAGAAAATGGATTGTAAATGGGTTTAAGAATCCATGCAAGTTATATAGTATCAGTTAGTTGTAGTTTCCCTTTAGCAAAGTTCTATTTTTAACCTTTTTTCTCTAGTTTAGACTCTCTGATGCCCTAACTCCGAAAATCAGATTTGTAGATCAAAAATCTATATATTGTAATCAAAAAGCAATGTAAAGGGATGAATTTTTAATACAATAAAGATCTACATTGGGTGCTTCATTTGTGGTGTGTGAATTACTGCTATCTATTCAAATTTATTGAATGTATGCTTGCGTTATTATTTATTTTTAGAGAGCCCTTTGTGTTGTTGTGTTTTGAATTTGTGCTACCTTTAGTTGGAGTTTATTGTTGCATATCTACCTTGCTATGATGAATGTGTGGAGGATGCTATCTTTGGGCTTAATGATAAATCCATCTTATGGGTGCGTACATCTTGGTGGTTCTGTGATTTGATAGATTTTGAATATCTCGTACGAGTAAAACATATCTTTTCTCTAAACACTTGCATCTGTGGAGTAGTGAATCATGACGTGGTCTGATTTATGCTTCGGGCATTGTTCCAAATTCCTCCAGCATTCAATTCACAAGGAAGGGTTTGCAGCAGTTTATGTCCTTAGGATTTTACTTTTCTTTACAATTCTCTACATTTCTTGTTACCCTCATCTGTTTAAATTCTGTCTTGAAATTCTAAAAATCGTTATCTCAAAAAAATATGAAGTTGCATATTATTTATCATACCCATACTTGTTAAAATGGAAAATACCAAAAGGAAACTAACAGTATTTTGTAGTTTGTTGTCTTGAATGTACCAGCAAAGGCCTCCTCGTGAAAAATCACATTTATCTTCAACTAAGTAACCAAGCAGGTTGTGACCCGACCCTAGAGAAACTTGGGAATAACTCTATTATTCTTTCAAGAGAGGAAATAAAATCTCGAGATCCTAGAAAGTTGGCTTGTGTCAAAACAATGCTCAACACTTCCTATCGCCATTAGTTTCATTATCATAAGAACATGACTCCCCCTCAGAAAGGAAAAATTGCATTCGTTTATTGAATTTTATTCTAATCTTTTGACCTCTAGTTGATCTCCCTATTTTAGACCTACTAGATGTCTCACTTGAGGAAGATAGATCAGACAAATACCTATTTGGTGATACCCGCAATCCATCAAATGAGAGACGTAGTAGGATCTATATATTTTGTTGACTAAAGAGAAGGAAACCAAATAATAAATTATACCTGTCGATCCATGTCAAAGGCGTTTAATTTTCTGCATATGTAAATCATTTATCTTAAGTTAGCCAAAAATTAAATGATATGTAAGCTACAAATTACATATAAGAAAAAATTTACATGATGCAAAATATGCTCCATGACATTAGAGTTCAAGACATAATATCTTAATTATAAAAACATACTAGTCAAACAAATTTCTATGAATAAATCAATACCTCATACATGACATTGATCATACCTTGACTGCATACATTTCATTGATCATGCTATTGATCATCCTCTTCACCCATGTCATCATCATGACTATCATCATCATCATCATTGTTAATAACAAAAATAGGCCACATTGAGTAAACAGATCTCATATCTCCAAATGGATTGACACCATCCGTTGCCAATGAAAGCTTGAGATTACAAGGTTCTTTAAAGTGTGGCCATGTATTTTCTATATCTTTAAATGTAGAACCATCTGCAAGCATTCACATAATGCCATCTTCACTTCTATTATGTGCATGGTAATCCATAAATTGTGCCAAGCTAGTGCACCTGAATAATTGTTGAAGACGTAGAATTATAGGAATGTACCGAAGAACCTTTTGAGGCACCTTTTTTGTTATTTGATCTGACCGATATCTACTAATATGATAATCAGGTAATTCTATTGCAAATTCATGTTGTTTATGATATAGAATGTGATCATTGGGACATGCATGTATTGTCTGATACTTCATTCTAATTTGATTCATAATGGTAGCTAATTCTCGATACAAACGAGGTAGAATGTTTGATGGTGGTAACAAAAAATCACCTATCAACCTACAACAACAAATATGAATTGTTAATATAATGAATAGTAATGGTATGCTAACATTGAAGATGAAAAAAATGGCATACCTTAGCATACATGACATTGCTACATTGGATAAACCAT
>MU224257.1:621754-654337 GCA_018584345.1 Thuja plicata | reverse complement strand
TATAATTAGTGTTTACAAGGAATTCCTGAAGATAAAGGGCAATGACAATCATTAATATTTCCTTGGGGTTGATGTGGAAGCCAAAAAAATGTGTCCCTCACAATAGTCAATGTGATAACAAGGTGTCTAAGTAGGGTATTTCTAAATTTTCTAAATAACAGGTCATGCCTAAGCATCTATAAAGATCCATAATTATGGTAACCAAATGCAAAATGTGGGTAGTTCAACAAAATGATTTGTGGACTGTATGCGCGCTCTGAGGGTTGACTAGTTGTTCGGTGCTTCATTTTGTTGTCTTCGATCTGTCAAAAATCAATTTTGTGCGTCCGTTTCAGCTGTAATTGGCGAATATAAATTTGGTTATCCGTCTGTCTCACAACAATGTGAATGGTATCATTCCACCTACCATACGTAAACTTCGGCCTCTCAACTTCTTTCCCTCAAGACGCTTGATGTAAGCAACAATGTGTGAACAGATACCATACCCAAGAACATTTCAAGTCTATCTAAATTGAACGATATTTCCCTATCCTGTACTTGGTAAAGCGGAATTGTTTCAGATTCTCACCACAATATCTTGTCCAGTCTAGTATATCTAAACAATTCAAACAATGAGTTATCTGTGAAGGTGAGTCAATAAAACTGATGAAAGAAGATGCCGATACAAGTGATGTAGAAGAGGATATGTGGTGGGGAGTGGCTTTGCATTTACTTCTAATATTGTTATTGGAGTGTTGTGTGTTCCCACAACATTTGGGCAGAAGGTGCTTCCACTTGATGGACTCATCCATTCTTTTTCTCTTTCGAAGATTTAGAAACTAAGGCGTGCCATAAGTAAGCTAGAGCTATTTTTAAAGCTCTCCTTTCTCTCTCTAAATTTGATAATTTCATGAAGTCATGCTTCCAAAATAACGTATGAAATATTTGTTTTGTTCAAGTTTGTTACCTTCCTTTTTAAGCTTGATTATGGATGCTTCTATATAAAATAGCTATCTTTTGAAGTGGATAAGTTTAAATTTAAATACTTTTATTCACTAGGGTCCCTTTCATGGTGCATATCCTAAGCTTCTTCATGCATCACATGTCTAAACTGTTAACTTTGTCTTGAAATGGGTCTTTCCTCTTCATCTAAATCAAGTATGACTCATTGTGTTGAAATTTCATATTTATCCATTTGCATCTTTATATTATCTGACGGTTTTTCCATGTTTTCATTGAGATAAAATAGCACCTCTTTCTATTGTTGAATACGTCCTATTATTGCTCTAATATTTGGTTGCACTCTCGAGTAAGAGAAGGTTGATAGTAGGTAGTATCATATTACCATTTAAATGGTATAATCATGATTTACTTTGAAAGGAAATCGAGGCACATCTCCAACAACTACTGAGTATATGTTTATAATAGCTTGTAGATTTATTCAGCTTATTACATATATATCATTGGTGTGAAGTGTCTAGTCATATAACTATTTTGGCACAGGAGCACCTTGGTAAAACTATGCCATCTTGATGCCTTTGAAAGGATTTAGTAATTTTTTGTTCATTTCTTGTTATGTTAAGTTGTAATAAGGTCCTAGGGACAATTGGGAGTCTTTTTAAATCATTTTACATCATTTTGTAAGGTCTTGGTGCTAATTGTATCTCATTGTTCTAAGAAGTTCTAAAGAGGGTAAACTCTAGTCAACTATTCAAATGTGGCCCAAAAGGTGTAAAATTGGTCTAAATGATGTTTTTAAGTCATTATACGTAGGTTTTTATATTGTTGGTAGAGTTGGAAGTCATTTGCAAGAAAATTGCAAAAGTTGCAATAAAAATTGAAAAATTGCTTGACAACTTTTCAAGTTGTCAAGCAAAATTTTGAAACCCAATGGTTAACTAATTGAAAAGGTGGTTAGAAACGTTGACATGGATGGGAAAAATTTAAGTATGCCTCCAAAAGGTCGAATCACGTGTTGGTGTGGTAGAAAAACATTTGTAAGAAGTTCTTGTTCAAATATAATTTTAATTTCTTACAATTTTGCTATTTTTTCATCTGTAATAGTGGGTTGTAGGGTCTTGTACGGACTCTCCATTCCCTCTAATCATTAAATATTGATAGGCCTCTGATTTACATTTCTAATGCAATTTATTTGAGGTCTTTACATTGGGTATTGTTCATTTTATGTGTAAAATATTATAGTTTGCCTAGACAAAATCATGACAGTGTATTTTGGGCGAAAAATGGAGATACCAATCATTCCACTTTTCTATTTGATCATGTGGCTTGGTGGAATGGTAGGTTTCAATATTCTCTTTGTATTGATGGACTTACAGGAACATAGGAGGCCATTTGGAGGGTTTATAATGATGCCCTAGGCTAACAGTGACATGCTTTCCAAGCAAATTTGATTGGTTGAGGATGATGCATTGAAGAATATAAATGTGGTAGACCTTGGGATGAATTTTGAGTCTTGTAAAGACCTTAATAAAGGTTTCTGATGCATTGGTGAATTTTAGGAAAGAAAGGAGATCAAATTTCTAAGAAACCCCCTTGCAAATACCCCAAAATAAGCATCTATTGAGGGTTTGGTGTTTTGGGTCCCTAGAAAGCATGACTTGTTCCAAAACTTACATATTTTGATTTTTTAGACATTTCTAGACCATTGAAGAAGGTTTCAGAATTTGTTGGCATGATATTCTTGTAGTTGCTTCATTGTAGAGGCCTAATTAGGCCTTATCCACTGGTGAACAGTCAAGTTTTGAAGCACATGATCCAAAGTGAGCATGTCTTATTTCACACATGTTTACAACTTCCAAAAGTGTAGTCATAACTTTCCTTACCTTGTCTTGGTTCTATCCGTGTTTGGAGATAAGTGGAAAAAACCCGTTACATAGGGCTAGTAGAGCTCATTGGCTCAAAGAAGAAAATGGTATGGAATGGTGTATTGGGTTTGTTCCAAGGGTGAATTTGAGTTGTTTGGGATCATTTGGATTTTTAAATATTCTAAGAAGGAATTTCTAAGCCTTGTTTGGGTTTTGTATGATGTTGAACTATAATTCCTTGAAGGATCACTATCTTGTCTTGTGATTGTTTGACCTTAGAACCTTTCCTCATGATCCACATGTCTGATCATTAGATGCAATGTATGATTTGTTTCATTTGAAGATATCCTCTACATCATAAAGCTACTAAAGCTAGTGATTAACTCTCTTGTAGGTGGTTGGTGAAATATTGCAAAAGGAAGATTGGAAGTCTAGGGTCAAAATGCCTTCTAAGGCTGTTGACACTACTAGAGAGTTGTAGGAGTTGAAAGAGAAGAATTCTAGGTTTCAGGATTCATACAATATTATGTTGGCAAGGCTTGAAGCCTTGGAATCAAATGAGAAAAGGAATTTTGATATATGAGATGTAGGTGATGAGTATGGAGAAGAAGAGTTCCAAGAGGCAGAAGATGAAGAGTAAGACCCTGAATAACAAAGGATAATCAAAATTCTAAAGGTAGTTAAAGGTGACCAATACAAGGTAAGGGTTGATCTACCTATGTATGGTGGGAGTCTAAATGATAAGGAATTGATAGATTGGATTGTAGTCATTGATTCTTACTTTGAAAGCTAAGATGTACCTTATCATTAAAAGCTCAAGGTGAAAAAGACCAAACTAAAGGGGCATGCACTTGTATGGTGGAACCATGAACAAGCTGAGAGGAGAAAGAAAGGAAAAGCAAAGAGAACATCTTGGGACAAGATGGCAGCAAAAATAAAAGATAAATATCATCCTAACGATTATGAAGTTCAATTTTATAAGAGATTGAAAGGATTAAGGAAAAAGAACTTAGATGTCAAGACATATACTAATGAGTTTTATAATTTAAGCATAAGGACAAGTAGATAAGAAGGCAAGGTTGATAAATTTGCTAGGAACCTTGGTGGACTTAGGTTCAATATACAAGATGAATTGGTTGTTGCTAACCCAAAGAATATTGAATAATGTTACCAACTAGCTATTAGGGTGGATGAAAAGGTGAAAATAACGCAAGAGAAGTCTACTAGAGGCAGAGGTAATGGTGCAAGAGGAAGAGGACCTTTTCCTACAAGAAAAGCAAATGAAAAACAAGATGATGCAAGAAAAGAGAAAGGACAAGGTGCTGACTTCAGAGGTAGAGGACAAAGGGGTAGATTTTGTGGAGGAAGAGGATCAAATGCATTCCTAGGGAGGTGTTATCATTATAATGAGTATGGACACCCAATATTCAAGTGTCCAAAGAAGAAGGTGTCTACATCAGGTGGAGGTGAAAGGAGAAATGAGAGAAGGGTTCAAATAGAACATGGAGAAGAAAAAGGGAGTGTGAACTCTCCTAGTTTTGAATGTGATGCAGAAGAAGGAGAAACATTTAATTTGACAAGAACTTCTTTTTAGCCACCTAAGGAGAAGGACACGAGTCAAAGGAGGAGCCTATTCATAACTATCTGCAAGTGTAAACATAAAGTATGTAAAATTTGCATTAATTCAGGTTCGCAAGATAATATGGTGTCTAAAGAGATGTTAGATAAGTTGAATCTAGAAAGGATACCTCATGAAGCCCCATATAGGACCTATTGGGTCAATGAGAGTGAATCTCTTTCAATGTATGGACAAGCATATGTGGATTTTCAGATTAGTGAATATAAGGACAAGGTCTTATGTGATGTGATACTCATAGAATGTTGTCACTTACTATTGGGGAGGCCATAGAAATTTGATAGGGAGTCAATATATGATGGTAGAAGAAACACCTAACTTTTCAATAAGGATGGAAAGTCATTCAAACTAACTTCTTTGTAGGAGAATAAGAAACATAAGGGAAAAGACACTAAGAAAGAAGGTTTGGTTGATGGTATGCTAGTTGGAGTAGTTATGTGTCCATTTGTGGAAAATAAAATCAGAAAAAAGTTGAGGTTGCAGGCACAAAAAGTTTTATCCAAGGAAGGAGGACTGGAAGTAGCATCAAGATAAAGCAAGTGCAAGTTCCCAAGGACAACTATGGGTGTGATCCTTAGAGGGGAATGGTTTTTAATTCCATTCCATATAATATGTGTTTGTATGCAAATTTATATTCTTTTTTGTACATATTCAAGGATTTCAAAGCAATCATGGAGCATCGCGGTACTCATGAGACATGAGTTCTTTCTTAGAGGTGTGTATGGTGAAGGAGCACCTTGGTAAAACTATGTCATCTTGATTCCTTGGAAAGGATTTAGTAATGGTTTGTTTATTATTTTTGTCTCAATTTTTAATAAGGTCCTAGGGACCATCGGGAGACTTTTCTAAAATCATTTTACATCATTTTGTAAGGTCTTAGTACCAATTGTATCACATTGTTCCAAGAAGTCCCGAAGAGGGTCAACTCTGATCGACTATTCAAATGTGGACTAAAAGGTGTAAAATTGGTGTAAATGATGTTTTTAAGTCATTATAAGTAGGTTTGTACAGTTTTGATAGAGTTGTAAGTCATTTGCAATAAAATTGCAAAAGTTGTGCAATAAAAATTGAAAAATTACTTGACAACTTTTCAAGTTGTCAAGCAACATTTTGAAAACCAATGGATAACTAATTGAAATAGTGGTTAGAACCATTGACATAAATGGGAAAATTTTCAATATTCCCCCAAAAGGTCTAATTAGGTGCATGTGTGGTGGAAAAATATTTGTAAGAAGTTATTGTTCAAATAAAATTCTTATTTCTTATAATTTTATGGCTTTTCCTTTGTAATAGTGGGTTATACGGACCTGTACAGACCCCCACACCCTGAAGTCATTAAATAATTATACTAATTTGAGTTTTATTTCTAAATCAATTTAGTTAAGGTCTTTACATTGGGTATTGTTCATTTTATGTGTAAAATACTATAGGCTACCTGGATAAAACCATGATAATGCATTGAGGAAGAAAAATGGATATTTCAACCATTCCACCTACTATATGATCACGTGGTTTGGTCTAATGATAGGTTTTAATTTCATCTTTGTTTTGATGGACTTGTAGGGACAAAGGAGGCCATTTGGAGGGTTTGTAATGATGCCCTAGGCTAACTGTGACATGTTTTCCAACAAATTTGATTAGTTGGGTATGATGCATTAGAGAATATTGATGTAGCAGAACTTGGGATGACTTTGGAGGCTTTTACATAACTTATTCAAGGTTTTTGAATAATTTATGAAATATAAGAAGGCAAGGAGATCAGATTTCGAAGAAACCCTCTTGTAAAAGCCCCATAACAAACATCCATTGAGGGTTTGGTGTTTTGGGTCCCTAGAAAGAAATAACTATGACAAAAATTACACATTTAGATTATTTTAGACATGTATATAATATTTAAGAAGGTTTCATAAATTGGGTACCTCATATTCTTGTAGTTGCTTCATTCTAGAGACCTAATTAAGCCTTATCCGTTGGTGAACAACCAAGTTTTGAAGCCTTTGTTCCGAAGTGATCATGTATGATTTTCACATATTTGTTACAACTTCCAAAAGGGTATTGATAAATGTACTTACCTTTTAGTTTTTATTTCCTTTTTTGGAGATAAGTGGGTAAAACCCTCTCAAGAGGGCTAAAAGACATCAATGGCTTGAAGAAGGAAATGATATATAATGGTGTATTGGATTTGTTCCAATGGTGGATTTGATTTTTTTTGGATAATTTGGAGTTGTAAACATTCTGAGAAGGAATTTCTAAGCCTTGGTTGGGTTTTGTACCATGTTGACCTATATTGCCTTGAAGGGTCACTAGCTTGTCTGACCTTAGAACCTTTCCTCATGATCCATGTGTATAATCCTTAGATGTAATGTCTGATTTGTTCCATTCCACCCTACCCTTTGAATCATATTTTGTTGATGATCCATATTTAGATTTTAGTTAAACCCAAAAGCATATATTAATATAGATTTATGATTTGAATGCCACCTATGCCATCTTAATTATATATTCCAAAACTATATATTAATGATTTTATAATGTAATTATGGGTTAAGGTGACCACAAGCCCGTTTCTTATAACGCTATACACACTAGGATTAAGGGTGTAATAATATGAACTAAAATAATATAAATTTTTGCTTATATTGATCAATTCATCTAATTAATTTTAGATACTAATATATTAATGAATCAATTAATCATACTTGAAAAAATAATCTTCCTTGAATTTTAAACTAATTTGTTTATTTAATCAATTTCCAATCATTTATTTGTTTGTATCAATCCCAACTCTATATCAAAATTTATTTATTTATAAGTTACTTAGGTCTAAAGTATTTGTGTAAAAATCAAAGTTTTCATAAAAAGAGTTTTATAACTAGATGATAAACCTATAAAAAAAGATACGAGATCCTATGATTTCCCATCCTTGCATTAGAAAAAAAAGAGTTTGACAGACTGAGAGAGAGGAGGTCTTAAAATAAGATAATAAACTCTTACAATACCTGCACAAGACTCTTAGTTTCTAAATCTGTCAAAAAGAAAAACAATGATGTAGTCCTTCAAATATATGCACTTTCAGCTAAATGTTGTGGTAAGACACAACACTTCAATTGCAAGACTAAACCCAAATGAAAAGCTGAGTCCCACTGCCACACCCCACCAAATATCATCTTCTTCATCACTTTCACCAACACTTTGTGTTGGACGAGGGCTTGTTAGATAACACTTATTGAAGTCAAGGTTATAACAAGACTCGTTCAATTGGAAGCCATATAGACCTGGATTATGTGAGAAGGATGATGCTTCAAATGTTGCAAATTGTGTCCCCTGCGGTATGGACCCTGTAAGATTATTGTATGACAAATTTAAGTAACTTAGAGATGTGAGACGTTGCAACTCAATTGGAATAACTCCAGACAATTTGCATAATTAATTTTTTGTGCACATTATTGATTGAGATAATTATTAGTTCTTATCAGTTTAGGCATTTCTTATATTCTTGTGTGTCATTATTTTAGTAAAAATTATAAAAACATCATTTCTCTTTCTTTTTATGCATTTATACGACAAATAGTAAGTCTAAAATTTAATTTTTCCTTTTTAACTATTATATATTTCTTAATATTATATACTTTAAATTTATTAACTTCTTTATATCAAATGTCAAATGTCATTAAATTTTTGAACAACATGTTTACTATTATACATCTCATAGATTATGACTTTATCTTTATTGTATATTTCTTTCTTTTAACTATTATATATTTTAACATATTGTATTCCTTGTATCAAATGTCAAATATCATTAAATTTTTGAATGAGATGTTTCCTTTTATACATGTCATGGAATCTAACTTTATTGTCTATTCCCGTTTTCTAGTTATTTTATATTTTAAAATATAGAATTCCTTACATCAAATGTCAAATGCTATTAAAGTTTGAATGAAAAGCTTACTATTCTACATGTCGTAGAATTGCGACTTTATTGGACCTATTTTAATAAAAATAAAATTGATATGAGATTTCCAATCTTATAGAAAGATATTTTCAAGCATTATTTTTCCATGTAATAAATTAATAAAGAATTGGGCTACATGATAATGTCATGGGTCCCCTCCTCGAATCTACTTTGTATTTTTTTTTGTTTGTGGTACTTCTATTTAAAAATGTAAAATACATGAATCTTTCTATTGACTAAAAGTTTTGTAATCAATGACATACATTGTCATAATATTTGAGGCATTTGAAGTTTTTTCTTGAGGAATTGCCTAAATTGCATTAATTTTTTAATGGTTTTGAAATTATGAAGTGACACAAAGAAGGTTAGTAGGAGGGGCCAAGGGCACTCCCAACTACCAAACCATCTTGTAGACACAATGCGGAAGCCAAACAACAGAGTGAGAGAAGAAAACACAGAGACCCTTTATATTAACTTGATCAAAATCATTAATCATGTTGGGCTGTAAGGCCTTCCCGATTTTGGCCATATATTCAATGAATTACAATAAGATCTTCATACAACATAGATCATAGACCTTCGATCTCAATATCTAAACATTCACTTTCTTGCTCTAAGAGTATCATCTAAACTAAGAACATACAACCAAATATATACAAGAATCCACCACAAGAGGTTGGCGCTCAAATCCATAAGAGAGACCCAGATTTAGGTCCACATAGATCCCAATGAGAGACCCCAAATAAATTAAGCCATCAGAATTAACTGAAGAAGTCGGCCCAAAGATCCAACTCCCAAAATAATAGTCTTGGGTAGGTGGTTACAAAAAATCAGCAACCCTCCGGTAAGGCATAGCCGAGCATCAAAAAACTCGTTGGTAAGGGCATCACCAAAACCCATCGGTAAAGAGTAACCGAGCAACATGAAACAAGGATGTTGAGAAACAAATCCTAAGCACAGAGAACAAATAAAATAACTGAAAGTAAAACATCTTTTTGGTTGTGCAGGATTTCCAATGACCCAAGATGCTCCTGCATCAGACACCTAGGGTTACAAGAAATGATTCTTTGAATCATTTATTAGGTCCATCTTGAAATGAATCCAACTTAGATTGAGAAATCCAAGATGAGTCCTCAATCGGTCTGTTCTTCCACTTCACTAGATACTCCATGTACTCTTTTCCTCTTGTACTTCTGCCAATTCTCTGTTTCAGAATCTTTTCAACTTCTTCTATCTATTTCTTAGGATAATCACTTGGTACTGTCATTTCTTCATCAGGTTCATCATATTCATACAAGTCTAAAATATTGAATATAGGTGATATATCCATGTCATCAGGTAAATCAACCTCATAAGCATTTCCACTGTCAAATCTTCTTAGTACTTTGCAAGGACCAAATTTCTTCATTTTTAGTTTACCATATGTTCCAATACGAAATCTTCCTTTCTTCAGATGAACCATCACTGCATCACCAACTTCAAATGTTTTATGTCTTCTTGATCTATCTGCACTGTCTTTGTATTTCTGATTACTTTTCTCCAGATTCTATTTTACATCATGCAATGCCTTCATAAATTTTGCAAATTCCTCTGCTTCAGCACTTATTTTCTCTTCTCCAACAATATCTCTCAAATCTGATATACCTCTCGGTTGTGTGCCATGAACAATATCAAAAGGTTTCTTTCTAGTACTTCTATTCACTGAACACTTGTATGAAAATTCTTCTTGTGCCAACATCAAATCCCAATTGCCTGGTGTGTCTGCAACTAAGCACCTCAACAAATTACCCAAACTTTGGTTTACAACCTCTCTTTGTCCATTAGTCTATGGATGAAATGTAGAACTAAACTTCAACTCAGTATCCAACTTCTTCCAAAGTGTTCTCCAAAAATAGCTAACTTACTGTCTCAGTCAGAGATGATACTCTTCGTTAATCCATGCAATCTGAAAATTTCCTTAAAGATAAGATCCGCTATATGTACTGCATCTGATGTTTTCTTACATGGTATAAAATGTGTCATCTTAGAAAATCTATCCACAACAAAAAAATATGGAATCATTACCTCTTGTTGTCCTAGATAAGCCAAGAACAAAATCCATGCTGATATCAGTCCAAGGTTTCTCAGGAACAATAATAGGTGTATACAAACCAGTGTTCTGACTCACTCCTTTTCCAACTTGACAGACTCCACAACTTCTTACAAACTTATGAACATCCTTATACAACTGAGGCCAAAAATACCCCTCCTTCAGCAAACTCAATGTTTTATCAATACCAAAATGTCCAGCCAATCCACTACTATGTTTCTCCTTAATCAAATTAGTTCTCATTGATAATCTCAGTATACACAACTGAATACCTTTGAACAATATATCTTCTTGGATAAAATAGTCTTCATACTTACTTGATTGATTTGTATTAGGTGCTCTGCACACTCTCCACTGCTCTAAAAAATAAGGATCACTTTCATACAAATTCTTCATGTCATCAAAACCGAGAACTTCAAACCTCATTTCAGTCAACAAAGATCTTCTTCTACTCAATGCATCTGCAACTTTGTTAGAAACTCCACTCTTATGCTTAGTAAAAAATGTAAAGCTCTACAAATATTCTACTCATTTCTTATGTCTCTGATTTAGCTTATTCTGACTACCCAAATATTGTAAAACCTTATGATCAGTATACAACACAAATTCATTTGGCATCAAATAATGTCTCCATTTCTTCATAGCTTGCACAATAGCATAGAACTCTTGATCATAGACAGAATATTTCCTTTTTGCATCATTCAACTTTTCACTAAAGAAAGAAACAAGTTTACCTTCTTCAGTTAATACAGCTCCAATTGCACTTCCACTTGCATTACATTCGACTTGAAATACCTTATTGAAGTCTGGTAATGCTAGCATAAGTAATTCAACAACCTTTAGCTTCAAAGCTACAAAACTCTTATCAGCTCCATGTGTCCATTTGAATTCTCTTTTGGGTAAAAGTACAAACCTGTGTCACACTTTTATAAAGGAAAAGGACCACAACATGCAAACTGTTCAACTTTAACGACATAAAAAGTGGCATTTGTATTTATAATTTGAGTATGATGTAAACTAATGAAATGTTTAAAAATCCATGAAGTTTATGCCTATAATTTTTTAAATTTTTTTTGAACAAGAATTGACATAGTTTTTTAATTTTTGAAGTCCATTTTTCAAGTGTTGAAAACTGCTGAAAATATGGGGTCTAGTTCCCACCAAACAGGTATATGAAAATAATCTATTTTTCCTATGATTTCAAATATGTTGTAGATAAAATATATAGCTAGTGCAGAAAAGAAGAAAGATTGGTTTTCAATGTATATTTTCTCCGTTATAATTGCTCAAAGTTGAACTTTCTAAAATCGAGAGTTTTCATCTCCCACTAAATTTCCCCTATCAAATCTACACTATTCAGGAAAAAAATTACATAATCTTGAAGAGGACTCTCTCCTCTAGTGTTAAATATAAATTTTAATTTTTTTTATATGATTTACTATTTTTTTACTTATTTGAAGCAACATCTTCTCGAATGTTAAAATACCTACTTGTTGTATTTTGAAATTATAATATATTAGATGTAATCAAAATACTATAAACTTTATATGAAATTAATCTTGACTCTAAGCTCTACAAAAGGGTATTTTTAAAATATCATTAAAAAGAGTAGGGGTTATTGAAACATCAATTTTCTAAAATAATTTTATTTCTTTGGTAATTGGTATAAAACATGCATTTAATAGACATTTCCAATTGTAAAAGTTTAACCACTCATCTAGCTTAGCTAGAATGAATCTAGCTAGACCATATGTTTAAAAAAATTAAATTTTATTTAGAAATACTCAATTTTAGCTGTGTTGATAAGTGGTCCTGAAACATGACACAACTTTTTGCTTTTACCCTTTTGTCTCCTCTCATTGTTTCAGTCATAGCATTACAAATAGAATTGAAATATCTAATGAACTTCCTGTAAAAACTTGCCAATCCATGAAATGATCGTACCTCGGTGACATTTCAGGTGTAGGCTAGTTCATTATAGCTTCAACCTTCTTTGGATCCATCTTCAAACCATCAGCTGAAATCACAAAACCCAAATACACAATCTCTTCTTTCATGAAGGAACATTTCTTCAGATTTATCAACAACTTTTCCTCTTTCAATCTCTGCAACACTTGTCTTATATGCATCGCATGCTCTTCTCTAGTCTTACTAAATATCAGAATGTTATCCAAATATATAATCACACACTTATTCAGGAATTTTTTCAAAACTTCATTCATTAACCTCATAAAAGTACTGGGTGCATTAGTTAAACCAAAAGGCATAACCAACCACTCATACAAACCTTCCTTTGTCTTGAAAGCAGTCTTCCATTCATCTCCTTCTCTGATTCTGATATGATGATATCCACTTTTCAAATCAATTTTGGTAAAATATATTGCTCCACTCAAACAATCCATTATGTCATCCATTCTCAGTATAGGAAACCTATACTTCACTGTGATCTTATTGATTTCTCTGGAATCAGTGCACATTCTCCATTCTTCATTCTTCTTAGGTGCCAACACAGAAGGTACCGCACATGGACTCAAACTTTATTAGATCAATCCTTTGTTCAACAATTCATGAACTTGTCGGTTAAGCTCTTCATTTTCAGTAGGTGTTAACTGATGTGGGGCTTTGTTTGGTAAACTAGCTCCAGGAATCAGATCCATACAATGACTGATATCTCTCATTGGTGGCAAACCATCAGGTACATTATCTGAAACTATCTCGTTGAACTCAGTGAGAAACTTTCCAACTTTTGCAGGAATGTCATCTTCTCTATTCTTACTTGGTTTGTTAGGAATCAAAGCATAACAAATATCATTTCTTTTCAAATCTTTGAAAAATTGTCTACCTTCCATCAGAAAAACTTTCACAAATGTACATATCTCATCGAAAGATTGTTCAATCAAAGGTAACAAAACTTGCTTCGTAACATCAACCCAAATAGAATATCTATTCAATATTCCATCATGTATAGCATGTCTATCATATTGCCAAGGTTATTTGTTTGTATCAATCCCAACTCTATCTCAATATTTATTTATTTATAAGTTACTTAGGTCTAAAATATTTGTGTGAAAATCAAAGTTTTCATAAACAAAGTTTTATAACTAGATGATAAACCTATAAAACAAGATACGAGATCCTATGATTTCCCAGCCTTGCATTAGAAAAAAAAAAATTTGACAGACTAAGAGAGAGGTCTTAAAATAAGATAATAAACTCTTACAATACCTGCACAAGACTCTTAGTTTCTAAATCTGTCAAAGAGAAAAACAATGATGTAGTCCATCAAATATATGCACTTTCAGCTAAATGTTGTGGTAAGACACAACACTTCAATTGCAAGACTAAACCCAAATGAAAAGCTGAGTCCCACTGCCACACCCCACCAAATATCATCTTCTTCATCACTTTCACCAACACTTTGTGTTGGACGAGGGCTTGTTAGATAACACTTATTGAAGTCAAGGTTATAACAAGACTCGTTCAATTGGAAGCCATATAGACCTGGATTATGTGAGAAGGATGATGCTTCAAATGTTGCAAATTGTGTCCCCTGCGGTATGGACCCTGTAAGATTATTGTATGACAAATTTAAGTAACTTAGAGATGTGAGACGTTGCAACTCAATTGGAATAACTCCAGACAATTTGCATAATTAATTTTTTGTGCACATTATTGATTGAGATAATTATTAGTTCTTATCAGTTTAGGCATTTCTTATATTCTTGTGTGTCATTATTTTAGTAAAAATTATAAAAACATCATTTCTCTTTCTTTTTATGCATTTATACGACAAATAGTAAGTCTAAAATTTAATTTTTCCTTTTTAACTATTATATATTTCTTAATATTATATACTTTAAATTTATTAACTTCTTTATATCAAATGTCAAATGTCATTAAATTTTTGAACAACATGTTTACTATTATACATCTCATAGATTATGACTTTATCTTTATTGTATATTTCTTTCTTTTAACTATTATATATTTTAACATATTGTATTCCTTGTATCAAATGTCAAATATCATTAAATTTTTGAATGAGATGTTTCCTTTTATACATGTCATGGAATCTAACTTTATTGTCTATTCCCGTTTTCTAGTTATTTTATATTTTAAAATATAGAATTCCTTACATCAAATGTCAAATGCTATTAAAGTTTGAATGAAAAGCTTACTATTCTACATGTCGTAGAATTGCGACTTTATTGGACCTATTTTAATAAAAATAAAATTGATATGAGATTTCCAATCTTATAGAAAGATATTTTCAAGCATTATTTTTCCATGTAATAAATTAATAAAGAATTGGGCTACATGATAATGTCATGGGTCCCCTCCTCGAATCTACTTTGTATTTTTTTTTGTTTGTGGTACTTCTATTTAAAAATGTAAAATACATGAATCTTTCTATTGACTAAAAGTTTTGTAATCAATGACATACATTGTCATAATATTTGAGGCATTTGAAGTTTTTTCTTGAGGAATTGCCTAAATTGCATTAATTTTTTAATGGTTTTGAAATTATGAAGTGACACAAAGAAGGTTAGTAGGAGGGGCCAAGGGCACTCCCAACTACCAAACCATCTTGTAGACACAATGCGGAAGCCAAACAACAGAGTGAGAGAAGAAAACACAGAGACCCTTTATATTAACTTGATCAAAATCATTAATCATGTTGGGCTGTAAGGCCTTCCCGATTTTGGCCATATATTCAATGAATTACAATAAGATCTTCATACAACATAGATCATAGACCTTCGATCTCAATATCTAAACATTCACTTTCTTGCTCTAAGAGTATCATCTAAACTAAGAACATACAACCAAATATATACAAGAATCCACCACAAGAGGTTGGCGCTCAAATCCATAAGAGAGACCCAGATTTAGGTCCACATAGATCCCAATGAGAGACCCCAAATAAATTAAGCCATCAGAATTAACTGAAGAAGTCGGCCCAAAGATCCAACTCCCAAAATAATAGTCTTGGGTAGGTGGTTACAAAAAATCAGCAACCCTCCGGTAAGGCATAGCCGAGCATCAAAAAACTCGTTGGTAAGGGCATCACCAAAACCCATCGGTAAAGAGTAACCGAGCAACATGAAACAAGGATGTTGAGAAACAAATCCTAAGCACAGAGAACAAATAAAATAACTGAAAGTAAAACATCTTTTTGGTTGTGCAGGATTTCCAATGACCCAAGATGCTCCTGCATCAGACACCTAGGGTTACAAGAAATGATTCTTTGAATCATTTATTAGGTCCATCTTGAAATGAATCCAACTTAGATTGAGAAATCCAAGATGAGTCCTCAATCGGTCTGTTCTTCCACTTCACTAGATACTCCATGTACTCTTTTCCTCTTGTACTTCTGCCAATTCTCTGTTTCAGAATCTTTTCAACTTCTTCTATCTATTTCTTAGGATAATCACTTGGTACTGTCATTTCTTCATCAGGTTCATCATATTCATACAAGTCTAAAATATTGAATATAGGTGATATATCCATGTCATCAGGTAAATCAACCTCATAAGCATTTCCACTGTCAAATCTTCTTAGTACTTTGCAAGGACCAAATTTCTTCATTTTTAGTTTACCATATGTTCCAATACGAAATCTTCCTTTCTTCAGATGAACCATCACTGCATCACCAACTTCAAATGTTTTATGTCTTCTTGATCTATCTGCACTGTCTTTGTATTTCTGATTACTTTTCTCCAGATTCTATTTTACATCATGCAATGCCTTCATAAATTTTGCAAATTCCTCTGCTTCAGCACTTATTTTCTCTTCTCCAACAATATCTCTCAAATCTGATATACCTCTCGGTTGTGTGCCATGAACAATATCAAAAGGTTTCTTTCTAGTACTTCTATTCACTGAACACTTGTATGAAAATTCTTCTTGTGCCAACATCAAATCCCAATTGCCTGGTGTGTCTGCAACTAAGCACCTCAACAAATTACCCAAACTTTGGTTTACAACCTCTCTTTGTCCATTAGTCTATGGATGAAATGTAGAACTAAACTTCAACTCAGTATCCAACTTCTTCCAAAGTGTTCTCCAAAAATAGCTAACTTACTGTCTCAGTCAGAGATGATACTCTTCGTTAATCCATGCAATCTGAAAATTTCCTTAAAGATAAGATCCGCTATATGTACTGCATCTGATGTTTTCTTACATGGTATAAAATGTGTCATCTTAGAAAATCTATCCACAACAAAAAAATATGGAATCATTACCTCTTGTTGTCCTAGATAAGCCAAGAACAAAATCCATGCTGATATCAGTCCAAGGTTTCTCAGGAACAATAATAGGTGTATACAAACCAGTGTTCTGACTCACTCCTTTTCCAACTTGACAGACTCCACAACTTCTTACAAACTTATGAACATCCTTATACAACTGAGGCCAAAAATACCCCTCCTTCAGCAAACTCAATGTTTTATCAATACCAAAATGTCCAGCCAATCCACTACTATGTTTCTCCTTAATCAAATTAGTTCTCATTGATAATCTCAGTATACACAACTGAATACCTTTGAACAATATATCTTCTTGGATAAAATAGTCTTCATACTTACTTGATTGATTTGTATTAGGTGCTCTGCACACTCTCCACTGCTCTAAAAAATAAGGATCACTTTCATACAAATTCTTCATGTCATCAAAACCGAGAACTTCAAACCTCATTTCAGTCAACAAAGATCTTCTTCTACTCAATGCATCTGCAACTTTGTTAGAAACTCCACTCTTATGCTTAGTAAAAAATGTAAAGCTCTACAAATATTCTACTCATTTCTTATGTCTCTGATTTAGCTTATTCTGACTACCCAAATATTGTAAAACCTTATGATCAGTATACAACACAAATTCATTTGGCATCAAATAATGTCTCCATTTCTTCATAGCTTGCACAATAGCATAGAACTCTTGATCATAGACAGAATATTTCCTTTTTGCATCATTCAACTTTTCACTAAAGAAAGAAACAAGTTTACCTTCTTCAGTTAATACAGCTCCAATTGCACTTCCACTTGCATTACATTCGACTTGAAATACCTTATTGAAGTCTGGTAATGCTAGCATAAGTAATTCAACAACCTTTAGCTTCAAAGCTACAAAACTCTTATCAGCTCCATGTGTCCATTTGAATTCTCTTTTGGGTAAAAGTACAAACCTGTGTCACACTTTTATAAAGGAAAAGGACCACAACATGCAAATTGTTCAACTTTAACGACATAAAAAGTGGCATTTGTATTTAGAATTTGAGGATGATGTAAACTAATGAAATTTTTAAAAATCCATGAAGTTTATGCCTATAATTTTTTTAATTTTTTTTTAACAAGAATTGACATAGTTTTTTAATTTTTGAAGTCTATTTTTCAAATGTTGAAAACTGCTGAAAATATGGGGTCTAGTTCCCACCAAACAAGTATATGAAAATAATATATTTTTCCTCTGATTTCAAATATGTTATAGATAAAATGTATAGCTAGTGCAAAAAAGAAGAAACATTGGTTTTCAATGTATATTTTCTTCGTTATAATTGCTCTAAGTTGAACTTTCTAAAATCGAGAGTTTTCATCTCCCACTAAATTTCCCCTATCAAATCTACACTATTTAGAAAAAAATTACATATTCTTGAAGAGGACTCTCTCCTCTACTGTTAAATATAAATTTTAATTTTTTTATATGATTTACTATTTTTTTACTTATTTGAAGCAACATCTTCTCGAATGTTAAAATACCTACTTGTTGTATTTTGAAATTATAATATATTAGATGTAATCAAAATACTATAAAATTTATATGAAATTAATCTTGACTCTAAGCTTTACAAAAGGGTATTTTTTATATTTTTTAAAATATCATTAAAAAGAGTAGGGGTTATTGAAACATCAATTTTCTAAAATAATATTATTTCTTTGGTAATTGGTATAAAACATGCATTTAATAGACATTTCCAATTGTAAAAGTTTAACCACTCATCTAGCTAGACCATATGTTTAAAAAAATTAAATTTTATTTAGAAATACTCAATTTTAGCTGTGTTAATAAGTGGTCCTAAAATATGACACAACTTTGTGCTTTTACCCTTTTGTCTCCTCTCATTGTTTCAGTCATAGCATTACAAATAAAATTGAAATTTTTTATGAACTTCCTGTAAAAACTTGCCAATTCATGAAATGATCTTACCTCGGTGACATTTTTAGGTGTAGGCTAGTTCATTATAGCTTCAAACTTCTTTGGATCCATCTTCAAACCATCATCTGAAATCATAAAACCCAAATACACAATCTCTTCTTTCATGAAGGAACATTTCTTCAGATTTATCAGCAACTTTTACTCTTTCAATCTCTGCAACACTTGTCGTATATGCATCACATGCTCTTCTCTATTCTTACCAAATATCAGAATGTTATCCAAATATACAATCACACACTTATTTAGGAATTTATTCAAAACTTCATTCATTAACCTCATTTATTAAAACTCCAGGAATCAAATCCATACAATGACTGATATCTCTCATTGGTGGCAAACCATCAAGTACATTATCTGAAACTATCTCCTTGAACTCAGTGAGAAAATTTCAAACTTCTACAGGAATGTCATCTTCTCTATTCTTACTTGGTTTGTTAGGAATCAAATCATAATAGATATCATTTCTTTTCAAATCTTTGAAAAAATGTCTACCTTCCATCAGAAAAACTTTCACAGATGTACATATCTCACCAACAAATTCTTCAATCAAAGGTAACAAAACTTGCTTCGTAACATCAACCCAAACAGAATATCTATTCAATCTTCCATCATGTATAGCATTTCTATCATATTGCCAAGGTCTACCCAACAAAATATGACAACAATCCATAGGCATAATATCACACAACACCTAATCATAATACTTCCCAATTTTTAGATTCACAAAACATTGTTCACTCACCATTAATTTATGATCATCCTTGATCCATGAGATCTGATAGAGATTTATATGTTTCATCCTTTCCAACCACAAATTCGCAACCATTTCCTTTTATGTCAGATTCTCCAAGCTTCCACTGTCAACAATCACCTTCCAAACTTTGTCTACAACTCTACATCTGGTCTTGAACAAATTTTTCCTAATCGGATCTTGCTTATCCTTCTCACTCCATAGTATCATTCAAATCATGAAATTTCCTTCCTTTTCAGCTTCATTTGGTGACTCCTCTTGTACCAATACATTTCTTCTACTACTGCCTTTCTTGCTTGCATGTGTACATTCAAAATATTTATGTCCTTCACCACAATTGTAACAAGTAACTTGGAATCCTTTTCTACTATAACCACCTATGGAGTAATTTCCTCTTCCTTAGTATGAATTTCCACCTTTCCATTCAGTCTTTCCTTTATCTTGAGATGTGTCTGAAATTGACTTTTCTGGTTCAGATTTACTATTGTCACCATGAAATCTACCTCTTCCTCTAGGGAACCTACCACCTCTACCTCTTTGTCTTTGTTCATACCTTCTGTTCAACTTTTCTTCAGCTTTTAGGGAAAATTGGTCTGCCTCCTCAACGCTTTCCATCTTGACCAAACTAATTTAATCTTGTATGGAACTTCTCAAGCCATTCAGGTATCTTGCAATTGTTTCCACTTCATCTTCAACATGTTCAGATTTGATGTCCAATCTATATAATTCCTCAGTATAGGCTTTCACAGATTTATCCTTCTGCTTCAAGCTTTGCATTCTCCTAATTAGGTTAATCTGATAATCACAAGGTAGAAAATTGCCTTTCAATTTGTTTACCATCTTATCCCATACCTTGATTTTATCTTTACCTTTCTTCTTTCGATCCAATTGCAGATGTTCCCACCATAGGGATGCATGACCTTTCAACTTTGTGCTTACAATCTTCACCTTCTTATCCTCTGCCACATTTTCATATTCAAAATACTTTTCCATCTCTGTTATCCAGTCAATCAATTCATCAGAATCCAATTTTCCACTGTACTCAGGAGGATTAAATTGAGGTGTGAATTTCAAAATTTTCAAAGCTCTCAGGAATCGCTCTTCTTCCTGATTCATTACAGGTGCAGGTGCAACTTCACCTTGAACCTCTTCATTTTCATCATCACTAACATCATCAAGATGTATTTCTCTGTGTTGGGCTATTTCAACAGCTTCCAATCTAGCAGCCATCTATCTAAGCATATCAACTAGACCTAGATTTGCATTTCCTCCCCCACAAACCATCTTGAATCCCTCTGCAATTGTAGCTCAGATCACAATTTGATACCCCACAACAATACCAACTAGGGTTAGGGTTTCAAGAAGGAACTAGATCTCACCACGCTCTGATACCACCTGACACAAGGAAGGTTATTAGGAGGGGCCAAGGGCACTCCCAGCTACCAAACCAGCTTGCAGACACAATGCGGAAGGCAAATAATAGAGTGAGAGAAGAGAACAAAGAGACCCTTTATATTAACTTGATCAAAATAATTACATGTTAGGCTGTAAGGCCTTCCCAATTTTGGTTATATATTCAATGAATTACAATAAGATATTCATACAAAAAAGATCACAGACCTTCGATCTCAATATCTAAACATTCACTTTCTTGCTCTAAGAGTATCATCTAAACTAAGAACATACAACCAAATATATACAAGTGTCCACCACAAGAGGTCGGTGCTCAAATCCATAAGAGAGACCTAGCTTTAGGTCCACACAGATCTCAATGAGAGACCCCAAATAAATTAAGCCATCAGAATTAATTGAAGAATTCAGCCCAAAGATCCAACTCGCAAAATAATAGTCTCGGGTAGGTGGTTACCAAAAATTAGAAACTCGTCGGTAAGGCATAGACGAGCATCATAAAACCCGTCGGTAAGGGCATCAATTAAACCCGTTGATAAAGCATAACCAAGCAACAGGAAAAAAGAATGTCTGAGCAACAGAACCTGAGCGACAAAGAACAAATAAAAGAACTGAAAGTAAAACGTCTTTTTGGTTGTGCAGGATTGCCAATGACCCAAGATGCTCTTGCATCATGAAGGAACCATTCTATGGTAGAAGTTGCATATTTTTTGTAGATATGGACTAAAATCAAAAGAAATTATACACGTACATATCTTATAATATGATGTCTCAACTACAAAGAAGTGTCATTTATAATTTTTTCACTACTCAATTTATAAAGATAATGCCACAATCGTGAAAAAATACTTATAGATCTCTTGCACAAAATAAATATAAAAATATTTGACTCTTCTACTTATACTCTCTTACAAAAGAAACTAAAAAAATGTCACCCTTAAATTAAATCTATGAGATTTTAAATTGTGTTGTACCTTAATGAGCTCCACTTTTAATTTTGTAGGTATTAGTATTTTTTAATTGCATCTAACAGTAACAAAAATCAACTACTATTCTAAATTTGTTTTTTTTTTTAAATAATGAAACCAATTTATATCATTCAAGAAAAGGTAGCAGCTTGATGCAATGTATCCCTTGTTATAACTTTTATATCTTCTCTTCTCTTCTCTTCTCTTCTCTTCTCCTCACTCAATATCATGAAGATTAAATCCAAGTATCAAACTAAAGCTCTCACACAGTCAAAGCCACAAAGTATGTACAATTTTAGACAATAAAAATATAATTAAAAAATACATATTTGATTAATGATATTAGATTTTAAAAAAACATAGTGAATAAATGCAAATGATTCTAGATTAGATTGTACATAGATTTTTTCATCAATATTTTTTTCACAACCTAATCCATAATAGCGATGGAAAAATCTCTACACAATCTAATCAGGAAACATTTCCATTAGTACATATTACAAGCTAATAAATTGATGTTAAATTAGTTATTATTATTAATATGTGTTTTTGATTAAGGATCAATCAAGTTTTGAAGGGACCCCAAACTCTTTACAACAAATTTTGGCAGGATTTCAAACCTAGAAACAGATGGCTACAAAGAAAAGGGCATCACCCAACAATAATCCTACCAATGGTAAACCATCAACACCCTAACAAAAATTAATAAGAAGATGCTCCAACTGCACCAACAACAAGACAAAGTCCTACAACACATTAAATAGTGGTTTGAAAGGATTCCTCAACTAATAAATCACCCTCTTGTATCACAGCTTCTTCACGAGGAGAGGATAAATCAATGTCTTTATCCAAGGGTTCATCCCAAAAAGGATGATCATCCATAATGGCTTCATGAGGAAGAGAGTAATCAACATACAAATCCAAAGGTTCATCCCAAATAGGAGGATTATCATCCCTATCAATAAATAACCTTGTAGGAGTGCCATAAATCACTAAAGCTTGATCCCTAAAGGGGAAAGAAGGTAAATTATATTCTAAAATAGGCTCATAGAAAAGACATATATTAAGAGAATGATTAACATCAATCCTCAACTCATCTCCATAAATACAAAGATTAAAGTCATCTTCTTGCTCTAATATATCCTTACAAGGTAATACAAGAGAGGACAAAGCAACATCACACGCACTAAATGAAGTCTTTCTAGGTGTATCAATATTATAAATAGTGGAACATGAAGGTAACCATGCACACACCCTATGGTAAAGGTCAATTGGATAGGTTGTAGAGGAGGATGAAATAGGAATAGGATCAATGGAGATCTTATTCAAAAAAATTTCATCCCCACTTCCATGTCCCTCATTAGGGGATCTATCCTCTTTCACAACAAAAGCCTCATCAAAGTATTCAAAACAAAAATCATACATGTTGAACACAAAGTAACATTACAAGCATGAAAAATGTAAATGTTTTTGTATTTTTAAAGCAATTTTGTGATTTTTATTTTTGACATATAAATGCGAGAGCATAAAAGAAATCTACTTTTATGTGCATACAAGACCTAACATAAAATGCAAATCTAACACCAAAAAGAAAGAGTTGTCTATCGCGGGTTCACCAAAATGTAAAGGATAAAAAGGTAAGATAAGAAAACATGGATAGAGTTTAAAACAATGGATATTTTCTCATAAAAGTGACCCTATGCACATATTATCCACCTTACATTTAATTATTATGATAAGGGGTGTAAATCTAAAAATGTTTGCAAAGAATAATGGAATAAAATACATACCTCTGAAAAAGAATATGCTGAAAACCCTGTCAAACGGTCTCAAAAACTATTGATTTTTGCATTTTTGAACCGAAACTATGAGATCTACAAAATCTAGAAATATTTTTCTTTTCTGAGAAAGGTTGATTTTGACCCAAAAATGAATGTCACCTTTGACCCAAAATTTCTGATTTTGACACAGAATCTCCGATTCTGACCTAGAATCTCTGATTCTAACCTAGAAGTTCTGTTTCTGACCCAAAATCTCTGATTTTAACCCACAAGTTCTGATCGTGACCCATAATTTCTGATTCTGACCTGCACAGTCTGACAGAAATTTTTTTTTCAGATCTTGAAAGTTTGTAGAAAAGGGTATCCAGATCTGCACTCCAATTCGCTGCTCCGAACCTCTCCCTGCAAGAAAAATGGTTTGTTTGTTGGGGGGGGTTTCCTTGGTCAAACCCCAATTTTGGAATTATCCTTATAATTGAATTGAAATTGTATAATTAAACAAAGTAAATGAACAAATTCACCTTTCTTGTATGGAAACCCTTGTGGCAGATTCAAATCTGTGGATCCACAAGTATGCATGCACCAAATGGATGTAGAATGTAGAATGTCAGATGTAGGTTGTCTCAAATCAATTGCTTGTAGATCTTCAACACCAATCTTGAATGGATCTTGGAATATGAAGAGGCTTTGAGGAATTTGGATGGAGAAATCTTCAACAAGAGGGCTCCATAGAGCATGAATCCTTCAATGGCTACCAATGGATCTTCTTGATGAATCGGATGCTTGAAAGTGCTTGAATTCTTGGATTCTTGAGATTAGATATATTAGTTGGCCATTGAAGGATTCTAACACACAATATGCACACACACACACATACATACATACATACATACATATACACATGTGTGTGTGTGTATGTTAGCTGGCCATTGAAGGATTCTAACACACAATATTAGTTGGCCAACAAGTGCAATTGCTTATACTTTGTTTAATTTCTCATATATTTTAACATTTTAAAAGTAAGAGACCCAACTTTCAAAAGTCATAAATTTTGATCTAAGAGGCTATTTGGGTCCTTTATATTTTTTTAATTGTAGAGCTTGAAAAGATATAAGCAACATACATCCCTAGAGTTGATGTTAGCAACTCAAATTTTTTATTTTTTTGTCCGAAAAATAAGTCTATAGCCTAGAAATTGAGTACTTGAATTTCATAGCAAAAAAATTACATTATTTATATAGTTAATATTAGGAACAAGGTTGATGGCATAAAAAAAAAAGTTCTAGACACCAAAATTAATGAAGTTTAGAAAAATAGATATATAGATTGGTTCCTTAGTTGCAAATGTGAATTTGAACAATAAATATATCTTTTTTTCATATTATTTTGACAGCCTTCATAAAAAAGAAAATGTTTAGCAAAAAGAAGAGAGAGCAGAGAGCAAGTTAATAAACTTATATCACACATGCAGCAAAGACTTTTTAAGTTTCTACATTTCCAAACCCTAAGGTGACACAACACTCCAATTAAGAGATTAAACCCACAGGTAAAGCTGAGTCCCACTCCCACTGCCACTCCCTACCACATATCATCTTCGTCATCACTTTTGTTGACACTCTGCATTGAAGGAAGGCTTGTTAGATGGAGCTTATTGAGCTTAATAAAATAGCAAACAAACTTTAAAAAAATAGAAGACATAAATTTGGCAGCCTTACTACATGATAGGAAAATGTTCAGCGACTTGCGAGAGGAAAGAACTTGAAATATAGCTAACCAACTTCAAACACACCTTAGTTTCTAAATCTTTCAAAGAGATAAACAATGGCACGATCCATCAAATGTAAGCACCTTCTACCCACTTTTTTGGAATGACACAAAATTCCAATGAAAACATTAAACACAAATGCAAAGCTCAGTCCCACTGCCACTCCCCACAACACTTCCTCTTCCACATCAATTTCCTCTCTTTCCCTCATTTTAGGCTTGCTCTCATCCTTTGGCGAAGGTGACCATGACTCATTCAGTTGTAAGCCGTTTAGACCTGCATTATGCGAGAAGGATGATGCTTCAAATGTTAACAAGTAACCCCCTTGCGGTATGTGCCCTGTTAGATTATTGTATGACACATTCAAGTAACTTAGGAATGTCAGAAGTTACAGTTCAGTCGAAATGACTCTACACAGGTTGTTTTGTGAGACGTCAAGGGAATCTAGCCGTGACATGCTTCCCAAGGACTTGGGTATACCACCATTAATATGGTTTCTTGAAATATTGAGAATGATCAATCCCAGGAGAGATCCCATTCCTTCAGGAATATGCCTAGATATTCTATTGGCTGATAGATCAAGACATTTTACTAAACTCAAAGCTCTCACATACTTCATCTCCAATCCTTTGCTTCCGATCATTAATTTCTCTACATATGTTGAACCTTTTATCAATCCAAATTCAAATACTTCTGTATTCTCTGACTCATTCGCCATGCCCCTCATTTTTGACATGCTGTCCGGAATGATTCCTGTAAATCTATTCATTGAAAGGTCTAATATTTGAAGAGAAGGTACTTTGCCTACATTAGCAGGGACACTTCCTTCAAATCTATTTGATCTTAAGATCAAAATCTTAAGATTAGAAAGCTCTTGAATCTAATTTGAAGAAATGTTCCCTGTCAAACAGTTGTCCTCCATATCTAATATATGCAATTGCTTATTGTTAGAGTAATAGTCTCTTGGGTTATTACTTAAATCATTATGATCTAATTCCTAACTCACCTATTCACTCTAGTTTCTTAAGCTAACCTTAGGGTTTCCCTTTTAGGGTTTTGTGATTCCTTTTATAAGGATTCACCTCTTTGTATTTCATAAGTTTTTTCACAACGCATTGTATCATCTTAAAATATATTGTTAATAATATATTATTTTCAAGTGCATATGATGTCTCTGGCCTTTTGGCCTCCATAGAGTTTTCTTCTTTTTTTCTTTACTTCTTCCATGTGGCAGGGTTATGCATGCAGGTGTTCTTGGGAGATTAGATTTCTACCTATTCTAACATGGTATTAGAGCCATCTTGCTGCTCGATGTTCATGTTTTGTTGAAGTGTTTCAGAAGCTGGAGGTTTTTCTAGCTTTTTTAGAGTTTTTATGTGGATTTAGAAGTGGGCTTCATTTCTGGTCAATTTGGGCTCAAACAGACATCTCCATTAAGTTCAGAGCACCCAAAAACCCTAGAATCCATATAAAACTTGTCCATTTTGGACAACGTGGCTCTGAGGCAAAAAAAATTTGGTTTCTAGTGCCATACGGGCACGAAAACTGAGGAAAATTAAAAAAAAATCATTTTTGACATGTTTTTTACGTTATTTTTTAATGCAGCCAGTGCAAATTGAATGGTGCCATCACCGCGCCACTGGCGCTTCACTACCGCCGGCCAGTGCCCGACCCTCGCCCTGCGGGCTCTGCTAGCACCTCCGACCCCCACCTCCTACACTGGCTCCTCCACCGCCCGGCCAACCCAGCTCCTTCGGTGGTAGCCCTCCTCCGCTAGCCCGTCGGCTCCGCCCACCTCTGCAGCCCCCGCCGCCCTGCGCACCACCCTGCTCCGCGGCCACCATCGTCCTGCTTCATCGACGACCATCTTCTGCGCCGCCATGGCACCACCCAGTGGGCCCTTTTTACCAAGCGCCGGTGCTATTAGAGATCAAGAGCTATGCTCCATCCCCCTGCGCATGCCATGCGCCCAGGGGCTTGCTTTTTTTTCAGCCCCAAGGGCTTAAAACTTGGTTTTTGGAGCCTTTTTTACCCCCTCACACAGTTTTTGCTCTATTTGGAGCATACGGAGGTCTTTTTCAGACTTCTTTATATCGTCGGAAAGATCTTTTCAAGATCTTTCCAATTATGGTGGTTAGGTTTTTAGGCTCTACTATTTTGATATTTTTTTTGTCAAAGTCTGATGTCTATTTTTTGCCTTCCAGGAGCCATATCTTGCTCATCTGGACTCTCTTTTTGGCAAACCAGATATCGTCAAAAAGTTGGTTCAGTGAGTTTTTCAGTTGCAGGGGTCTTTTATCTAGATTCTAATCCAAGTTATTTCTCCTCTGAGTTTTTCACTTTCGCACTCTGGCGGATTACTTGGGTTCTACAGGTCCTGGGATCTCTTCTTTTGTTCTTTTGGCTCACTCTTCTTTCTGACTTCTGAGCATTGTATGCTTCTCTTATATAGCATTCTCTTTTCTATAAATACACTAAGATAAAGTGTCTGCTTTTGCATATCTAGGATTTTGAGCACCTTGTTTTGGTTTATACTCGCACTCAGTTATAAAGTGCCATGGGGGGTTATGATGTTTTGCCTTTTGTGCTCATCCACCTTTGTCAAGTGAGAGCACCTTCCATGACATTAGCCCATGTTGTGTGTCTAGAAGATAATTTATTCTACTTTGACACCACCCTTTATCCTGTGCTTCTACTTCTGTTGCACTGTTGGTGTTCCTGATTCTTCTTCTTGCAGCTGTTTTTGGCATTGCATTTCAGTGTTCCTATCACCCCTCTCCCTGTTTAGCATTATAGGGGGGTTCACCTGTTGGTTCTATTGCTTCCTTGGTTCAGTTGAGTGATCTACATATTTTGTTTTTGTTCCTATGTACTAGGCGGATGTAGTGGCTAGGCACCTATGCATTCCGATGAGATGGATCATCTATTATATAGACACTCGTTCTTTCCTACTTTTGGAGGTCACCTCTTTGATTGATCAACTCTTCATACTTTTTCTTCTCTACCTGGTCATGCAATATTTCAGTGGGGGTTCCAATAGTTACTTTTGATAGTGTTTGCAGCTTCATGCTTCAGAGATGCTTCTTGATCTTTCTTGTTCCTTTCTTTGGGACTTTCCCTAGATTGGAGGCTTAGTTTCCTTCATCTAGTCCATCTCTTTTTGGGGTAGAGTTTTTCCCACTGGGATTTCCCTATTTCCCTGCTTTACAGAGATTTCTTATATTAGGTACCTGATCAGGCCTTGTTGTCAGGACCCTTCTTTCCTGCTTTCTGCAGTAGTCTCCTAGGTTTTTTCTTCTCCCTAAGCTTATCTTAAGAGGGGGTGTTAGAGTAATAGTTTCTTGGGTTATTAATTAAATCAATATGATCTAATTACTAACTCACCTATTTACTTTAGTTGCTTAAGCTAAGCTTAGGGTTTCCCTTTTAGGGTTTCGTGATTCCTTTTATAAGGATTCACCTCTTTGTATTTCATAAGGTTTTTCACAATGCATTGTATCATCTTAAAATATATTGTTAATAATATATTATTTTCAAGTGCATATGACGTCTCTGGCCTTTTGGCCTCTATAGAGTTTTCTTCTTCTATTCTTTACTTCTTCCATGTGACAGGGTTATGCATGCAGGTGTTCTTGGGAGATTAGGTTTCTACCTATTCTAACACTTACAATTTGCAAGTCTTGGTAGAGTTCCATTTAGACGCCCAATTTTCAGTGTTTGAAGTGAAGCCATGTCTCCCAACTCCACTGGCAACTCACCTTCTAAACTATTGTTCTCCAAATTCAATACCTGAAGAGAGTTGCAGTTGACCAAACCTAGAGGAATCTTACCCATAAGACTATTGTATGAAAAATCAACAATCTCCATAGACAACCCTTCACATATTGTTGATGGAATGCTACCATTGAGATTGTTGTGAGACAGTGACAGGTAATTAAATCTATAGTTTCAAATTTCAGCTGGAATGGATGTAGAAAATTGATTTTCTGACAAATCCACCACAACCACTGAAGGAGGAGGAAGCGAAAGCTGACCATGAAATTTATTGTGATGCAAGTCTAGAATCTTCAATGTTTTGGGCCCCATTATCTTAGAAGGTAAAGCGCCGGAAAAATTGTTGTAAGACAGGTTGAGGAGTTGAAGAGCAAGGGCATCCCATATCCACACAGGAATATTGCCCCATAATATGTTGTTTGACAAATACAAATTGCAAATGTTAGTTTGAGTAATCAAGAAGGCCAGCAAATCACCCTCCATGTTACATGATCTTAATTTCAACGTTCTAAATGAGTTTTGGGGAATCCAAGTCAGACTGAACTTCAAAGCTAAATCATTGTTTGAAATTTCTAGATATACCAGACTAGAGAGATTATGAAGGGCAGACTCTGAAAGGTTGTCGGTTAACCGATTAGAGAATAGAGAAAGAATCTTCAATTTAGAGAGATTTGAAATGGTGTAAGGTATGGCATTTGTTAACAAGTTATTGCTTAGATCAAGCGTCTTAAGGGAAAGTAGTTGACCTACAGAAGCTGAGATTTTGTCAGTCAAGTGGTTATTACTAAGATCAAGTAGAACAAGGGACTTCATGTTGGCCAATGGAGGAATTGTGTCGTTCAGTTCATTGTAGCTCAGGTCAAGCGATGTGAGGAGGTAAAATTCATATCAGGGGATGGAATGGCACCGGTCAATAGGTTCTGCCTCAAGTCAACATAGCGTATGATCCTAAATGTATTGAATAACATGGGGGGTACATGGCCATCCAACTAATTGTATGAAAGGTCGATATAGGCTAAAGAAGGTTCATCACCAAACAAAGGTACACTTCCTTTTAATTCATTATTTGAGATATCCAACATTACAAGTCCTGTAAGATTTGCAATGGTGAGAGGAAGCATACCTTGAACAAAGCACTAGGAGAGCTCCAAGTGAGTTAAGGAGGAGATGTTGGCAATTGAATCTGGAATAGCTCCTCCTACAATTGTTGCAGTAAGAACAATGCTCTTTAGTGATGCAGAATGTCGGGGCAGGATGATTAAAAGTTCCCCTCCCAAGCCCAGATTGGCAGACAAGTCAACTTCTTGCAGGTTTGGAGGGTTGAACAGACCGGAAGGGATGGAACCATTGATCTCACAGGCGCTAAACTTGAGAGAAACTAGGTTGGAAAGGTTGTGTAAGCCAACATGTATGGATGAGAACAAGGAATTCTCCCCAAGTTGGAGGTGGGTTATAGTGGTAAGATTTGCAAGGGAAGGGGGAATTGGATCAGAAATCCCACAGTAGGACATTTGAAGATGTCTGAGAGTGTACATGGTGGAAATAGCTTTGCCCCACTCATCGCTTGTCACTTGTGACATGTTCACCCCGTCCAGCAGAAGACCCTCGAAAACCCTCATGTTTCCTATCCACATCTGCATGTCACCAATTCTGATGGAGGAAGAGGAAATGTAGTAATTAGTGGAAAGATCCAAGTGGCACAACGTGGACATGTTTCCCAACTCCCTGGGTATCTTTCCCTCAAATCCGGCATTTGACAAGTTCAAATACTGCAAATATTTTAGTTTGGTAAGTTGCTGAGGAATTTCAACACCAATGAAGGAGTTGTAGCTCAGATCCAAGACTTGCAACACCTTTAAATCAAACAGTGGAGAAAGAACGTCTTTTCCAGTACTCCTAACAAAAAGTGAAGTAGAAGAGATCTTGGAAGGAGCATCATTGGTTGAATTTCGCAAACCCATTGTCAAATTGTGCCGAAAGGATTATGGAGATCCAAGTAAATGAGGTTCTTTGTGATATTGTCACATTGGATTCCATTCCAGGTGCAATAGTCGGTGGAATCATTCTACATTTTCAGTCAACTAGACGGGTCGTGAAGGCCATGTTTCAAATCTAGGAGGGAATTTTTTTCATTTTCTAGACAGCAAGATACCCAGTAAATTGGCAGTAATAGAAAGGATCACAGCAAACTCACTGACAAACATTCCTTGAAAGAAACATCACGAGAGCCCATTGTGGCTAGAACAATATCAACTAACAAACAATTTATCCACTTACACAGCTCGCATTGGTTAGTTCACAAATGCTATCGGGATATTTAAATGATAAAAATAGGCTTACATAATGAAATAAACTTCATCGCCAATGACCGTGACTTCTGTTCACTTAAGGGTATGTGCAAGATCATGAGGGGCCAAACTATGCCCTTAAGTGGCAATGAAAAATTAAAAAATCAGGGTTAGTAAACCTGACGTGAAAATTTGAACTAGCTATCAACCTAATATCAAAAAGTTGTAAGAATAGAATCTGTAGGAAATTGAATGTAGTTTCTAAACTACTAGGCCTTTTCTGAAAAAAAGTTAATATGATTGGTGAAAAGTATAGATTTCAATGCAGCAGTACAAAAATTTTAGGAAAAAAATAAGAAGTAGGTGTATGTCTGACCACCTTAATCATAATCAAATGATAATATTTTTTTATAAGATTTGATTTATAAGTAGTAGACTCCTGCCCGGATGTGACGCATATTTTTTGTAATTTTATTCCAAAAAAATAATTAATTATTAATTATCTGCTACAATGTTTTTATAATAAAAAAAACTCCCATGTCTGACCACCTTAACTCATTGAAAACTTTACCAAATTCAAAAAAATAAATTTTTTCTTATATTTGGTGAAGCATAGAATGTGACATATTTTTCAGATTTCAAAAATGTTATACCGTCTAAAAGTTATAGCCATTTTTCAATCAGTATATAAATCAACACTTTAGAGGTAACTCAATTGGAAAATAACTAATAATTACTTACCAAATTCAAAATTTGACAACAATTATATTGATAGAAAGCTGATAATCTTCTTAAGATACCCTTTTTGTTTCATCAAATTCGGGTGAAAAAAAAGTCGTCAGCTACATGGTCAAAGTCTGGAAATCAGAGAAACAGGGGAAAACACATTTTTGAGACATTTGAAGAGTTGACCAGGTAGGTATGGTGCACAAAGAAATATCGAGCCTAATCAGGTACCCGATAATTTTGGGTACCAGAAAAACCTTGTAGAATTTTGAATTTTGAATTTTCCCTCCCCTTTCTGCCTCTTAATTTATTTTCAACCCCTTTCTCCCTCCCATTTCTCCATACTTCATATGATATTAGATTATATATTATATATATTAAATATTATATAATATCTATTATATATTAGATTATATATTATATAT
>MU224257.1:557167-568176 GCA_018584345.1 Thuja plicata | reverse complement strand
TATTTTTATTTTTATTTTTTCTCTTTTAAATTAAATAAGGCTCAAACCTTAGGAAATATTGAATTGATTATGATTTGATCAAGGAAATTGATATAATTGATGTTGTTGATATTTGAAAATATTGATTATGGATTTGATAAATTGAGAAATGGGGCCCAAAGTCTAGGTGACCATTTTAGGGTGCATACACATCCCTTCAGAGGGTTACTACTATCTGTCAGAGGGAGTGTCTCCGAGCTACAGCGAGATGAGATACAATTATTCAGAGATGTGGGATTGTACTAGGTAGTAGTCCTACCACAACCGAGGTTCTATCGATCCATGATATCAGCCATGATAGAGAGATGGGATGAGGATACTTGTTCCTTCCATCTTCCATCAGGAGAGATCACGATCACTTTGGAGGATGTGTACAAGATCCATCGACTTCTGGTCTGAGGTGAGCCTGTTAGACTAAGAGTACCACGGGGTTCGCCTGAGGTTTTTGCAGATATGGAGTATTTTTTGGGACAGGTACCACAAATGAGGACCCGATCAAATCAAATATCATTGGCAGCCATACTAGCAAGTCCAACACCTTTGGTACGGAGAATGATGCTATGTATACTTTCCTTGGTTGTAGTGCCCAGCACAAAGGGTACAATATTTTTAGCACCATTCACCCATTTCGTACGAAGGATGGAGAGTGACAGGATCATTGTCTCATGGGGTTGCAGCATGTTGGCACATCTTTATTATGAGCTGAGTCAGTTGGTGAGATATCAGCGGGAGAGTCTTATAGTGTGCACCTTGCTACAGGTTTGGATGTTTGAGCATTACACATGTACACGACCATAGGGTACTCCTACGATGATAGATGCGAGCACACCGAGAGCCTTTGCATATCTTCTAGCAGATGTTTGGCAACACAAAGATGTCCTCTTTTGGAGGGTATGCTTTGATTGTATACCAGGTATAGATGTGATATGGAGACCTTATTATCAGATGATAGAGTGGCCTGATACCCAACATCAGTTGAGACACTCACAGTAGCGTAAGCTGCTAGAAGGTCCTACCAATCATGTCATGATTTCGTATTACTATGATAGGGTGATGAGACAGTTTGGTTTGATGCAGGGAGTCCCTCAGATAGTACCTCGATATGCATATCTGACGAGATACTATCAGAGACCCAGTGCCATACGTCGACCTATAGTAGCTGATATTGTGGATATTGATACAGATGAGACCAAGGATATAGAGGTAGCTACTAAGATATCCTATGCCGGTGTTAGCATAGAGTATATCAGATACTAGAGTTTATAGGGGACCCATCCTATCTTCCCTGATGACCACCCCATAGGTGATCTAGGTCCTTCAGAGAGGAACCATCAAGGACATGACATACCAGTAGGAGAGGAGGAGGAGGATCAGAGAGATGAGGAGGAGCCTCCCCTCGAGGGAGATCCTATGGAGGAGGAGAGAGTAGAGGAGATGCCCCCAGGCTATGGTACAGGGACCGGTGATGAGGTAGTCTATGTTGCTCCCTTGAGATCACAGCGACCTCCTCGAGTGCACATAGAGACACCACCACCAAGGCCTAGACAGAGCGAGTGAGGAGAGAGTAGTCGCTCCATTCCCCCATCATCTAGATCCTTTAGTGATGCATAGGCTAGAGATCTAGGTATGATACAACTTTAGAATGTTTTTGAATAAAGATTTTGTTTGGAAGATGAAATTAATAAGTTTTATATTTGAATTTTGCAGGGAGTGTAGCGGAGTGGAGGAGTTTTGTATTTGAGGTTCTGAAGGATACCTGTATATCCTACTGACTGCCAGCTAGCAAGAGAGAGTCCCTTGTAGGACAAAGGGATCCTGGAAGATATGCAGATATCTTCCTATGTGTACAGTGAGAGTTTAGGTTATGTAAGGAGAGAGAAGAGAAAATGATGGCTGACATGTAGAGAGCTCAAGAGCAGATCCAGGAGACCAGCATATCGAGGAGTCATACACAGACTAGCATTCTGAGATCCTCAGCCTCACATCACAGATCTGAGAGAGCTGGGAGTCACCGTCCTTCAGAGCATCGTGATAGAGATTGATAGATATGGCACTTGTGCCACATATGTAGCAAACTCAGAAAAGTTTATTTATGAAGAAAAATTTGTTTTTGGAACAATTAGTTCTATGGTTGATTGCTTTTTACTTTCATCAATGCACAAAACTTAAAAGGAAAAAGGAAAATAAAATATGTATGAATGCATTCTAAGTTATATAACTTATAAAATAATTATTCTATAAGGAACACATTCATGCATAAAGAAGAAAATGAATAATTAGGGATAATAATGTTTGAGATGCATGATATTAATAGGTTCTTTAAGAGGAACACCATTCATATCAACAATTTTATAAGCACCTGAAGTAAAATCCTCAATTACCACAAAGGGTCCAAGCCAATTTGGACTAAATTTTCCCTTCTCACTGGGTAAAGCCTTCACATTTCTTTGGTTTTCATATAAGACTAAATCACCTACCACGAATGACCCTTCAATCACTTTGTGATTATATTATTTCTGGAGTGATTTATGATAGGCCTTAATGTGTTCCAAAGCATTTATTCGTTGTTCATCTAACATCTCCAATTCTTGTAATCGTTGTTCTTGGAAAGTATCTTTGACAATGATCCCATGAAATGAAACACACAAGGATGGTATTTCTAATTCCAAAGGCATGATAGCGTCAGTCCCATAAACAAGATTATAAGGTGAAGTGCCAGTGGCCATATGAACACTAGTCTGAGAAGCCCACAAGGCATAAGTAAGTCAGGTATGCCAATCTTTCGCATGTTTGTTAACTTTTTTCTTTAATATTTGTTCAATAACCTTATTCGATGCCTCAGCTTCACAATTAGATTGAGGGTAGTGGGGAGTAGAAAATCTATGTTGTATACAATATTTCTCCATGAATTTCATGACTTCTTTGTTCTTAAAAGATGTACCGTTATCTGAAACTATCATTGAAGGAATACTAAATCGTGCTATAATATGGTTAAGGATGAAATCACAAATAACATCTGCAGTAGTAGAATGAAGAGGAATAGCTTCTACCCATTTTGTAAAGTAATTTCTAGCTGTGAGAATGTACGTATGTCCTCGAGAAGAAACCGGTGAGATTTTTCCAATAAGGTCAAAACCCCAAATGCTAAAAGGCCATAGAGAAACTTGATTACGAAGATCACAAGTAGGAGCATGAATTAAATTACCATGTTGTTGACACTGAGGACACTTTTTGACAAATGTAAAGGAATCTCATTCCATTGTTTTCCAGTAGTATCCCATTCTGAGGAGTTTATTAACTAAAGATTTCCCACCAAAATGTCCTCCACAAGAACCAGAGTGAGCTTTTGCTAAAGCTATAGGTACTTTGGTCTTGTTAAGACATCTTAATAGTAAACTATTTTAAGAACATTTATAAAGTGTTTCCCCTAAAATGATATAGTAGGCTGCAAGATTTCTAATATGATTACGTGTGTTCCTTGTTGCTGATTCTGGAAAAGTATTATCTTTTAGAAAATGAAAGATATGTGAAGACCATTCATCTAAATGCAAATTACAACAACCCATGGTAACCCTATCAGAAATTGCAGGGAATTTAAGAGTGTGTATAGTAAATTGAAAGTATTCCTTGTTGTTCTCAAGGCAAACCAAAGAAGCCTCGCTTGCCATAGCATCTACATGTCGATTATCTTTCCTAGGTAAAGTTTGAATTGTGTAAGAAGAAAATTGTGAAAGAATATCCAAAGCCACATCTCAATATTGTGCCATCTTATCACTCTTAGTTTGATAACCTCCTTTGATTTGTTCCACAATCAATTGCGAACCCCCATAAATTTCTAAGTTTTTAATATGAAGGGATGAAGTTGCTCATAAGCCAACTATAGGAGCTTCATACTCCATAATGTTGTTAGTACAAGGAAAAGTTAATTTATATGACACAGGGATCAGTTTCTTCATAGGAGGGATCAAGATAATGCCCACCCCAGAACCTGTCTTGCACCTAGAACCATCAAAATATAATTCCCAAGTATCATCTTGTTTGATTGCAAATATATGCTCATCAGGGAATTCTACGGAGGTAATAGTTGTATTAGAATGAGGACAAGGATCTTCAGCTAAATAATCTATTAAATCTTGTCCTTTAATTGACTTTTGAAGGATGAAATTGAGATCAAATTCTGTTAGCAACATCACCCATTTTGCTAATCGACCGGAGAGATCGGTTTTCAAAAAAAGGTGTTTTAAAGGATTGAATTTAACAATCACATTGACTTCAACATTGAGTAAGTAATACGGGAGATTTTGACAAGCATAAACTAAAGCCAAACATTGTCATTCTAGTTGAGTATACCATGTTTCATAATCCAACAAAGTCTGACTAATATAGTATACTGGTCTTTCCTTTCCGTCATTATCATGTTGAGCCAACAATGCACTCACAGCATTAGATGTGGCAGAGGTATATAAATAAAAGGGTTTATTGAATTGAACAGGCTATAAGATAGGTGGATTAGCAAGATATTCTTTAAATTTCTCAAAAGACTTCTTGCATTCCTGGTTCCAGGAAAAAGTAGTATATTTTCTAAGTAAAGAAGTAAAAGGAACAGTCCTATCAGCTAGGTTAGAAAAAAAGCGATGAATAGATTATATTTTACCTTGTAAACTACATAATTGAGAAATATTCTTAGGAGGCATGTTAACAATAGCATCAATCTTCTTAGTATCAACTTATATGCCTCGCTTAGAGATAATAAATCCTAATAATTTTCCAGAATCAACTCCAAAAGCACATTTCTTAGGAAATTAACCTCATATTGTAACTCCTAATTCTTTCAAATATTTGTATTAGAATGAACACATGATCTTCTCTTTGTATAGACTTTGCCAAGATATCATCCACATAATCTTCCAAAATCTTATGAATGTAATCATGAAAAATTAGTCATGGCGCGTTGATAAGTAGCTCCCGCATTTGTTAATCCAAAAGGCATCATGACCCAACAGAATGTCCCCCAAGGTGTAATAAATTCGGTCTTAAGCTGATCCTCAACAAGAATAAAGATCTGATTATAACCCGAAAATCCATCCATAAAAGACAATAATGCATGATCGGCTGTGGAATCCACAATCATGTCAATATTAGGTAGCGGGAAGTCATCTTTTAGGGATGCTTTATTTAAGTCTCAGAAATCAGTGCACATTCTTATTTTATTTCCTCCTTTAGAAACAACCACAATATTGGAAATCCATTCAGAATAATCAATAGAGCGGATGAATCCAGCACCTAGTAATTTTTCAATTTCAGCTTTTACGAGTAAAGCAATACTGAGATTCATCTTGCAAATCTTCTATTTCATAGGTTTAGCATTGGGTTTAAGGACAATATTATGAGTGATGATCTTAGGGTCTATGCCTGGAATATCCGAATATGTCCAAGCAAAGATATCCTTATACTCAAGCAAGAGAGAAACCAATTGATCATGTTCATCTTGATTCAAACAATTCCCAATTTTGATTGTTCTTTCCACATCTTTCTCATCTACTTGAACCTCAATGATCTCAATTATTAATAAGTTACTTTATATGGGAGAATCTATTGGCAAAGGGGAAATATTCTATTCATCAAGTTCTCCGAAATAGGCTTCACTATTGAGGCAATACTATTTTCTTCTTTTATGATGAAATATAGGTAGATCTTGATAAGCTCCTAAAAAATCAGCGAGGGCTTCATCCTCAGGAAAGATGTCCAAACTAGGCTTTTGATCCATGTCAAGGAGAAGCAGATTAACCAATTTCAAATGTCCACCACAAATATGATTAACATTAAGAGGAAAAGCTGATGGTTGCCTATAAGGATTGAATCCTAACCCATAAGTATAATCGTAACCTTCATTATCCAGGGGTACTTGTATACCTTGTTCATACTTACCACAACCTTTCCCGTTAAATCTTGATTTCTTGAGTAAATGATAAATCGAACCATACATGTCGGCCATATCAGATTGAGTTAAAGGAGTGGCATATGTCATAATGTCATAGCAATCTAGTTTTATTGTCTCAATTGTTTCATCACAAGAAGCAGCAACAAAGTTACTTTTTAATGCCTTAGAAAGCGGAGAAGGAATAAAAACTTGTTTGTCAAACTCACTTTGTTCTTTCACAAATTCCAAATTTGATACTTTATATTCTCCTAGAAAAGTAAGATTAAAATCCAATGTTCCCCAATCATCTTCTGTCAGGGAAGAAGATGGAATCTCATCTTGTTTAACCTCAGGTGGTTGTTCAAGTTTTTTAATTGGTTGTATAGGCTCAGGAACCTTAGTATTTTCTGTGTTTAGGTAGGGATTTGGTTCATCATCTGCATGTAGTGTGTACATTAGATTATTGTATATGAACCTAACCTTGCAATGAAGAGTAGAATGAACCACATGCATAGTATGTAACCAAGGTCTTCCTAATAGAAGGTTATAATTGAGTGGTCCTGGCATAACATGGATAGGAGTGTAAAGAAGCACATGACTGACTTTAATGGGAAGCGTAATAATACCCAAAGTTTTCTTTGCAATATTATCAAATCCACGAATAGGAATATTATCTGGTTGAATAGTTGTAAGATCGGCCGTAATTGCCTTAAGCATATCCATTTTACAAACATTAAGCCCAGATCCATTATCAATCAATGTTCTGCAAATGATACTCTGATTGATAGAGACATCAACCATAAGAGCATCATATTGATTCTGCACCTCAATAGTAGGTAAATCATTATCAGAAAACACAATAGGAGGTACAGAAGGCATAGTATGCATGCACTCCAGAAATGAATTAATGTTCTCTTGATTAGGAGCCGTAGCAGGGAGAGTAGATAAGTCTTTTTGCAACGCCTCATGATATGTAGGGGAAGTTTGAAGTAATTCCCATAAAGATATCTTAGCCGGAGTAGTGTGTAATTGTTCCACTAAGTCATATTCCTTAAAAAGGAAGAAGGTAACCTAGGTGCTTGAGGAAGCACGGGTTGAGAAGGAGGTAAAGTTGCTAGGATAGTAGGTTGAGGATTATTTCGTGTGCGATAAGCATGTGCAACAGAATCCATGTTATCAAAGAAATCCAAGGGATCTCTGGGTTTTCCCTTAATAGTTATTTTAGAACATCCTTTTACCATCATCAAAGGTTTGGGAAATAACTTTTTAGGTGTCTCGATGTTGCAAATAGAGGAATATGAAGGTAACCATGCATACACTCTATGGTAAAAGTCAATTGAAGAGGTTGTGGAGGAGGATGAAATAGGAATAGGATCTATGGGGATCGCATTCGAACCATTTTCATTCTCACTTCCATGTACCTTATTAAGGGATCTATCATTTTGTACAACAAAATCCTCATCAAAGTATTCAAAACAAAAATCATACATGTTGAACACAAGAAAACACTACAAGCATATAAAATGTAAATATTTTTGTATTTTTTAAAGAAATTTTGTGATTTTTATGAATTTTGAAATATAAATGCAAGAGAATAAAAGAAAACCTACTTCTATATACATGCAAGATCTAATATGAAATGTAAATCTAGCATAGAGAAAAAGAAAGAGTTGTCTATCACGGGTTCACCAAAATGTAATATATAAAATTTGGTCTTCATAAAGGATTGCTTTAAATAGGATTTTGCATAACGAGATGAGAGAGAAATCCAAAGGCCAAATTTAGTTTCTTGCACTTAATTATTATGATAAAAAGGATTGAAAGAAATATGTAAATAATAGTGGGATAGATACCTACCTCATAACATAACAGATCTGGAAAAACTTTTTTTCTGATGTTTGTATTGAGTTTCTGGAAAATCTGACAATTGATCCCAAACTGAAACGTAGAGACAAACAAAACCCAGAAATCTTTTTCCGTTCTGATGTCGTCTTGTGAAAAAGGTCGACCTTGACCCACAAATGTCACCCTTGACCCAATAATGTCGACCCTGACCTACACAGTGTCAACATAAAATCTGTTTGTGGATCTCAAAATTTTGTTGAAAAGGGTATCCAAATCTGGTCTCAGATCTGTTGTCCTGCACCTGTAACTCCCAAAAATAGCACCTGCAAATATCTAAAAAGAGGGATTTTGGGGTGGCTCTATAGGGTTTTTCCTTAGCCAAACCCCCATTTTGGTGATCTCCACCTCCACAAATAGCCGAATATAGAATGTAATGTGTGTGTGTATTGATCTTTTGAAAATAGCTTTTAAACATGCAATATCAAGATCTAATCTTCTAGATTAACAATCCTAACATAACATGGAAATGAGAAGGAAATGCATAGATTTGAATATGATAAAGAAAGCATACCAAGCCCCCAAGGATAAAGTATTCCTATCAACTCACAATCCATAGTTGCTACCCCATGGTAATGTCCTTTGAATACTTGAATGTTGAGAATAGTAGATCTAAAGATAGAGCCTTCTTGCTTCAATGAAGATCCACCATAGATTATCCTCCAAAATGCTTGATAGAAGATGATGATATGTCCATCTAGCTTGTCCTTCTATATCATCCTCTTGATTTTTTGTATCATCATTTCATCATGTCATCTCCTGATTTTCTTTCATGATCAAATGAAGGCAAACGAGAGTGTTTATATAGAAATCTCAACATAGGTCTCCTAGGGCAATGCAAGGGATCCTAATCGAAGTTCTATCTTGAATAATGGTCCAATCACAATCACCAACCAAGGGGGAAAAGTATTAATTCAAATATTGGAGAAAACACTTCCGCATCCGAACCCGGGGACTTATTTTAAGTTTCAGACCCCAATAAGTTTCAAATTTGAAAGCGGGGACCAACACCTTATAGAGGTCTATTTTGAACTCGCCCTTGACCTTGGTCAGGGTCAACCTCAAACTTGACCTAGGTTAGGGTCGACCTTGACCCCAACCCGAGGTTTCAGGAAGGTCACCAGATTGTGGCTGAGAGGTTCCTAGGTCAGCCGGGGACCTAGGAAGGTGGGGGAATATACCAGAATGTTAAGAAGGCCTAGAGGCCCAGAGAGAGAGTAAGATGAAACTCAGGAGGACCAATACATAGGTCCTACCCTAAAAGAAGAGTCATAGAGAGGGAAATCGAGGAGGATCCACTAGATCCTAACCGTAATTTCACCTACACATATATAATCAAGCACAGATGTAAACCTAATATGCAAACATACTAAATAAGGGTGCTAAACCTATCAAAATGGAAGTGCTTCCATTTTAAAATGATACACTTCTATACATAAAAATTTATCTACTTTAAATAGATTTAGGTAATTAATTAAAATAACATGTCAAAACACAAATTTAAACAAACCTGTGTCTGCTCTGTACCATACACCATTGACAACAGATCATCTGTGAGGGCCATATCCTCAGTAGTGGATGCCTAACATCTTCTCCCACAATGTACACATGAATGGGATTTCGAACCATCCTCACTTGCCTGACTATCTACCCCATCATATATACCATTACAACTGATGCAAATATGCTCAATGGGCTAGGCTGACCCTGTAAGTGTATATGATGATAATGGAGTTTGCAAGGGATGAGATTATCCTAGTGGTGCATTTGATGATGATGGAGTTGGCGCAGGATGGGATGATCCTAATGGCACATCTGATGAAGATGGAGGTGGTACAGGCACTGATCCATCCTCTCCAACTAACTGAGTGCCATGCTGGATAATGACATTAGTCAATGATGCAGCCGCATGAAGAGTCTGTATATCCATAAACTCCTTCACCACTATTGGGACAACAACATGAATGAGGGGTTTTCTTGTATTACACCTCCTCTCTTTTGGTCGGGTAATCCTATGTGCCCTAGGTCTATCCTACGTAGAGCCTCTCCCTCTACCCTAGAACTAACAAAAGTCAAAGTAATTTGGCTTCTCACCAAGGATAAACTCACAGTATAACTTCCTCAGAAAATATAAAGGTACCTCATTATTATTACAAGGTGGTTGGTCAAATACCATGTACCAGCTATCCCAAAAAGTTGATTTCATCCCCCTATGAGCACACCCATGTATAGAAAACCGTTTTGTATTAACTTCTAGGGAATTTCTAGTATTAGGATCGGTAAAAAGGGTACATATGTCACATTTTTCTATGCCTTTTATTTTCACATCCTCATATGATAAACCATCAGCATAATATGTACAACACCTATCCCTACATGAACCCCATTTTGTCATCTCTTGAGACACCTCATTTGCACTATTGGATATTTTTTCTAATGCAGTGGTGAGGGTAGAGTGATGTTGATGAAGGTCAAAGGCAGGAGATTCCCCAATGGAGATGTCCTAGCCCCTAGCAAATATCCACACAATAGAATATAATAACAATACAGAGATATAGATCCACACAATGCCAATACTCATGATAGAATCATCATATTTTCATCCAACATGCCCGACTGTAAGGCCTTCCGGGTTAGGGCCAAATACAATGCAATTACAATAGAAACTCTATAAGATCTCGCAAGATCCAAATGAAACCCTAGCTAGCCTAGATCCACACACTGGTAGGAACACCCAAGGAAGATCTAAACTTGTGCTCGCAAGCCCACCAAGCAATCTCCTTGTTTCCCAAGCCGCAGCCACTAGCTCCTCTCAAAAATCACTCCACAACCACCTTCCTCTTCTCCAAGATGGATGAATGATCCTAGCTAGTCTAGATCCACACACTGGTAGGAGCCCCCAAGGAAGATCTAAACTTGTGCTCGCAAGTCCACCAAGCAATCCCCTTGTCCCCTAAGTCGCAGCCACTAGCTCTTCTCAAAACTTGATCCTCTACCTCTTCCTCTTCTCCAGGATGAATGATGAATGACTAAAGACTTCCCCCACAACCCCTACTTATACCAATCTAAGCCATAGGTCGGCCCTGAACATAAATTAAATACAAATACCGAAATTAAATGCCACAAGTCGGCCAACAACAACAATTAA
>MU224257.1:542834-555464 GCA_018584345.1 Thuja plicata | reverse complement strand
CAGATCCACACACTGGTAGGAACACCCAAGGAAGATCTAAACTTGTGCTCGCAAGCCCACCAAGCAATCTCCTTGTTTCCCAAGCCGCAGCCACTAGCTCCTCTCAAAACTCACTCCACAACCACCTTCCTCTTCTCCAAGATGGATGAATGATCCTAGCTAGTCCAGATCCACACACTGGTAGGAGCCCCCAAGGAAGATCTAAACTTGTGCTCGCAAGTCCACCAAGCAATCCCCTTGTCCCCTAAGCCGCAGCCACTAGCTCTTCTCAAAACTCGATCCTCTACCTCTTCCTCTTCTCCAGGATGAATGATGAATGACTAAAGACTTCCCCCACAACCCCTACTTATACCAATCTAAGCCATAGGTCGGCCCTGAACATAAATTAAATACAAATACTGAAATTAAATGCCACAAGTCGGCCAACAACAACAATTAAATGCCCAAAATAGACGTCTTAGTAAAATCGCGATATCTCCTAGCTCTGGATGAATTAGGACTCGTGCTTCAAACCGTAGGTAGAAATCTAGGCCCTCTTCAATTGTTGAAAGTTTCATCCTCTAACTCTTTGTGGAAAATTACTTATATGGCCTATAATATGCACCAAATTCCTAAGCAAGGTCGAGCTCCTCCCAGTCCATGCCAAGCAACCAAGACCATGCCAAGTTCCATTAAATACATCAAAAAAAATTACCCAAGACCTAAGTAGGTCCACACAACTCAATGAAACCTCCCAAACATGCAGGATAGCCAACTACCCTGGGATGCTCCTGCATCAGATGTTGAAGACTGGAAGCCTTCAACCTATTGAGTAATGTATTAATTTGTTGACTATTTTGGTTAATTCATTACATGAGGTCCTCTTGTGTTGCATTTACATGATCTAATGGCACATGTGGAGGGTCTACAAGTGGCGGTGGTTGTGGACGAGGAGAATTTTGAGGAGGGTTTATGGGTGGCGATGGTGGTGGACGAGGAGAATTTTGAGGAGGGTTTATGGGTGGCGATGGTGGTGGACGAGAAGGATTTTGAGGAGGGTTTACGGGTGGTGATGATGGTGGATGAGGAGGGTTTACGGGGATGGTCTTTTATTTCTTTTTGGCCTTCTTGGGTTGTTTGATGAATCTGATATAAAATTAATAAAAGAAAACAAAAAATCAACATCATAACCTAATTTAATAAAAAATGAAAAAAAATAACAAAACAACAAAAACAATAATATATACCTTTCTTACGGGGCACCATTACTTTAAAATGTGCAAATTGTTGAAGATATATTGTTTTCTTCAAAGCTCGATCAGGTTCTTAGGTGTTTTTTCCCTCCTCCACTATGTTGCTCTGCGGTTTAGGCATTAGAAATGCCCTAAGCCGTGGGATTTAAAAAATATTATATGTTTCTAATAACCCGATTGGGTTATTAAAAACATCTTAGAAATGATTTACAAAATATTATATGTTTCTAATAACTAATGTAGATATGCTCAATGGTTCTGAGAAAGGTAAAGTTTTTTAATAATATTGTCTAGGCTTGATTACCAAGCCTAGTGCAATTTCAAAATTTCAATAACCCGATCTGGTTATATAAAATTTAAATTTTTTTAAAAACAATTGTCCACTTTTTTGGTCCACAACTTGGTGCACACACCCTTGGATGAAGATATAATGATTAAGTGAATGTAGGTAAATTACAAACATGCCAACAGATTTGGCTCAAGAATTGGTTAACTACAACATTGAAATATTGTGTTGCTCTATATCTAACCTAAATTTTTTTTACCTTGGTTTGTGTTTGGCTGGGGCGAATAACAGGAGGACTCAAAAGGTTTCTTCTCCCTTTTGGACATTATTTTTGTATCACGATAGTATTAAAAGGAATCTCATGGAAGTATTGAAGGTAAGCACCATAGGAGTATATCAGAAAATAAAAATATAGAAATACTACTCCTATACCAAATTGTTTTTTATTGTCTTTTCATGTTCCTATCCATATCTTGCCCATTTAATGGTTGCCTCTAAATGAAAAATGCGCACAAAGAATAGAAAGCAATCCAAATAAACCTTAAAGAAGATTGTCATTGGCTAAACTATCACAATTACCTTAAGACCCATAATCTTTTGTTTAAAGAAGATTCAAATAATGAAATATCACAATAATCCTTAAAAATCAAATATTTTATTTAAACTACTTCCATTAATCCAATAAACTCATAAATCCATGTGCAGAATATGATCATTGCAGTAAAAAAAGGAACCGAGTCATACTCAACAATCTAAATTTAATATATTGCTATTGTGGAATAACTTTTGTCGGTGGCTTAGTGAATATACTATACTATTACTGTGATATAGGATCAAAGGAAATATTTTGTGATAAGCATTCAAGCTACTATTTTTTAGGTTGTTTGTAAAATACAACCTCTTACAATTGAAACAAGTTTAGGTTATTTGCAGTGTGACAAAGAGTGGGTCTTGTGAAAAATTTGTATGTATAGTTAAATATGTAATTTTTTATCATTTTATGTTCATCAATAAAAATGAATGCTTGTGCCGCCAAACAATTACTAACTAGATTCAACAACAATTGTAAATAGAAACATAAAAAATAAATAGGTTTTATGTCCAAGCTCCATATATAGTGTGACATTGGTCTAAAGATGAAAATGCAAGACAATGTAGATAAATTAAGAGGGACCATTCTAAACAACTCTGTTAGAACACCATAAAAAACTATCATTCTTGAGCTCAAAACATGTATTGAAATATATAATTAGTGTTTACAAGGAATTCCTGAAGATAAAGGGCAATGACAATCATTAATATTTCCTTGGGGTTGATGTGGAAGCCAAAAAAATGTGTCCCTCACAATAGTCAATGTGATAACAAGGTGTCTAAGTAGGGTATTTCTAAATTTTCTAAATAACAGGTCATGCCTAAGCATCTATAAAGATCCATAATTATGGTAACCAAATGCAAAATGTGGGTAGTTCAACAAAATGATTTGTGGACTGTATGCGCGCTCTGAGGGTTGACTAGTTGTTCGGTGCTTCATTTTGTTGTCTTCGATCTGTCAAAAATCAATTTTGTGCGTCCGTTTCAGCTGTAATTGGCGAATATAAATTTGGTTATCCGTCTGTCTCACAACAATGTGAATGGTATCATTCCACCTACCATACGTAAACTTCGGCCTCTCAACTTCTTTCCCTCAAGACGCTTGATGTAAGCAACAATGTGTGAACAGATACCATACCCAAGAACATTTCAAGTCTATCTAAATTGAACGATATTTCCCTATCCTGTACTTGGTAAAGTTGAATTATTTCATATTCTCACCATAATAACTTCTCCAGTCTAGTATTAAAAACCATAAAATTAAGGCACAAACTTCATGTTTTTATGTTTCTAATTTTTTTTTAATGTTGTAATTAAAGAAATACACAATCTCCCTCTTTGAAATTCCTCTCACTACGATATTGATAACTTTTTGTTTGATTATATTTCAAACCATAATAAATTATAATTAAGGACTTGTAGTATTTGTGGTTGATGTTGAATGTGAACCTCTATTGCATGAGCTTTAGGATGAGACTATAAATAAGAAGTAGAAAATGGAGGTGGTACCATAAAGAGTCTCAATTGGAGTCATTTTAGTGGATGTGTGAAATAATGTGTTGTCCCGTCACTATTCTAGTGGTAGTCATTTGGAATATTATGGTTTTTTTTATCAAAGGTAAAATAAAAATAAATATCCTTCTAAATATCTATTCACAGTTTATGTTTGGTTATCTAATTGTAGATGATAGAAAGAACTATGTGCTAGTTTTGTAGCAAGTTGCAATGCTCCAATGACCACAATTTGCATTGAAGTAATAATATTTGATAATTAAAGAAACTGTTATACTTCTAATTGCACAAATCAAAACTTAGTCCCACCATCTTAGATGTGAAACAAGTAGATGGAGAATCCCCAAGGAGGAGTGTGATGAAAGAACTTGTCTTTTATGCAACAAAGAGGTGGTATAAATTGAATGGTGCTTCATCTTTGAGTGTGTAACATATGAGAATATTTTTAAACATTATGAGGAAAATTAGAAGGTGGACAATCTAAATGAGTTATTTGAGGAGGCAAGACTTCAAAAATGGAAGGCTTCTTAATCAAGATCCACAACAAAAGAGATAAGAATGAAAATAATTTGGAATGTTTTAATGACGTTTCTCTTAGTCCCATAGATTGATAGTCTAATGAGCATCATATAAAATTATTCATTCATTTAGTGATTTAGTTGCACTTAAGTACCTACTTTCATAATTCTAAAGAAATTATTTAGAGAAAGATTAAGATGGTACAACCTATTAAAGTTGTATTGCATTTACATGAAGGTTGTTAGCATGTAGAGTTTTAAGAAAAATCTTGGTGGGAGAAAACTCAGTGGGAGATTTTTTTATTTGATGATAAGGTGACTAAAATACCGTACGTAATATAATGTGAGGAAAAACTTCAAACAAAATTTTGGTAGTGTGGAAAGAAACTTTATCCATTAGACTTATTGTGAAGGAAATTAGTGTGGAAAGAGTTTTAGGACATGTGATTTCCCATTAGGAGCTCATTCTTACAAGTTAGGGGATCTTAGTCAATTTGCTGCATTAAACTGACTCTTTGACATAGTTGAAAGAAGTTATTTTTTAAAAGATGAAGTGTTGGCGCAATTAATTAATTCTAATTACACTTTACTTAAGATTACTTAGGATAATAAATTGCATAGTAGTTTGTGCATGATATATTTAGGAGTTTGCATCTTATTTTAGCACATGGTGTAAGAGAAACTCCACTTTAGGTGGTGATAGTTGTTATCACATTCCACTTTATGTGTGAGATCCACCTTTAGTGCTCTTATCACATTATCATCCTCCACATGTTGCACACACTTCACTACACAATGGAGGATGATCCATCTTTGGTGTACATGTGATTCCACCTTATATGGGTGATAAGCTATCTTCTCCTTATCAAGTTCTCTTATTGCCTTTCCTATTTAAGCGAACATTCCTAAATTGATTATTATCTATTATTATTGATCTAGTTGATCATATTCAAGAATATAATTTATCCTTGTCCATTTTGCCTCTCTCTCTTGCGCTATTCATTGGGATTCTAGATCTTGGCATATTGCATTAGGAAAATTCTTACATGAAGTAAAAACACTCAAGCAACTTGTCATCATGGCACAACCAAAAAAGTTGTTAGAAAAAAATGATTTTTTTTTTTTTAAAAAATATGGGAGTAAATTGGAAAATACCTTACCACAAATCTAGAAAACTCAAACAAACCAAGATTAAAAAATCAATCCATTATTGATAACATCACATATTAATCATTGAAAGGTTAAACACATAATCATAGACTTATGGGTAGATATCAATATCATACCACAAAAACTTTGGGTGAAATTAGGAAGGTCAAGATTAATCAATACCCCATTTAATATAAGCTTGGTTGATGGCTCATCCATTCAAACCATGAGAAATTTTAGATGATTGTAGAATTTATTGTATAAATTATCAAATCAAGAGTGAATTTTGAAGTAGTAGCAATGAAAGAACCATTTGATACATTCTAGATTCTACTAGTATTGCAATAGTTTGTCAACACAAAGAAATAGTCAACTCAAAATAATGAAAAATTATCTTTTTAAAAATTAAATAAAATTAGCCAACATCCTCTAGAAGAAAATAGAGATAATTCTAATGTAGAAGAGATTTCCCTTGAGGAAGATGACCACAAAGTTGATTTATTCAAAATCCAAAGCCACCTAAAAAATATATAACTAAACAGCCTAATAGTGAAGGAAGAATTGAATTGGAAAGTGAAGATGGAAACAATAATAGTGAAGATGTCTCAATTTCTTGGATGTAAGAAGAACCAAATCTAACTTCTCAAAAAGTTCATAGATTTAGAAGAGTGTTTACTGTGAACAAACAATCCAAAAATGTGACACAAAATACCACAAATGAAAAATAAACATCACAAATATTAGAAGGAAAATAATATAGCCTATCTCTTTTTCGTAGAAGAACCAAATATATGCATTATATTTAAAAAATAATTTCACATATTAAGCCAGCATATTGGTGAAAAACTTCTCACAACGCTAATAATTAATGGTATACATTGAAGATATTAATTACAACAAAACACATGTAATTGGATACAAAGCATACTAAACACATGTAGGTGTTTAGCCACATAACCACCATCCTTTATCTCGATGGACTATAAAGTCTTCTTCCTCAAAAATGGTTTGTTAACCAAAGATTGAAGCTGATAATTTTTTAAAAATTTCTTCTATATAAATATTGTAGTGGACACTTCATATATATCAAACAATACTAAATTGGTCTTACTAGGTTCTAGTGTGACCTTTTGATTTTTTATCCATCTATCCTAGATTTTAAGTGAGATAGAAGTAGATTAAAATCTAAATATTATAATTTATGAATCTTTAATCATAAATATATCCTCTATATTGAGTTTCCAAGACTCAAGTTTATGCTTCGGAACTCAATTTTTTTAAGATGCACTTGTTATCTTTTTTTGCAATAGGATCAAACCCTTTCGCACAAGCTTTCACTCAAATATAGATTAATACAAAAAAAAAACCTCTACCTAACCTATATTCCAAGGTGATTAGACTTTACAACTAAATTAAAATATGTTGAGTACACATAAATGCTTCTAACTAATCTTAGAGGAGAGCATTGAATTTTAGATCTTCACAATTATAGAAAGGAGAAAAAAAATACAAAACATTAACAAAAGCATACCAAAACAAAGATGTATGTGAAGAAAACCCTTTAAGGTGAAAACCTACCACTTGAAAGTTATCCAATGTATTATTCAATAATTTAACAATAGGTATAATACACTAGCAAGGTTAACAACAATAGAAATATCACCAGTCACTAGCAAGGTTAACAACAAACTCAGTGAGAAACATCCCCTAGAAGAGCCCATTTCGTAGTAGAGCAATATGAAGAAACGAACAACTAATCATCCTAGAGAGCCCGCACAAAGTCTCACGAATCAATTGGAAGGTCGCGATGAATGGAAGATAACGCCCATCAAAGCCACTCCGTGGCAAGTTACAACGTGCCAACGACGATGACTTCCATTGACGTGAAAAAAGACAAATCCAGTGATTTATGTTTTTTCAAATATAGCGATTTATGGTGATCGCATAGAAATTACTTAGAAAAAGCTTAAGACGGCACAAACCGTTGAAAGTTGTTGGCGCTGGGCATTCGTCGTGTTGAAAGATGACAGGCAAGTGAAAACAAGCCAGATAATGGAAATGAAAAGAAAACCTAGAAAAGACTTCATACAACAGTTGGTTAGAAAAGTTATACAATAGACTTGTTATTAAATCGGCGTGCAAAGATTGTAAATTCCCCTCCGTTGCCGGGTCATTCGGGTCAGGGTATGCTTAAGTCAATTTTGTTTGCATATTAAAATCTACATTGATGTCCAATATTTTGACTCCCGAGATACGAAACAACCATATTGTAACAAAACATTCAGACTACATATTAGATAATAATATATCTTTATTAAATTATTAGTTTGTTTAATTGTTTAATTTTTAAAACTTTAGTTGTATATTGAGATTAAAATTTTTAATGCATAAATTAAACTCTTTTCAATATTATTTATGTTGATTAATTAATCAGTTTCTGTTTATATTACCTGTCTCTTTATTATTGTTATTTATTTATGAGTGCTGTTTATAGGATCATATTAATGGATTTGTATAAAAATGTGTTAAATTAAATGTTTTTAGGAGAAAAATATTTTGTTGTATTTCTTAATGTTTTTCATCTTTGCAAAATAAAAACAACAGTGGAAACACGTTACTTTCCATTTCGGTTGATAAGTCAGTTGTTTCCCTGTATTATTTATGTTGATTAATTATTCAGTTTCTGTTTATATTACTTGTGTCTTTATTATTGTTATTTACTTATGAGTGTTGTTCATAGGATCATATTAATGGATTTGTATATAAATGTGTTAGATTAAATATTTTTAGGAGAAAAATATTTTGTTGTATTTCTTAATATTTTTCATCTTTACAAACTAAAAACAGCAGTGGAAACACACTACTTTCCATTTCAGGTGATAAGTCAGTTGTTTCCCTATATTCCTTTTTCCATTTCGGTTGATAAGTAAATGAGATACAAAATGACTCTCTCTCTCTCTCTCTCTGAAAATGCTAAAACTAAGTAAACTAAATTTATGAATAAATATAAATTTACCCCAACATGATAATCCATATAAATAGATTTTACACTCTAACAGGTAAAATAGCTAGCAAAATCATAATGAAAAAAAAATAGCAAAAGTAATGACTAAGATTTTCAATTATCTTGCATTGTGCTAAGACGATGTGAACAATTTATCATTAGAGTTATCCATCTCATATGAGTTTTGCCTTTAGCATAATAATGAATTTGTGCAAAAATGTGTTAATACATTTATTAGTGGTTTGCAATGTTTCTTGGAGGCTAATATTTTTCCCTATTACCTAGTGTTCTATTTTTCATCTTTACAAAATAGGAACTAAAGTGTGAATATTAGAATGTGCCTATATGCATGTGTACATGGTCTTCTAAATAATTTAGTAAAATTAAATTTTTTTTATATATAACTATGATAAATATTTGACTAATACTAGTTTCATAAGAGAAAGAAATTTAGCATTATGACTACATATATTTTTTTGATAGAGGTTAAATATTTGAAGGGTCGATTGTAGGGAAAAGTGGAGGGGGGAGGCGACAAGGTTTGGATAGGCACCAACCAGTGTACAAAGTCAATAATAAAATGGTCTAGTGATAGCTAGACTAGAACAACACTATAACATTAATAGTTTCAAACAACACAAATAAAAAATTGAAAATAAATGACCAAGGTGAATACAACATCTCAATCCCCATGCAATAATTTAAGGCTTTTTTACCATGACAACAATATCATGTCCTTGTCAACACCGTTCATTATATTAATCTTTCTTCCTCTAGTTCTTGCACAAGGAACATCATATACTTGAGTAGAATGAAATTTATTTTTTCTTAAAGCATCTTTATACTCTTGGGTGAGTTTCAAATAGATCATTTGCATAAATCCACTAATACCTTTCTTTGGTTTATTTTTATTTCATCCTATTCTTCTCAAGAGCTTTAATTCTAGCATTCTTTTTGGAGATCTCTAATTTAAAATTGTCAATCTCCTCCATATTATGTTGAACTTCCATATGTAAGGTTTTTAGCTTGGATTTGTTGATTTCAATAGAAACCATTTAATTAATTTTGCATTGTATCTTGACCTCTTCACATATTTAATTTATTTTATAAGCCAAAAAGTCGATGATGAAGGCCACAACTTTTAAAGTTGACGAAGTGAGAAAAGAATTAAAAGGCTCATATGGGGTGCACCACATAGACATAAACCTCTAGAATACACTCTTCCATGTTTAAAATTTTCCCCCACAACCAACTTGGCCTTACCCTTAGTATCGTTCTTGTTACAATCTCCTTTTAGGTATACTTTATCCATTGTAGGACCCCAACCCTTCTTATTTTTCCATATTTCCTAATATAAGTGTGGCTCTTATATTACATTTCCCAATATTCTTAAAATAAGATTGGACAAAGACGTAAGGAGGGTTATGTAGAGACCAAATGAAGATAATATAAAATAATAAAATCCAAAACAAGAAGAGATAGATACAAATTTATTCTTGTAGTGAAGGGTATAGAGGAATATGAAGAGGAAGAATGTATCTTTTTTGTGGGGCTAAATAAGACATGAGGAAGAATATTTGAATATTTAGAGTTGCGAATAACCAATTAGGGTCTAGATGTAAGTGCATGTGCTTAGTGTGACAAGAACTAATTCATCTAATTCTAGAGAATATAAGTTACTCTAATAAATACCATTTTTTTTACAACATTAGAGTAAATAGAAATACTATATTTTCTCTTTTGAGATAAACATAAAATAAAATAATCATTTCATTAGATCAACTAAACATAAATCTCTCATTGAGTATTTCATCTAAAAATCATTATTGAACGATTTAATATACTGGTATAAATTAGTACATATTACAAGCATCATAGTAATGACACCAAGAATAATAATTAATAATACAATATCAAGTGAGATGAATATATTGTCTTTGATAAACCAAGTCTTCATCATTCTCAACTACAATAAGGTGAGGATCATGTGAGTGACTTTGCTCTAACCAAAAACTAGGAGTCCCCTGCAAACCTTCCATCAAGAAGTGGCCCTATCCTTCATGAGGATATAAAATTAGAAGAATCATCAAGGTCATCATAACATCTAAGAACGGTGTTTGTTCTAAATAAAAAAAAGTCCATCATACAACTCTAGATACCCTATAACTAAGTATGACTTATATGACTAATTTATAATAAACAAACATTATGAATTGACAATGCAAGAGATATGTTTGTTTTACTTTGACCGAAGATCTAATAAGAAAATAAACGCATTCCATGATGAAAATGTGCCTCATATGTTCACACACCTCTTTCTCCAACTAGTTATCAGTCATTAAATTTCAACTTAACAAGTTGGTTTGGATAAACAAAAATATGCACATTTAGATCAAATATGAACCTTATAGTAAAGTATAGTACTTAATAAATCCATTAAATTTTTAAACATGTACATACTATATATTGATCTTTTATTTTAATAGTGACTGTGAATTTCTCTAGTTTTAGATAAATATCTATCTCTTTTCTACATAATAAAAAGAATATATGCACACACACACACACATACTGTGTGTGTGTGCCTAGTACACACACATATTATGCAATAGCATATTAATATCTATATATGTGGTTTACATCTATACGTATACATTGTTGAACAAAACATTCATGTAAAAATCCTCTGGCCCTTGACCTATTTACAATACGTAGTTTTCTATAATTTCATAGAGAACACAAATATGCTTATGGTCTAATAGTTGGCAAGCATTCAAAACTAAATATTATACCATTCAATGAATAATAATGTTTAAATAAAAAACATTCAAAATATACAATGGATCTATCATGGTCATTTGTGGTTATAATAGTTTCAAACCCGCTAAGGTCAAATGATTAGATAACAAAATTTTATGTGCACTTTTCTATTTTTAATATTATAATATTTTAGTTTTATGTTGGTTTTGTTGTAAGATGTTGAGTTTGTGTCTAGCTAGAGTAGGCTTTACCAATTTGATGAGAGCACTCCATATAGGGTTTATTGAGATGTTGTCCTTGTAGGGGAAATTTGGTGAGTACAAGCACCCTTATGTGTATGATGTGAAGTGTATATTTCTATACTCTAATTTAATATAGAATTATTTTAATTAAGAAATATTTTATTTTTCTTTTGTATATTAATGCTCTCTTTCAATACAATATATATAGAGAATACTATATATAACTCTTCTATACTAATAATTGACATACACTTGAACAACATTTCATATTACAAAAACACTGTGTACAACTTACTCATTAAAATTGCATGCACTCATTTTCAATTTGTTTCTTGTTTATAATCAACTCACTTATATTATAGGAAACAACACAATTTTTCATTTGTTACACTTCCTATGCCCTCCAATTCATTACACAAGATAAATCTCACTATAACAATAACCATTGCAACATATAAGTTCTAATATGATTGTTTCGTATCTCAATTAATTATATCCAAATAGTCAAATGACTCAACATCACTATACAACCAAAATTGACTAGGATTCCACCGACCCGATAGACCCGGCTCTGGATAGAAATACAAATGCCCTCAAATTATTTCCTTCAGAATAAGTGTAATGGATAAATATCCTTTTCTCACTACCCAACGCTTCTTTTACGTCTTTGCTAGGTTTTCTTCTCATAACATAATTATATGGTGCATTTTTACTCGCCTTGTCATTTTACAATATGACGATTGCCCACCGATATTCAGCGTGAACTCTACGCAGCCACGTCCTTCGTCGAAATTCCATACAACTTCCAAAGTAATTTCTACTATGCAATCACAATAAATCACTGGACTTGTCTTTTTTCACGGTAGTGGAAGTCGTAGTCGTTGGCATGTTGCAACTTTGGTACGAATTTGGTTTCACTGTGTAAACAAGGACGCATAGCGTCTAGTTCCTGCCTAAGTCCTAAAGATTAAGCCTTACGAGATTTGGCTTGATGAACATTAAATATTAAATAGTAAATATAATCATTAATTATAGATAAACATTAAATATTAAATAGTAAATATTAAATGAAGATTTCTAGTACAGTATCATATTCAAGTAATTAATGATATTTAAATTAACATTGTTTTGGTATTTTTTGTGCACTATTATGAATCTAATAATATATTATATCAATATAATATATAAAAAATAATATTAATATTATAATATTAAGTTAATATTAATATATAATATAATTAATTAGTTGCAATAAACATATTATAAACAATAGTAGCAAAAAAATAATAATAGAATATTCAAAATATATTAGAACTATACAAATGTAAAAAGTTGT
>MU224257.1:499275-524177 GCA_018584345.1 Thuja plicata | reverse complement strand
CAAAAAGTCACAATCTAAAAATCAAGGTAGTATCTCAACACTTGGATGTATATTTGGAAGATTTAGGAATGTTTTAGAAAATATTGGATGAAAGCAAGAAGATGAAAAATGGTCAAACTGAAGATCAGAAAGTCCGTTAAGATCGAATATTTTTCCAGAATCACATTGAAGACAGAAATGGGTATCCAAAAAGGTAATTTTGAAATCTTGAAGAGTTGTGCAAGTACTCACTGTGATGAATGCGCAGGAAGTTTGAAAAAATGCACATAAATAATGGACAAATGCGCAGGATCTATTTTTGGAATTTTTTTGACAGTTTTTGCTTTGGAAATTTTGAATTTTTCTCATTTTTTTTTTTTTTGTTTCAGATGTTTTTGGCAAATTGGAAATGCATACACACACATGCAATACAAAAATGATCTAATCTAAATCAGTATGAATGCACAGACACGCTTACAAATCTTAAGGCTAGCAAGGATGATATCTACTGAATCCCCACTTGGATAATAAGTCCAGCCACACAATTCAAAGTGAACAACCTAGGAACTTGGAGTCACGGGCTCCTCCTTACAGTGCACTCACTTCTCTGGCACACCAAGTTCCAAATTCAATGGATCATTACTTCCCAAAGAATCGCTATCTCTACTATGAACCGTGAGTAATGTGGGGTGTCTTCACAGGTTGGGCTACCCGTTGCACCAGTAAATAGAAGGATTTGTGGCCACTAAACAAAATCTTGTAGTAAGGAAATCCGTTCAGGTGGTTGTGATCAAGTCATCTTCCCAATTAAGGGGGCTCTCCCAATCCTTTCACAGCAAGGTTTTCACCTTAACAATGTAGGGACTTTAACGCACCACTAGGGTACTAGAGGAGATTTTGGTTTCCACAACAAATTCACACCTGTCCACTGTGAGACTAGTCACAATGGCATTTTTTATATACCAGTTTGGATGGGCTTGGCTTTAGCCTATTACTAGTTGGGTCGTTCCTTGGGGTGAGTACCTCTTTTCCCACCAAAGACTGCCCTCTAAAGTTTATAATAGTTTCTCTTACACCCAAGGTCCATGAATGGCAAGGGGAGAGGATACATTGCTATAAACTGGGATTACAGTTGAGCTATAAATCAAGACACAATAGATAGATTGATAAGCTATAGAAGACACACAAAACTGAAAAGCATGTCATATTTTAAAGCCCAAACAAGGATTATAGTTTATTTTACAAAACCCCTAGGAATCTGCAAGAAAACCGTTAATAGTTTCAAATTGGGGTCTTCAGATTTTGACCTACAAAACAACTTAGAATCTACTAGAATGAACAAGAACCTGTCAGGATAGTTAGAGGAAACCAAATGAAGAGAAAAAAAAGTTCTACAGATGTAGAAATGGATGCCCAGAAATAGTCAATAAATGCACAGAAACAGAGAATAAAAGTGAAGAATAGTAAATGCACAGCAACAGTCACTAGATGCACTAGAGGATTGAATGAATGTGCAGGATCAGTAAATGCATAGTAGAAGTGAATGAATGCGCAACAATCGTGGACAAATACGCAGGAACAACCTGTAGAAATTTTCACACGGAAAAACTAGAAAAAGATGTCAATTTGTGGGGTAGGCCCCACGGTGGGTGCCAAAAATGTATGAAAAATAGATGTCTAACTACTCTAAATGAAATATTAACTAATCTAACTAATAAATCAATCTAAATGCAAACAAAATGAAGATTACAAGTTTAAATGACGCAAAACAATAAAGTTACCTTCACCTACCCATTGCAGCTTGTCTCCATTGGCCTCGTAGCTTTGATTTCTTTAATCTATGTTGAGCTTTCAGATTTCCAAATGAAGCTCTTTTGTCCAAGATGCTACCAAAGTGTGGAAATTGTATGAATGAATGCAAAATGGTCTAAAACCTTGATTATGCAAATGGATGATGGAATGTTTGTGAAAATGCTTGATTGCTTGGATGCTTGGATGCTTGAATGCTTGATCACTTGAATGCTTGAATGCTCACTACTAGATCACAAAGGGGGAATGAGGCTTCTTTTATAATATTTTGGAGGACCTAAGCCTAGGTGGCACGATCCTAGGGTGGAGATTGAAAGGTGGAAGATCCTAGGGTTACTATTGACTTGGTTAAAGGGGTTGAGAGAAAGGGGGATATAGTTGGAATGTGAGAGGAAGAATAGGGAGGATGTTCCTCCTACATTGACATGGAAGAGAAGAAGGTGGAAGGGAAAGACACGTGTCAAGTGTCTCACAAAGACCATGGAGAGGAAAGAGGAAGGAATTATTCCTCATGAGGAGTCTTGGTACAAGTGTCCCATGAGTCATCTTGGACTCTTAGAGGTGGCTTGAGAAGCTCCTTAGGAATAGGGATTGCTTCTTGACTTGGTGTAGGGGAAAGCATGTGGTCATGAGACCAAGTCTTATGAGGCCACATAGCCCTTAAGAATATTACATGTGTGGGTGAGGATAATGATTTATTATTAATTAATAATAATTAATTATTTTAGCCAAGATGATGTGTCGAGTGACTAGGTCTATGAGGTGGACTAGGAAGCTTAATCATATTTAGTGGTCCTGTGTAATTAATCACTTTAATAAGACTAATTTAGAAGACTTAGGATAAGAAGAATAGACTATAGTGAATGTATTAAATAAATTGGAATAATTTACTTAATAAATAGAAGAAATAAATATTAATTAAATAATAAATATTTAATTAATTAATTAGTGAAGCCATTTTTTAGTGTATACAAGTACATTTTCATTTGAGCATGAATTTTCCCTAAACTTTATCGAAAGCTTTGAATGGGCTAGATAAGCACGTTGATAAATTTTCATTGCAAAAACATGTCAAGTTTTGAAGATATTAAAGTTTCTAATTTTTAATTTGTTGAAGAAATTTTATGAATTCAATTTTGAAGGATTTAGAGGCTTTGAAAGGGTCTGAAAATGTTTATATATATCACATCACAAGCTTTTCAACCCTTCAAATAGTTTGTTAATCAAACACCCAATTCAAAAGTTGTGGCCTTTAGAAGTTGGGTCTCGTAAAATAGAAAATGTAAAAAGTGTTGAACACATATATGAGTTGTAACAGGGAGTTATATGTGTTGGTGTGTGTTTTGACACATCATATGGAATCTTTGATTGGAGATAAGATGGGATCCAATTTATAAGTGGTTTTTAGCTGATGGTTTTGTAATACTGTTTAACAATTTTATATATTATATCTCATATATATTAGCTCTATGTGATGGAGGGTGTGTGTAGGTGTCTTGTAGCTATTTATTTACCTCAAAATATCCTAGCTGGTGATAGTACTATGAGAAGCTTGCTCGACAAGTATATTGAAATTTGTTGTTGATTTCTAAATATTGTATTAGGAAGCTTTTAAAGTATGAGTATTTTACCTCCAATGTGTTTTCCCCACAAAAATCACTATGTTGTGGTATGTATATTATTTATGTTCTTTTTATCAAGTTTATGTAACTATTGTAAAGATTTGAGAAAGTTTTACATGACCCTCCTCTCAAGGTTAGTGTAGGAAGTTATTTTTCTACCTTAATTTTCTTTCATGGGAGAGTTGGGCACTTGATGGATGATTTTTCTATTTTGATTTTACTGATTGGATGTGATTAGAGATTGAAATTGCAAGAACTAGGTTAAAGGATTTAAAATTTGTAATTATCCACAAAAATAAACAAATGCATCTTGAAGTAGAAATCAATAGAGATGTATACAACTAGAAATGAGTTGTAAAGAGGAACTTTTGTTGAAATTAAGGGTGAAAATGGTTGGACACTAGAGCTAGGGACCATAGTCTTGACAAGTGACCAAGTAGAAAAAATATGGTCAAAATAGTCTCGGGAGCCTCCAAATTGTCTTTTGGTCAAATTTCAAGTCAAATTAGGAGAACACTAGCACTAAGCATCATAGTATTGTAGGACATTGGTCCTAGGAACCATAGTCCCAGAGGACACTGGCGCTAATTGACATAATCCAAGTATTTTCTACTGAATTTAATTTGGTTGCCTCTATTTTTTCTTGTATTATGCTTGTGTACCCTCAAGTTGAGGTTGGAACTTGTTATCAAGCCTATAAAAATGTTTAAAAAAAAAGGAGATAAAATGGTGGTGGATTATACAGTAGCTTTCCTACTTGTCAAACCCCGAGTAGGATTTAATCTCCACTACAAAAAAATGATGGAGAGAGAGAGAGAGAGAGAGAGAGAGAGAGAGAGAGAGAGAGAGAGAGAGAGAGAGANGAGGGAGAGAGAGAGAGAGAGAGAGAGAGAGAGAGAGAGAGAGAGAGAGAGAGAGAGAGAGATTACCCTTATAGGGTAAAGGCTAAATCTACAATGAAATGCTTGAATTGAAGTGCTAAAATAAAATTATTATACTTTTGATTGATGATGTAATGCTCTTTAAATCATTCCTCCAAGTGTTGATGGAATAACATGATAATCATAACAACATCTATCATGGAAACATACTTGAAGATAGCTTGTTGTAGATTGATGCTCCTTGTAGCCATATCTACTCTTGAAGATGAACATTTTCTCTTAGAATGAATTTTCCAGATTGTGGATGATCAAAATAAATTAAAGGTGATCTCTTGTATAAGGTTCTCAAGGCATTTTTGGCATTTTGGTTGACTTACAATGGTCAAATCCCAATATCAAGACCATATCCAATACTGTTAAGGACAACACATTACTCTCCCAAAATTTTGGCTAAAAATATTAGACTATACGGCTAAGCCAAATAGTCTCAAGAAAATAGGTCCTAATTTTTAGGGAAGCAAGATAATAGGGCCCTAATATTAAATCTAAATTTGATATTAAAATTGATTTTATTTAAAACTATAGGATAAGCACTTCGAAACTTAAAATAGGATAGAACCCAAGTAAGCTTCAAATGATATAGGAAAAGGGCGCACTAAAGGAGTGTGAAATTGTAATGACTTACAATTTATGACACTATAGTGTCAAATAAAAAATTTATAAAGAATAATCACTAAAACCTAAGGATCCCCATGTTGTAATGAAATGACATGCAAAAATGAAGAAAAAATTGATCTAAAATCCAAATAAATCTAAGTGATCACAAAGGACAAAAAAGTAAAAATTACAAGCAACAACCATGTGGATCAAAATGTAAAATCTAAAATGACATATGAATCTCCTATTTGAAATGATTCCTCCACTCCTATATATATCACATCTAATATTCTTCTATTGTTTAAGTCCATTTTGGCTCCTTATACCCAAAAAATTTCCATCCTTTATAGTATCCATTGTTATCAATTTATTAAAAACATTCACCATTAAAAATATGTGTATATTTTGATTCTAGTTCTCTTTGACCATTCTTCTATCTCCCATTTCATTCATTATGATATTCATTACCCTACATATCTCCCCCATCAAATTCCTTTACTCCCACTCCTTGTCTTTCTATAAACTATCTTTCTTAATTTCCACTCCAAAGGAACCATGGAGAAGCACATGTTCTAAACAACAAGATTCAATCAACCTACAATATTCATACTCCATAGGTTCCTCCTACCTTCTTTTTGAAAATAAGGTTTTTGATGGACTCCTCAACATCCACTACAAGCTCAATCTGAAAATACATTGTATTATTCATCTCCATTTATCTATCGCCCACTTTTCCTATTCGAAAAGAAAGAAATCTATTAAAATAAAAGTTAAGTAAAGAGAAATAATCCATCCAATGGCGAAAACCTATCTCCTTCATGCCATCTACATGCTCATCATATTTGTGTCTAGCATTATATCCAATCCCTTCCAATTCCTCCACCCCCATTTTGGTCTTGATAAGAATAGGAGGGACAAAACCCAAGCATGTGTTGGAAAATACAAACCTCGCTTTCTCTATTTTCCATTGCCCTTGTATGTTTTCTATTGATAAATCTTTTACTATATTCAACCATTAAGATATCACCTTTAACCTTGGGATCTTCCCCATCCACCAATCTTCTCATCCCTCCAAGGGTCTCAACCAATTTGAGCTCTTGATGTCTATATTTAATCTTGGTCATCCAATCTTATAGCCAAAAATCTATAAATAGGATGCTATTCGAAGCCGTTATCATATCACCAAGAAGTACAATGTTATGTTGTAGCTAGATGCACTCAAATATCCCCATCTTAAGAACAACCACCATAGATTTGGTTTCAATAGGAGTTGGCATTGGTTAGATTTCATTTTGTTTTCCCTCTTGACATGTCATCCACTAAACATATTACTAACTCTTTGCTTAATCAAGATGTTGTACACAGTGAGAGTTGAATATGTTATGTTGTTTAAGTTGTTCTTGTAGACTTATATTTTTCTCTGCACAAAAATATTTACACTTGTGATCTTTGGAGACAAAATATAGAACATAGGAAAATAAGCTCAAATATTTTTTTCCTTGAAACATTGCAAAGTGACACTAAAATGATTCAACACTTTTTTTTGTACAAATTCATCATTATTGTCTTATGAACAACACTCTTCAAACAACAACAACAACAACAACAACAACAACAAAATTCAAATATATTTTATATTGACAAGAATTGAATAATTAATCAACATTAATATATTAACAAAAATAATTATACTTTTTATAACCTCAAACATACAAATATTAAAATTTAAACTTAATTTTTTTACTAAATTACTAATTATAAATAAAACTAATTTCCAAACATTATATCGTAATATAAATTAATTCCTTCATAACATCTACTAATTCATTAATAATGATAACTAATTTAAAATATATTTATTAGTATGTAATATTATGTATTTATATTGTTGTAATAAAGTTGTTTCATGCGGATCTCAAATAATTATGTCAAAATGTCACATCTATACAACTATTTGTGTGCAAATAAAATTAACTAAGAATCCCCTAACCCGCTAGACCCGGCTCCCGATGGGAATGTAGACGCCATACGATTCTTTCGACAATAATTCCGACGGATAGAATTTCCTTTCCCCACTACCCCACGTCTGTAATACGTTTTCCCTATCTTTTCTTACCATATAATTACGTTTGGCGTGTTCACTCATCATCTAATACAACGAATGCCCCCCGAGTTTCCGACCCGCGTGAACTCTACGCGGTACCTAACGCCCTTCGTCGAATTTCAATACAACTTTAACTGGTCGTACCATCTTAAGCTTTTTCTAAATAATTTTTCTGTGATCACTCATTATGTTAATGGAAGTCAATGAAAGTCGTGGTCGTTGGCACGTTGCAACTTGCTACGAAGTTTCTTTCACCGCCTAATCCTCTGATGTCCTCTTTTTATAGATTAACTTTTTCGATACAATTTATGGACTCCAATTGCTTCGTGGGACTTTATGCGGGCTGTGTAGGTGGAAAAATTAAGAACTAGTTGTTCGTAGTTTGATTTTGTTCTGTTCCAAAATGGGCTCTCTTGTTGTTTCTTGTAAGGGATGTTTGTCAATCAATTTGCTCTTGTTCTTGCTGGGATCTCTGCTTTTGCTGCCGCTTTCTTGGGTATCCTGCTGTCCAGAAAATGAGAAAAAATCCCTCTTGAATTTCAAACGAGGTCTTCATGACCCTTTTGGTCGACTGAAAACGTGGAATGATTCCACTGACTGTTGCCACTGGGAAGGAATCAAATGTGATAATATCACAAAGCACGTCATTCAGTTGGATATGCAGAATTCAAACAGTGGCGTTTCACTTTCTTTTCAGAGTAACAAAAAGGACGTGCTTTCTCCACTGTTTGATCTAAAGATGTTACAAGTCTTGGATTTGAGCTACAATTCTTTCAGTGGTGTTGGTGTCCCTCAGCAACTCTCCACGCTCAAATATTTGCAGTATTTGAACCTGTCAAATGCTGGATTTGAGGGAAAGATTCCCAGGGAGTTGGGCAACATGTCTACATTGCGCTACCTAGATCTTTCCACCAATTACTACATTTCGTTATCCTCCATTACAATTGATGACATGAAGATGTGGATAGGAAACATGAGGGATTTAGAGGAGCTGCTGCTGGACGGGGTGAGTATGTCACAAGTGGCTAGTGATGAATGGGGCAAAGCTATCTCCACCATGTACACTCTCAGGCGTCTTCAAATGTCTAATTGTATGCTCTCTGGGCTAATTCCCCCTTCCCTTGCTAATCTTACCAGTCTAACCCACCTCCAACTTGGGGGCAACTCTTTCTTCTCGTCCGTACCTGCTGGCTTACACAACCTTTCCAACCTGGTTTCTCTCAAGCTTAGCACCTGCGAGCTCAACAGTTCCATCCCTTCTGGTCTGTTGAGCCTTTCATACCTGCAAGAAGTTGATTTGTCTGCCAATTTAGACTTGGGAGGGGAACTTTCAAGCATTCTGCCGCGACACTCTGCATCGCTTAACAGCCTTGTTCTTACAGCAACAAGTGTAGGAGGAGCTATTCCGGATTCAATTGCCAACATCTCCTCCTTAACTCACTTGGATCTCTCCCAGTGCTCTGTCCAAGGTAAGCTTCCTCACACCATTGCAAATCTTACAGGACTTGTAATGTTGGATATCTCAATGAACAGATTAGAAGGAAGTTTACCTTCGTTTGAGACTAAGCGTCCATTAGGAACCTCATTTCCTTTAGCCTATACCGATCTTTCTTATAACAAGTTGCAGGGGAGCATACCCATTATGTTGTTCGGTGCATTTGAGAACCTCCGCTATGTTGACTTGAGTCATAACCGATTGAGCGGTGACGTTCCATTATTTGACATGAATCTTACCTCCCTCACACGGCTTGATTTGAGCTACAATGAACTGAACGGCACAATTCCTTCCTTGGCCAACATGAACTCCCTTGTTCTGCTTGATCTCAGTAATAACCACCTGACTGGCAAATTCCCGGCTTCTGTAAGTCAATTACTTTCCCTTCAGACGCTTGATCTAAGCAACAATGTGTTAAATCATACTATACCTCGCAACATTTCAAAACTATCTAAATTGACAGTTCTTTCCCTCTCCTCCAATCGCTTAAGCGGAAACCTTTCGGAGTCCCACCTTAATAATCTGTCCAGTCTGGTATCTCTAGACATTTCGAACAATGCTTTAACTGTGAAGGTCAGTCCTACTTGGATTCCCCAAAACTCTTTTAGAACACTGAAACTAAGATCATGCAACATGGAGGGTGAATTTCCTACCTTCTTAATAACTCAAACTGACATTTCCGATTTGGATTTGTCCGACAACAGATTATGGGGCAATATTCCTGCGTGCATATGGGGTTCCCTTGCCCTTCGACAGCTCAACCTGTCTTACAACAATTTTACAGGCACTTTACCTTCAGAGTTAGTGGGGCCCAAAACATTGAAGTTTCTGGACTTGCATCACAATAACTTGCAAGGTCCGCTTCCGCTTCCTCCTCCTTCAGTGATTGTGCTGGAACTGTCAGAAAATCAATTTTCTGGATCGATTCCACCTGAAATTGGCAACTATAAGTTTAATTACTTGTCTCTCTCTCACAACAATATCAGTGGTAACATTCCATCTACAATATGTGAAGGGTGGTCTATGCAGATTCTGGATTTGTCCAATAATAGACTTACAGGTAAGATTCCTCCAGGTTTTGTTAAGTGCATCTATCTTGAGGTATTGAATTTGGAGGAAAATAATTTAGAAGGCGAGTTGCCAGCAGAGTTGGGAAACATGACATCGCTTCAAACACTGAAAATCAATCGAAATCGACTGAATGGGACTCTGCCAACACTTGCAAATTGTAGGCAGCTGCAGATATTGGATATGGGGGACAACAGACTGACAGGGAACATTTCCTTAAGTTTCACTCAAGAGCTTCCTAATCTTAAGATTTTAATCTTAAGATCCAACAGATTTGAAGGAAGTGTACCTGCTGATGTCGGCAGAGTACCGTATCTTCAAATATTAGACCTTTCAATGAACAGATTGACAGGAGCTATTCCGGACAACATTTCAGAGATGAAGAGCATGGCAAATGTCTCAATGGATACAGAATTCTTTGAGTTTGGATTGATAAGAGGCTCAACATATGTAGAGAAAATAATGATCAGAAGCAAAGGACAAGAGCTGGAGTTTGTCAGATCTCTGAGATTAGTAAAATGTCTTGATCTATCAAGCAATACAATATCTGGTCATATCCCTGAAGGCATAGGATCTCTCATTGGTTTGATCATTCTTAATATTTCCAGAAATCATATTAATAGTGGTATACCCAAGTCCTTGGGGAAAATGGTACAGCTAGAGTCCCTTGACCTCTCGCACAATGAACTGTCTGGAGTCATTCCAGCTGAGTTGCAACTTCTGACATACCTAAGTTACTTGAATGTGTCATACAATAATCTTACAGGGCAGATACCACGAGGGGGGCAGTTGTTAACATTTGAAGCATCATCCTTCTCGCATAATCCAGGTCTAAACGGCTTACAACTGAACGAGTCATGGTCGCCTTCGCCAAAGGATGAAAACAAGCCTAAAATCAGGGCAAAAGAGGAAATTGATGCCGATACAAGTGACGTGGAAGAGGAATTGTGGTGGGGATTGGCAGTGGGACTGAGCTTTGCATTTGCGTTTAATGTTGTCATTGGCATTTTCTGTCATTCTAAAACAGTGGGAAGAAGGGGCTTACAGTTGATGGATCGCATCATCATTCATCTCTTTGAAAGATTTAGAAACTAAACTAAGGTGTGTTAGAAGTTTGTTAGGTATGTTTTAAGCTCTCTCAACATTTTCCTTATTAAGCCCTCCTGCAACGCAGTGAGATGACATGTGGTGATGAGTACGAGTGGGACTCAGCTTTGGATTTGGTTTTAGTCTTGCTATAGGAGTGTTGTGTCTTACGACAACATCGAGCAGAAAGTGCACCATCAGATTTCTGTTGTAGAAACTTAAAGAGTCTTTCCTGTAGGCGTGATAGAAGCTTATAGAATTTCAATAGAATTTTGTCTTCACTAAAGTTGTCACAAAAACTTTAATAATAATAATAATAACTAGCAATCGCACCTTAGTGTGCAATGGGAATGCTGTAGATTTATGGAAATGTCATTTAAGTATTTGTCCCTTTATACTTTAGAAATTTGATGAAGTTATCTTGTGAAATTATTTTATTTATGTTAATGTTGATAGATGAATGCTTGACTCTAATTAACTCTCTATTTATTTATATTAGTAGAAACAATGCAAAAAAGGCTAGGTTTAATACCTTGAGCTCCTCCACCCTGGCTCTTTGCTCAAATATGTTCTTAAAGTGGTTCCTATTCTACTCTTTGAGTTTTTCTTTGATATGTGTCAACTTTTTATGAAAGCAATATAGTTTGGACTGATTACAAAATCTTAGTTCATTCCACCACTCACTAATAAGTTCATTAATATATTAAATTATCAATATTAGTAATTTTTATTATATACTTTATTATTTACTATTGGGAAGTTTTGTCGATGTTGATAGGGAAGAGAACATTCATTCTAGAACATCAATCTCATTGACATAGGGCAATTTAGCTGATGTTAGGAGGGAAGACAATGTTCATTGTGCATATCAACACCATTTATACAGGGAATCTAGTTGAAATTAGTAGGGGAGAACATCCATTATGCAATATCAACCACATTGATATAGTGCAATCTAGCTGACATAAGTATTGGCAAGCATAGCTACTCACCTAGGATTAACCTAAGTGTCATAAGGAAATCTAGATGTTGTTATTAGGGGATGAGAATGTCCATTATGTAACATCAACCCCATAAGAGGATAGTCTAGCTGACGTTAGTAAGAGTAAGACCGTACACTATGCAAGAGCAATCCCACTGGCATAAGGAAACTTAGCTAAATGAGAGCATGAGCATGGAAAATTAGAGACTGAAGATTTGAAAATTCATGCCTACTCAAGCTGATCTAAGTACATATTTTTTAAAAAACCCACAAACGCCGCCAGAAAACACTATTTCAATTCTATTGTTCTTTTTAAATTTGGTGCCCACAAATGAAAACCAGAGGGCCACAAAAATTGACCAACCGAACCCCCAAAATCAGAGACAATACTAGAATAGAAGGGAAAAAGGCACTAACACCAAAAGATGACGCCACAGGAAAAACCGCTTCCGCTCAGCTCTAAAGAAGTGACCTCTCCAAAAGGAACAACTGAGCTCTGCTCCACGGGCAACATCATCATTGTTCTTTTTAATTATACATTAGAATGTAAAACTAAAATTATTAAAAAAATTCTTAAAATGAGATTTCACATATATAAATTATCTTTTTATAGTTTTTAAATATAAGACAAATATCTACTACCCTTTATTGGCACGTCATTAAACTGTTGAGTGCCTTGCCTTCCATCTGTGGAGCTGCATGTCTCCCAGGTATCCCGGGAATCAAAGAAGAAACATATGAATTTTATGAACATACAATGGAGTTTGTGAGAGAACCCAATACTTCTGAGCCGAGATTACATATCCTAGATGTGGCAAATGATTATCTTATAGAAGACTTAGCAATACAACTCTTTCATCATGGATTTCCATGAAGAAGTTGAGAGTTTGAGAGCTTCACAAGGCTTCTAAATTAGAACAACTGTGGAGTGAAACTATGGCTGTAAGTATCTTTCTTCTCTTGACTATAATTTATGCAATAAATACCTTGAAATGTCTTATAGTTAATTGTTGAACGAGCTTTCCTAATTAAAAAAGAATATGGCAACAACCTCCTTAGCAATTGAGAGTCTTGCAAATCATTCATCCTGGAAGTTTCCACAGATTTCCAAGTTCATTAAGTTTTCTAAAACATTTAAAAGAGATAATCCTTTGTAGGTGAAGGATATCATTTAATTCCTCAGATGTGGACCATGATGTACAATGCCTGGAATGTGCATCAACATTGAAAGATCATACATAGAATCCCCAACAGCAGGAGGCACCATTACCTACATCTTCATCTTCATCAAGTAAGATGTATGTAGAGTATTCATCAGGCGGTGGGAATAGAAGTGGGCTCTGATGTTGAGCCATAGTATTTGTTTCCACTGCATAGACTTGCTTGTAGGTCGCCACAGATGAGGAAATGTCTATTTCTCTGCGCGTTCCATCATAAATATCTAACCATACATCAATATTCATTTCAATCATGTTTACAAGAATGCAATTTGTGGCATTGTAAGGGTATCTTTGTTAGGGTTTTCTTGGTCACGCGGTCGGCTGAGAGTAGGGGGTTCCATAGGGCTCTAAAAAATAGTCATGCACCTGTTTTGTGCTTCCACATTTAGCTTGCATATCGACCAAGGCACTGGCATTATTTTCTCCCTTTTGCTGGAAGCTTCCAAAATGCTTGAGATCTTCTGCAACATTTGTCTACCATGAAGAGAGCTACAACCTTCTGCTGCATCAATTTTGGGGTATTATGTCATGGATACAACTTTTTATAAGTTACTTACTGTGTCATGGATATGATTTCTTAATTTTATGCAATGGAAAAATTGATGAGAATGGCTGAAAGGAATCTGAACAAATCTCCCTCACCCTTAGATGATCTTGAAGAGCAATATGATATTTTCTAAGAAGAGGAGGTTCATCGAAATTACAAGTGCTCTGAATGTGACAAACAATTTTTCATGGAATGTGCAACTCTTGTGGCTCTTGTATTGAAAGACTGCTATCAAGCCTCATAGTTGGGCTTGTCATGGAAATGGTTTTTTATGGTTCTTCTTGATTTCTATGGGAGATGAGTTTTCGGGTGGATAATTTATCTAGAAATATTTGCAATTGAGAGAAATTTCATTTTGAGGAAGAGGAACCTCTATTTTGTTTATGGAGTGAGAAGTAGTGCTAAGAATTGCCTCTGGTTTGGTCTATTTTGTTGGCTTGGAATCTCATGCTTGAAAAAAAGGTAGTCTTCTGATCTCCAATCTTAGTATGTATTGTATTTTCATAATTGTTACTTTTAATGGAGATGCATTTTCATATTTTTTATTCTATTTTGGATGGGTTTTTATTTTTATTTTTATTCATTTGCAAATTCCTCATCTATATTCTTAATCTCTTTTCCATTCTAATATTTTGGTGAGTTTGTGCTATCAGGTAGAGAGAGCTACCAAGAATAACAATTTTTTGGATTCCATAGAGGAGCTCCTCTTTTGTCTTCTGTGTGCCCCGCATTTCTATGGCGATTCAAGATGTTGTTGGTGAAAGTGTTGGCTTTGAATTTTTATGCAAAAACATATTTTAATAGAACTTCAACAATCCATGTTCCATCAATATGTGCTTGAAACTATTTCTCTGCCCTCAATGTGAAAATCCATCAAACCCCTACCCTAGCAGATAAAAATACTCTGAATAATGCAGGACACAAAGAAATTCAAATGGATCCTCCTTATAATGGAAATAATGATAGGGCAGGCCACAAAGAGGAAGGGGCCTTCAATACGGTAAATATTGAATAAATGCAGAAGCTAAGTCACAAGAATGTCTCTACATGGAATATGAAAAACAAAGTATCACTGATCCTTGTAATGTTTCTTTGGATAATTTTGTATTCATTGTGCTCTTAATGCCTCTTTCACAAAATTGATGAAAATTTCAACCCAAAATTGTGTTGTGGATCTCTTCCATTGCAAATTCATTAAGACCTCAAATATTATCTTGTACAGGTGCGTGAAAGAAACAAATATTATCTTGTACAGCTGCATGAAAGAAAATGTAGCAAACAAAAAAAACTGACCACTAAAAACCGTTGGAAAAAGGATAAATAAATGGGTTTTTTTTGGATTTATGACGTGTAAAGTGGTGGAATTTGATGGAGGGTCCAAATGATTTCAATGGTAGTCATTGGCCTCTCCACCACTTCCAACCATTAGATGGAAAAATTAGGTCAGGTCTTTCCAAAATGGAAACGCCTATGGTGTAATAATAATAATTTAAAAAAACAAAAAAAAAACAAACAAACAATAATAATAATAATAATGATATTTTGCATATTGTCATATTGTGCATAATGATAGTGTCTCACATGGATCCTTAGGCCTCTAAGCCTGTATTGGTGCCTTCTTCTCATCCAGCACATTCCTTTTGGCTTCAATCTTTTTGCACTGGAATCTATTCTTGCGTTTTACTTTGTAATGGGTTGTTGTCTTCACTTGGTTTCTTCACCCGGTTCTTTCCTGTCGTGAAAATTAATAAAATGAGTATACACTTTTACTTCTACAACGGTCTATTGAAATTCTATAAAATGAAGTTGTACATTTCACATATTTTGGTAGTATTTTATATTTTGATAGTCTTTCCTATAGGCATTATACTTATTATTGGATTACTTTGAAGTGGGGATTTTCACCTTAGAGGTTTTTCCTCACATAAATCTATGTTGTGGTATGATTTTGTTAATTTTTTACATGTGTTTCTCCTTTTTTTATAGTTGTGAAGATCTAAAATTGAACAATAATCTCCTCTAAGATTAGTTTAAGAAGCATTTTTGTGTACTAGGCTTGTTTTATTTAGTATCAAACTATGATCACCTTGGAATCTAGGTATTAAATAGAGGTTCTTTATTTATTTATAATCTTAATCTATATTTGAGTGGATGTGTTGGGTATATTTCTAGTTTCTCTAAGTCTTGCTAAAAGTTTTTGTTCCTGATGTCAGTTATGCCTAATAATGTCAAAGTCTGTTCCATTGTACCATCAAATGTTTTTCCAAGTGTTTGTTTCTCAAGCAATGATGTACAAAATGGTCAAAAACCTTAAACCCTAGGTTGTTTGTGTCTTTTCCATGCAAAAATCCTAGATATTTCGTAACTTGGTTCTAATTTGAACTTACTTTTTGTCGAGTAACTTAAAATGTTCTACGTCATGTGCTTTTTAAGCCATTATCTTTATCTCCTGATCTCGCAATCAGAACCAAATATTCCTTATGGTCTAGCGACTTGGCACAAGCTTGTATCTCTTAATCTCAAGAAGATTGGAATATGCCCTAAAGCATTTAGAGATTAAGCGCAGATGGTTGATCTTGATCTCATCGTGCGGTTGGTGCATGTTCGCTAGATAAATATGAACTTGGCTCAAAGATTCAGACTTAGCGACAACCATGGATGCATTTTTAATCATGTGGCTAGCACTACATCTCATGATTTAACCTCAATTACAAGAAATCTTCAACGATTCAGAGATAACTTACTCGCGGAATCTTGTAATCTAACCCAAGGTCACGATAGAGTTCACTTTATGCTTTGTCGTGTGATCTCCTGAAGAAACCACAGTTAAGTGATTCATTGTGAGATTTAGCGAGGATCATTGATCTTTTTTTAGATGAGTGGTTGGCACATGATCTCCAGACAAATGTCAAGGTCAAGCTTTTTTTCAGCAACTAAGCCATAGTTGTAGATATTATTTCATCCTTGGCTTGATCGTGTGGTCTGCATGTGATCTCCAAATAAACCCCAATGTTATCAAATAGTTCAAAGACTTGGAGATAAAGCTTGTCGCGCAATCTCTAGATAAACCTGTCAAATGAATTCTCTTACTGGAAATCATAGTCATCAACACTCTTTTAGCAACATTTGAATTAGATCCTTCATGATCTGTCCTGTTAACAACGTTCAAAACATCTTGCAAATTTTGAATTATTGTTTCTTTTACTTGACCTCCTTGTACAATTTTCCTATTATCAACACCCAACAACTCCAAAACCGGAGTCATTTCTCTTTTCCTGAATAAATTTTCAAACAATTGTGCTTTTCCCACCAAAGTTTTATACTCAAAATATTTCTTCCACATGTTTTTGACATGCAATTTAATAGTGCTTTCAGGTATCAGGTGCTCCAGTGGAATTTGACTGACAAGTGATTCCTCATTCATCTCCATCAAATTTTGCATTGAAGGATAAATATGTATACCTCGACTACTACCAATATCCTCCCCTAGTTGAGTTGCACCTTCTTCAACATCGATAGGTCCTTCTTCAACATCGATAGGTTGTTCTTCAACATTGATCGGTTTCTCTTCGATAAGTTTCGTATGACCTTTCATTTGGTCATCCCTTTTACGACCATATTTCCTTGTTCTAGTCCTTTTATTTCCCATTTCTCAAATAAAAGAAAAACTTAAAGAACTTGCAAAGTCACACTCCTCTAGTCACAAAATGCCTTTGTAGCTTCCTCAAAAAAATGCTTCCTAGCTTCAAAAACACTTATATATTCTGAAATAAGGATTTAATTTTGCAATTGATATTTATTTTTAAATAAAATAACTTTTATATATACCGTTCGAATTGAAAGGGTGGGTCACCCACACGACCGCTCATGCATGGCTAACCATTAGGTGGACAGGGCCCTGTCCTACTCGGCCGAGTTAGACTCATTCGAGTCTACCTATGTGACATGCCATGTTGACAGCCAAACCTCCAAAAACACATGAAATCAACAAGTTTTCACTTCTGCTGATTTTTTCTCTGCTCAAACTAGACAATGTCAAACAACTAAAAGTACCCTTTTCTAGATCTCAGAACTACGATTCTTGACATATAAATTTTATATTGTGTCGACTACAAAACATTGAACAAATTTGTTCAAAACTACATGTAGGTTATTAAAGCTTTTAAAAGTCATTGATTCAGATAATATAAAATAATTCTAAATCAATTCAAAAAAAAATTTAAATCATAGATAACACTAGAGAAGAGAGTCCTCTTCAATAATATGTAATTTATTTGGTTTTTGGTATAATTTTGATAGGGTAAAATGGCGGGAGACAAAAACTCTTGATTTCAAGTAAGTTCAACTTTAAATACTTATAACGGGCAAACTATACATCGAAAACACTTCTTTCTTTTTTTCTGCACTAGCTATACATGTCATCTAAAACATATTATGAAATTGGAGTAAAACTTGTGTTTTACTTATAATCATTTTGCGGGAAGTAAACTCCCTGATTTATAGTATTTTTCATGAAATGAAAAATAGACCTAAAAAATTCTAAAAACATATTAATTTTCGTTCAATTTTTTTAAAAAAAATTATAGGCATATAATTCATCCTATTTCACACATTTGATCAGTTTACATCATCTTCAAATTCTCAATAGAAATGTGAGTTTTATGCCCTTGAAGTTTTACAGTTTTGTTTTTGTTAACCTTTTCCTTTGTAAAAGGGTGACAAATTATTGTGCTTTTACCCATTTCTATTTACTCTAATGTTGTAAAAAAAATTGGTATTTATTAGAATAACTTATATTCTCTAGAATTAGATGAATTAGACTTTGTCACACTAAGCACATGCACTTACATCTAGACCCTAATTGGTTATTCACAACTCTAAATCTTCAAATATTCTTCCTCATATCTTATTTAGCCCCACAAAAAGATACATTCTCCCTTTTCATCTTCCTCTATACCCTTAACTACAAGAATACATTTGTATCTATCTCCTCTTGTTTTAGATTTTATCATTTTATATTATCTTGGTTTGGTCTCTAAATAACCCTCCTTATGTCTTTGTCCAATCTTATTTTAGGATTTTTGGGAAATGTAATATATGAGCCATACTTATATTAGGAAATGTGGAAAAATAAGAAGGGTTGGGTTTCTACAATGGATAAACTATAGATAAAAGGGGAGTGTAATAAGAAGGATACTAAGGGTAAGGCCAAGTTGGTTGTGGGGGAAAATTTTAAACATGGAAGTGTGTATTCTAGAGGTTTATGTCTATGTGGTGCACCTCATATGAGCCTTTTAATGTGTTTCTCACTTCGTCAACTTTAAAATTTGTGGCCTTCATCAAATTTTTGGCTTATAAAATAAATTAAATGCGTGAAGAGGTCAAGATACAATGCAAAATCATTTAAATAGTTTCTATTGAAATCAACAAATCCAAGCTAAAACACTTACATATGGAAGTTCAACATAATATGGAGGAGATTGGCAATTTGAAATTAGAGATCTCCGAAAAGAATCTAGAATTGAAACTCTTGAGAATAAAAAGGAATAAATAAAAATAAACCTAAGAAAGGTATTAGTGGATTCAGGAAAATGATCTATTTGAAACTCACCCAAGAGTATTAATATGCTTTAAGAAAAAATAAATTTCATTCTAATCAAGTAGATGATGTTCCTTGTGCAAGAACTAGAGGATGAAAGATTAATATAATGAATGGTGTTGACAAGGACATGACATTGTTGTCATGGTAAAAAAGCCTTAAATTATTGCATAGGGAATGAGATGTTTTAATCCCTAGGACCTTATTACAAATTAAGACAAAAAGAAATGAACAAACCATTACTAAATCCTTTCCAAGACATCAAGATGACATAGTTTTACCAAGGTGCTTCTGCATCGTACACACCCCTAAGAAAGAACTCATGTCCCATGAGTACCACCATGCTCCATGACTACTTTGAAATCCTTGAATACCTACAAAAAGGGATATAGAATTGCATAAAAATGTATATTATATAAAATGGAATTAAAAACCATTTCCCTCTAAGGATCACACCCATAGTTGTCCTTGGGCACTTGCACTTGCTTCATCTTGATGCTACTTCCAGTCCTCCTTCCTTGGATCAAACTTGTGCCTGCAATCTCAATTTTTTTTCTAATTTTATTTTCCACAAATGGACACATAACTACTCCAACTAGCATACCATCAACCAACCTTGCTTCCTTAGTTTTGTTACCCTTATCTTTCTTATTCTCCTACAAATAAGTTAGTTTGAATTACTTTCCATCCTTATTGACAAGTTATGTGTTTCTTCTACCATCATGGGTAAAAGCATAAAGTCGTGTCACGTTTCAGGACTACTTATCAGCACAGCTAAATTTGAGTATTTCTAAATAAAGATTAATTTTTGTCAAACATATGGTCTAGCTAGATTCATTCTAGCTAAGCTAGATAAGTGGTTAAACTTTTCCAATTGGAAATGTCTATTAAATGCATGTTTTATACCAATTACCAAAGAAATAAAATTATTTTAGAAAATCGATGTTTCAATAACCCTTACTCTTTTTAGTGATATTTTTGAAAAATATAAAAAATACCCTTTTGTAGAGCTCAGAGTCAAGATTATTTTCATATAAATTTTATAATATTTTGATTAGATTTAATATATTATAATTTCAAAATACAACAAGTAGGTATTTTAACATTCGAGAAGATGTTGCTTCAAATAAATAAAAAAATAGTAAATCATATCAAAAAAATTTAAATTTTATATTTAACACAAGAGGAGAGAGTCCTCTTCAAGAATATGTAATTTCTTTTTCTAAATGGTGTAGATTTGATAGGGGAAATCTGGAGAGAGGTGAAAACTGTCAATTTCATGTAAGTTCAACTTTGAGCAGTTATAACGGAGAAAATATACATTGAAAACCAATCTTTCTTATTTTTTGCACTAGCTATACATTTTATCTATAACATATTTTGAAATCAGGGGAAAAATAGATTATTTGCATATACTTGTTTGGAGGGAACTAGACCCCAGATTTTTAGCAGTTTTCAGCAATGAAAAAATGGACTTCAAAAATTAAAAAACTATGTACATTCTTGTTCAATTTAAAAAAAAAAAATTATGGACATAAACTTAATCCATTTTTACACATTTCTTTAGTTTACATCATCCTCAAATTCTAAATACAAATGCCACCTTTTATGTCGTTAAAGTTGAACAGTTTGCATGTTGTGGTCCTTTTCCTTTATAAAAGTGTGACACAGGTTTGTACTTTTACCCTCATATATTGACTCCCTATCAAATTTCCATGGCCTCCCTAGTAGTAAGTGGCAACATTCTATGGGTATCACATCACATAAGACCTTGTCCTTATGTTCAATAATCTAAAAATCCATGTATGCTTGTTCATACACTGAAAGAGATTCACTATCATTGACCCAAGAGGTCCTATATGGGGCTTCACGATGTATTCTTTCTAGAATCAACTTATCTAACATCTCTCTAGACACCATATTATCTTTTGAACTTGAATTAATGAAACATTTACACACTTTATGTTTACACTTGCAAATAGTTATGAATATGCTCCTCCTTTGACTCATGTCCTTTTCGTTAGGTGACAACAAAAAATTTCTTTTCAGCATCAATGTTTCTCCTACTTCTGCATCACATTCAAAACTAGGAGAATTCACACTCCCTTCTTCTTCTCCCTATGTTATTTGAACCCTTCTCTCATTTCTCCTTTCACCTCCACCTGATGTAGACCCATGCTTATTTGGACACTTGAATGTTGGGTGTCTATACTCATTACAATGATAATACCTCCCTAAGAATGCATTTGATCCTCTTCCTCCACCAAATCTACCCCTTTGTCCTCTACCTCTGAAATCAGCACCTTGTCCTTGCTCTTTTCTTGCATCATCTTGTAGGAAAAGATCCTCTTCCTCTTGCACCATTACCTCTGCCTCTAGTAGACTTCTCTTTCCTTCTTTTCACCTTTTCATCCACCCTAAGAGCTAGTTGGTAACATTATTCAGTAGTATTTGGGTTAGAAACAACCAATTCATCTAGTATATTCAACCTAAGTCCACCAAGGCACCTAGTAAATTTCTCAACCTTGCCCTCTTCTCTACCTATCCTTATGCTTAACTTATAAAACTCATTAGTATATGTCTTGACATCTAAGTTTGTTTGCCTTAATCCTTTCAATCTCTTATACAATTGAACTTCATAATCCTTAGGAAGATATTTACCTTTTATTCTTTCTGCCATCATGTCCCAAGATGTTCTCTTTTCTTTTCCCTTCTTTCTCCTCTCAGCTTGTTCACGGTCCCACCATACAAGTGCATGCCCCTTTAGTTTGATCTTTTTCACCTTGACCTTCTGATCATAAGGTACATCTTCACTTTCAAAGTAAGAATCAATGTCTGCAATCCAATCTATCAATTCCTCATCATTTAGACTCCTACCATACAGGTGAACCCACAATAGTGGGTTACACTTTTTCGGAGGAAGAAATTCCACCTGAAATTCGCAAAGCAGGTGGATTTAGAAAGTACTTTTGATAGAAAGTACTTTCGATAGAAACTAGGGGCTTTCGATCGAAAGTCCTTGAATATGGCAATTTCACTCAATTACTTTCGATAGAAAGTAGTTTCGATCAAAACTAATTAGTTTCTATCAAATGTAGTTTCTATCGAAACCCTCTGATTAGAGGCCATTTACAGAGGCTAACAGAAATTTGCAATTTTCATGGCTTTGGGGCTCAAGTGCAGGGCTCAAATGGAAGAATAGAGAGACATCCTTTTGCATTGCACAAGTACTCTGAATGAGATTTCTAACGAATATAGATTTGACAATTTTTGAATTAATTAGGTCTATGTTTTTTGACGTACATCGAATGTAGGTTTTTTATCAAATATAAACCTCCAAGTTTGACGTTCAATGAAAAATAGTAGAAAAGAGAATTTTTTATTTGAAAAATAATAGTTCCCTATGGCTTTGAGTATACTTTCTATAAAAATGATTGAATTACGATAAATACACAACAAGTTATAAGCTATGCAGACAAGGTATGTCAAAATTATAGTTTACTCTACTTAAAATGTTCATAAAATATGCAATAATAATGATAATTTTGTCAAACCAATTGCATGCCCTCTGTATGGATATTAAAAAACCAAATTTGAAAGAAGCACATTGATATCTATTTTAGAGAAAAAGTTATGCTCTATGAAGTCAATGTAACTTTTTGAAAATGACGTTTTCAGCAACATAGCAATTTTAGTGAGAGAAAAAAACCATTCAAATCAATTCAAAATAAAATAAAAATATATATTTAGAATCTAGAAAGAAAATCCTAAAAGACTCTAGTTTACTTCATCTTCTGATTTTAAATGGTTTAACGACAATATGCATCTGAATCTGAAAGTTTTTTTCAAAATGTAGACTTCAATGTCCGTTTAGGCAAAAAAGTGTAACCCACTATTGTGGAATCACCCATACATAGGTAGATCAACCCTTACCTTGTATTGGTCATCTTAACTACCTTGAGAAGTCTAATTGTCCTTTGTTCTTCAGGGTCTAACTCTTCATCTTCTACCTCTTGAAACTCTTCTTCTCATGCTCATCACTTACGTCTCCTATATCAACATTCCTTTTCTCATTTGATTCCAAGGCTTCAAGTCTTTCCCACACAACATTGTATGAATCCTGCAACATAGAATTCTTCTCTTTCAACTCCTACAACTCTCTAGCAGTGTCAAAACCCTAAAGAAGCATTTGACCCCTCAACTTCCAATCTTTCTTTTGCAATATTTCCCCAACCACCTACAAGAGATCTACTCACTAGCTCTGATAGCACTATGATGTAGAGGATATCTTTGAATGAGACAAATCAGACATTGCATCTAATGATCAGACATGGGGTATGTGCACCAAGATGGGGGACCAAAAAGGTGCCAAATCCCTTTTTAGCCCCCATCCATGCATAGGGCGCACGCCCTATAGCCCGTGCCGCCCTATGGTTTGGGCAATTTAAACCAAAGGGCGCGCGTCGTATAGGGCGTGCACCCTAATTTGTTCCATAAAGTATTTAGGCAGCCACTTTGTGGCTTATTTTTCTTCTTCAAAGTCACGGTTTTCTATTTTTCTCTTCATAACAGCGCGTACTCGATTCATTATGAGGTTTTCTCAATCAAAGTGAAGCAAAAAATGGCGCCACGACGTCAACAAGTTTGAACCGGAAGAAGAGGTAAGTGATTCTACAACCATGAATGCTATTTGTTTTGAAAATTAGGTTTAATTTTTAGTTTTTCTTCAAATTTGATTGTGAAAGTCTCTTGTCTTAAATTTTATGTTTAATTAGAGTTTTAAAATAGATTTTCTTTTAATTGCTAGGAATGAATGATATCCCCACAGAAAATTCTCAACCAAACCATCAATCTTCTCCTCATGAACAAATGGATGCTGAAAATAACCATGAAAATGAACCCCAACCGCCCTCACCAATTGAGAAACCTCCTCTTGGAACACATGAAAACTTGATAAACCAAATAGAAAAGGGGAAAATAGAAATTTAATCTTTAATTAGGAGGTTAAAAGATTCTATTAGTACAAATCCTAGAAGGGAAACCCTTTCAAAATCATTAGAATTGATCTTGACCCACGTAGGTTCAGTTCGTGGGCAACTAAATTTATGGCATGAAAAAAGAGAAGAAAAAAACAATATTATGTAAATAAATTATCATATGAGGACATAAAAAATGAATTACAAAAGAAGACATTTGCAAACTCTTTAAAAAGCCAAGGGAAATTGAAACTCTTAAACCCACAACAAGGAGGATCCCAATTCATTGGTGCTTGAATGAATATATAATTTTTTTTTTGGGACAGATGGTGGATGGTCTTTGATTCCCCTCCCTGTAACAATCATGAGGTCCCTATCTATTTCTTGAGGAAACTCTATTGTGATTTTGTCCTGAAGGAAGTGCCAAATTATTTTGACTTTCTAGAGTCTCAGGGTAGAGGTGGGGGGTCATCATTTGATAGACCTGTGGCACATCATGACCCTAATGCACCTAGGTTTCCCAGTGGCAAGCCACAGGTAGATCATGTTAGTATTCCTTCCAATGTGAAGGAACATGTGGAGGTGGACACACTAGGCACGATTAGTGCTCTGACATAGACTTTCATTTAGTGCGCCACTCCTCTAGTCAAGGGTGACCATGGTCAGTCTACGAGGGGTCATTTTTTTCATTCTTGTGGATCCTTGTGTACATTTGGTACTACCAAGAGAGAGGAAGAGGATGATGGACTAATGCTTGATGATTTTCTCAATACAACATTTGGCATTGATACACAGGTAAATATTTGCAAGTTCATTAAATTTATTTGATCATATTTCACTTTTAAATGAATGAATTTAATTAAATTAGTATCTATTG